>OX940802.1:29402390-29808195 GCA_954870605.1 Acer campestre
GATTGAACTACCACCAGTCTTTGATGAAGAGATATTTGACAAGGAGTCCATGATTGCTGATCTTGATCTACCACCAGTATTTGATGAAGAGATATTTGACAAGAAGTCCATGAGTGCTGATTTTGATCTACCATCGGTCTTTGTTGAAGAGGTTCAATCGCCGTATAGGTTGGTGTGTTCAGTTTACCTTTCCAAAATTCGAGGACGAATTTTCTCCAACCTGGAGAGAATGATGCAACAAGCAAAGATGATACGGAAAACAAAGGTTTGGATTTCATGGAGTAAAGGAATCGACTCAAAGACGAAGGGTGCAGAAAAAAGGAAGCAAAGACTCGGAAGGGCCGCAGCTGTCAGAATAGGAAAATTTCGGGGGCCTTTTCAGAGGGCAAACGAACTCAAAATCAACATTATAATATGTTTTCGGAAAGCCCAAGACGAGCCCTACAAATGTTATGAAGACTTTATCTTCTATAAAGGGCTAAAACATATCCGAATTCGGCCATTAAGTTTCAGGCGTGCAAAAACAGCTGTTTCGAGTTTTATGGTTTTTAATTGTTGTCATGATTCTATATGTTTATTTTATTTCCTTTTAATTTATATGTAATTAGGTTATTAATTATTTTTTGATTTGATTTTATTAAATCAAATCCAATTTCCTTTTTAGATAGATTTTTAATGTTTTGGGATTCTTTTGATTTTTAGGAGATTTGATATCTTTTTCATTTAGGACTCTTTCCTGATTGTTTAGGATTTTCTTGTTAGTCAAGTTTTGCAATTCTATTTAAGTAGATTGTATTAGGGTTTGAAAGGCAGCTTTTTGATTAATAAAAATACCGAGATTGTTTCTCAACTATCCATGTACAACATTCTTTACGAAGATTGAAGTATTTGAAGCCTGTTAACAATCCTTCGTGCGCGAAGTTGAATGTTATCAGTAGCCTGATATTCTGGCATCCGTGCGCGGATCAACAGAATATTGGTAGGTTGTTTCCAATTTGTTTTCTTGCAGGTTTTTGTCGTAAAGCTTCCGCTACATCAGTTTGGTATCAGAGCCTGGTTCGCTCGGGACAACATCAACATGGTGCAGTTGAGAAGTCCAATCCTTGTAGATGAAGCCAATGAACGTGACCATACGACACAGTTGGAGCAACGGGTTGCGCTGTTAGTTGAGCAGATGGCAAGAGTAATCGCCAACCTAGAAACATTCACCTTACCAACTCGAAACCCTTGCATGAGTGGAGACAAGGAGGAATCCGATCCTTCATTATTCTATGATGAGACATGTCTATCAGAGGAAGCTTTTGCTGATCTTGATCTACCACCGGTTTTTGATGAAGAGATATTTGACAAGGAGTCTATTATTGAACTACCACCAGTCTTTGATGAAGAGATATTTGACAAGGAGTCCATGATTGCTGATCTTGATCTACCACCAGTCTTTGATGAAGAGATATTTGACAAGAAGTTCATGAGTGCTGATTTTGATCTACCATCGGTCTTTGTTGAAGAGGTTCAATCGCCGTATAGGTTGGTGTGTTCAGTTTACCTTTCCAAAATTCGAGGACGAATTTCCTCCAACCTGGAGAGAATGATGCAGCAAGCAAAAATGATACGGAAAACAAAGGTTTGGATTTCATGGAGCAAAGGAATCGACTCAAAGACGAAGGGTGCAGAAAGAAGGAAGCAAAGACTCGGAAGGGCCGCAGCTGTCAGAATGGGAAAATTTCGGGGGCCTTTTCAGAGGGCAAACGAACTCAAAATCAACATTATAATATGTTTTCAGAAAGCCTAAGATGAGCCCTACAAATGTTATGAAGACTCTATCTTCTATAAAGGGCTAAAACATATCCGAATTCGGCCATTAAGTTTCAGGCGCGCAAAGACAGCTGTTTCGAGTTTTATGGTTTTTAATTGTTGTCATAATTCTATATGTTTATTTTATTTCCTTTTAATTTATATGTAATTAGGTTATTAATTATTTTATGATTTGATTTTATTAAATCAAATCCAATTTCCTTTTTAGATAGGTTTTTAATGTTTTGAGATTCTTTTGATTTTTAGGAGATTTGATATCTTTTTCATTTAGGACTCTTTCCTGATTGTTTAGGATTTTCTTGTTAGTCAAGTTTTGCAATTCTATTTAAGTAGATTGTATTAGGGTTTGAAAGGCAGCTTTTTGATTAATAAAAATACCGAGATTGTTTCTCAACTATCCATGTACAACATTCTTTGCGAAGATTGAAGTATTTGAAGCCTGTTAACAATCCTTCGTGCGCGAAGTTGAATGTTATCAGTAGCCTGATATTCTGGCATCCGTGCGCGGATCAACAGAATATTGGTAGGTTGTTTCCAATTTGTTTTCTTGCAGGTTTTTCTCGTAGAGCTTCCGTTACATACCATGTCGCCGAAGAGATGACAACCTAACCGGATCCCTGTAGAAGAGGCCGTCGAACGTGACCGTACGACGCAATTAGAACAGCAAGTTGCGTAATTAGCCGAGCAGATGGCAAGGGTAATCGTCAACTTAGAAACTTTAAACTTACCAACTCGAAACCCTCGCTTGAGTGGAGACGAAGAGGAAAGTACTGAAGACAGTGAACCAGAGGAAGAGGTTCCGCAGCCAGAAATTCCGCAGCGGAGGAGACCGGTCCGCGACCACAGGGAGGAAGAGATTCCGCCCCCCAGGCGACCAGTGCGAGAGGTTGAAGAGAACCGTTGATGGGAGTCAGGTATGAGGACAGAGGTTCCTGAGTTTCAAGGAAATCTGACACCAGAAGAGTTCCTAGAGTAGCTTGGAATCGTGGAAGAGATTTTGGAGTTTAAAAACTTTTCGGATAATACAAAAGTAGCCCTGGTCGCGACTCGACTTCGAGGACGCGCAGCCGCGTGGTGGCAGCAGCTCAAACTCACCCGGAATCGTTCTGGAAAGAATAAAATATAGGATTGGGAGAAGATGAAAAGGAAGATGCGAGCGGAATTTTTACCACATAATTTTCAAAGATTATTATACCAGAAATTGCAGAACTTGAGACAGGGATTACGCTCAGTCGATGAGTATACAACAGAATTCTATCTGTTGCTGGTGCGCAACGATATTCAAGAAACCCCAGATCAGTTAGTATCCATGTATTGTGGAGGATTACGACCCCAAATTCTAGACGTGGTGAATCTTTTTGACCCGATTACGGTTTCAGAGGCACACCAACGAGCTTTGCAGATAGAAAAAAAATTGGCTCGAAGAACGGGAGGTGAGCCAATAACAGGGAACAATACGGATTCAATAGGAAGGACAGGGGTCAGCAGCAGTAACTCGGGATGGCAGCAGCGAAACGCGGCCAGCAGCAGCAGCAGCAGCGGAAGTGGTCCACGCTTACCCACCAATCAGACCCAACAACCCATTACCAACCAGGTCCAGCAGCCGCGCACAGTGACAGGGGGCGCGCGATGTTTCAGCTGTGGAGAAGTTGGACACTGCCAATCAGAGTGCCGAAAATTAGGGAAGAGGTCAGCCTTGTTTAATGAGACGGATGACAGTGGCGAAGGAGATGCAGAGGTTGGAGAAGAGGCAGAGTTTGATGACGAAGTCGTCGTCGAAAAAGACCATGTAGATGGCGATTCTGGCCCGCTATTAGTGGTAAGACGTGCTTTCTTGACACCACGAGCTGAGGAGAGCGACTGGCTTCGAAATAATGTGTTTCAATCAACGTGTACTATTTTAGGCAAAGTTTGTCGATATGTGATCGACGGGGGAAGTTGTGAGAATATTATAGCAGTCGAAGCTGTTCGAAAATTGGGAATGAAAACAGAAAAGCACCCAAGACCGTACAAGCTGGTATGGTTGCAAAAGGGAGGGGAGATAATGGTGTCACAAAGAGTTCTTGTGCCGTTTTCGATGGGAACGAACTATAAGGATCAAGTGTGGTGCGATGTGGTTTATATGGACGTCTGCCACCTATTGCTCGGAAGACCATGGCAATATGACCGAAAAGCGAAGCATGATGGGTTTCTGAACACATACACCTTGCGATTCAACAACACCAATATAGTGCTATTACCTGGTAAGAATTCGGAAAAACCTAATGTAGGGAAAAATATACGTACCCGCAGCGGAAGCGAGACTAAAAATTAGTTTGAGTAGCTTTTAAAATTTTTCCAATTATGAACCTTAAACCCTTTTGATTAATTAAATGTATATAACAAAGTAATAAAAATTTAATACCTCTTGTCGCGTGATCCGATTGACTTGCGTCGATGGTAATCCGCAAGATCTTCAATCCTAGCACGAACGTGGATCACCTATGAGCGTGGTCTCCCTTCTCTTTGAATTGCAAACCTGTGATGGGATTAAACAAACTTTTCTTTCTTGATCGTTAGTCACAAAACAATCAAAAGAAACCTAAGATTATTCCGGTCACTTTTGAGTTCTCAATCTAATGATCGAAACTCGCGTGAACCTTGATCGATGTTGTATACACAAGCTTATCAATGATTAAGCAAGTAGTACACCATCAAAGAATAATCTATGTTCCTTTTTCTCTTGTTTTTAGTAGAATAAAATCTCTATCTATGAGTTAAGAAGAAGAAGAAAAATAATTTTCTGCACTAAGCATTAGGGCTGGCCGAAAATATTATATGTGCATATATATATGGCCCTAATTTTTCTCCTTTCTTTTTAGCTTTAGGGTTGGCCGAATTCTCTTCCTTGATGCATTAGGGTTGCCGCAATTTCCAAACCAAGTTTCCTAGTTTGAATTGCACCCTAATTCCTATTTAGAAAAGATTTCCCAAACCTAATCAAACTCATAAATCTTTTTATTCTCATATTTGACTAAAATAAAAAGACTTCCTGTTTGAATAAATAAAACTAATTATTTATTTCCTTGTCAAACAAGTCTTTCTATTTAATTATACTACTACCAATAGTATACCTTTAGGAAACATATTTCCTAATGAGAAAAGATTTGTATCTTAATTAAATAAATAAATAATTAATTAATTAATTCTTATTTAATTAAATAATGAAAACAACATAATATTTTAGGTTATTATTTAACCTTGCCACCCCATATTAATAATGGGCCAAATATTATTTTTCCTATTTCATTTAATCCATAGGACTTTAATTAAAAAGCCCACATGTGAACTAGACCCAATCTTACTAAAAGAAACAAGCCCACATGTCATCCATTAATATATAAATATAATTGTGCAGCCCATTACATAAATAATGTGCAAATTATATTCTTAATATATTAAATTGCAATTCTAGATGGACCCTAAATTGGTCCGGTAGAATATATCAAGTGATCCATGCAAGTCCGTGTGGATTGGGGATCTTGGCGGGCTATCTAAATTTAAGCTCCAATAGACATAACCTAATCACAATCAACAAATGATTCACTTAGGTCCGATCCATTAATTTTAGCTCATTCCACTAAAGAGCTAAAATTGAACTCTTAAATAAAGACAGAAAAGGAAGATGCTTCCTCATTCATACCCTAGACAATCATATTGGAGATAGTGTATCCTCGTGATTAATATCAGTAATCGCCAAGAGTTCATAGACCGCCTATAACTCTCCAAGTTACCATATTTACTCATATGACCACATTTTGAACTTGGATATTTTGACTTGTCCAGAAGCCATGTTTTCAATAGACACTATTGAAAACTCAACGTTGAGATTTAATATCCAATTACCTCAAAACATCCATATGATTATATTATACTCTCATTTAATAAATGGAGCCACGATGTCCATATCTATAAATGAAGTCCTCTATCGATTAACAAATGAATATCACCAAACTATCGAGGATAGACTATGCGATATAATCGTACTCATTGATAGCTCAAATGATATCACCTGCAACCATAAGTCCATCATTTATCTCAGGATTAAGATAGACTCTCCGATTGTCCTGATAATGAAATTACTTTTATCTACTGACGGTTATAGATAAAGTATTTCATTGTGATCCTGTTCAATGCACCCAGTGCACTAGATCCTTTTGCTCGAAGACACTCCGATGATTTTAGACTCATCATATCTCATTTGATCCCACTCAAATGCTAGCAAAAGAATTCTACAACTTTAACAAGATAAAGGTGCCCAACCTTTAACTTAAGTTATGAACGATATTCAAGACTAACTAAAGAATTGTGTCTACCACATACATATCCAGATGTATGAACAATTCTTCTTTTCTCATAGTCTTTAGACCTTATGATTATTTACTTTAACAATTATTAAACTATAAATGCTATAAGATTTGTTTAAACCAGAAATCACTTTATTAATATGAATAAGATTGTTAATTACACTATTACACTCTTGCTATTGAGCATAATCCTAACACCTAAATCACCCGATAGCACAAATCTTCTTTCTTTTGCTAGATTTGAATCGGAAATGGAGGAGGCAGAGACAATCTTTGTGTTGCTAAAAAAAGAAAAGACAACCAAGGTTGAGCTTCCACAAGACGCCGTTCCACTGTTATCAGAATTTCCAGAGGTGTTTCCTGAAGAGCTACCTGAAGGGCTGCCACCCTTAAGGGACATTCAACACCAAATCGACTTGGAACCAAGAGCAGTCGTACCAAACCGCCCACATTACAGGATGAGTCCCATAGAGCATGAGGAGTTACGGAGGCAGGTGGAAGACTTGTTGGCTAAGGGTCACATTCGTGAGAGTCTTAGTCCGTGTGCGGTACCGGCCCTTCTAATTCCAAAAAAAGATGGGTCCTGGAGGATGTGTGTGGACAGCCGTGCGATCAACAAAATCACGGTGAGGTATAGGTTCCCTATTCCCCGTCTAGATGACTTACTTGACCAAATTAGTGGAGCAACTGTGTTCACTAAATTGGATCTAAAGAGCGGATATCATCAGATCCGAATTCGACCTGGAGACGAGTGGAAAACCGCGTTTAAGACGCGTGAGGGCCTGTATGAATGGATGGTCATGCCCTTCGGTCTGTCTTATGCACCGAGTACGTTTATGAGAGTGATGAACCAAGCTTTACGGCCCTTCATCGAAAAATTCGTGGTCGTATACTTTGACGATATCCTGATCTACAGTGCACACCGGGAGCAACACGAGCAACACGAGCAACACAAGCAACACATTCGTGAGGTGTTGACAGTCCTACGCGATCAGAAATTAGTTGCAGCCATAAGTAAGTGCGTTTTCATGACTGCTAAGGTGTTATTTTTAGGGTATGTTATTTCGGGAGAAGGGTTGCAAGTGGATGAGTCGAAAATCGAAGCCGTCAAGCAGTGGCCACAGCCAAAGACTGTCACGGATGTCAAGAGTTTTCATGGTTTGGCAGCCTTCTATAGACGCTTCATCTCCCATTTCAGTAGCATCATGGCGCCCATTACGGACTGTATGAAGAAAGACAGGTTTATATGGACTCCGGAAGCTGAAGAAGCATTCAAGCTCATCAAATTGCGGTTGACAACAGCCCCCATCTTAATTCTTCCAGATTTTTCACAGCCTTTCGAGCTTCACAGTGATGCATCTAAGCTGGGCATCGGAGCAGTGTTGAGCCAAGCTAGCAAACCAGTGGCATTTTTTAATGAGAAGCTGCCCGGAGCAAGGTCGCGATATAGCACCTACGACGTTGAGTTCTATGCAGTGGTCCAAGCCGTAAAGCATTGGAGACACTATCTCTTCCATCGGGAATTCGTCCTCTATACGGATCACGAAGCATTGAAGCACCTCCACAGCCAAGATAAAATTTCAGCTAGACACGCCTCTTGGTCAGCTTACCTTCAGCAGTTTACGTTCGTCCTGAAACATAAAGCGGGCACCTCTAATAGAGTGGCAGATGCGTTAAGTCGACGAAGTAATTTGCTGTCCACCATGAGTCTCACAATACCAGGTTTCGAATTATTTCGTGATTTACTTGTAACAGATCCTTACTTCTCAACCATCATGACAACCTTGCAAACTGGGGAAAAATCGGATTTTCTGTTGGTAGATGGGTTCCTATTCCGAGGGAATCAGTTGTGCATTCCGGACTGTAGCTTACGGTTGCAAATCCTCCAAGAACATCATGGAGAAGGCCATGTGGGCAGAGATCGCACACTAAAACTGATCAAGGCGAGCAATTTTTGGCCGACAATTCGAAAAGAGGTGGAGCGATATGTAGAGCGTTGTCGAATTTGTCAAGTTTCGAAAGGAAAAGCAACTAATGCGGGGTTATACTTGCCGCTGCCAGTCCTAGTTGAACCATGGCCGGAAATAAGCATGGACTTTGTCGTCGGATTACCAAGGACTCAACGTGGATTTGATTCAATATATGTGGTCATTGACAGGTTTTCGAAGATGGTCCACTTCATTCCGTGCATGAAAACCACGGACGCGGTTAGTGTTGCTCAACTTTTTTTCAGAGAAATATACCGCTTGCATGGACTGCCGAATTCAATTGTGTCCGACAGAGATACACGCTTTCTTAGCCATTTTTGGCGAAGTTTGTGGAAACTGGTGAACACTCGCCTGGATTTCAGCAGTGCCTATCACCCGCAGATGGACGGGCAGACTGAAGTCGAAATATATGCATAATTGATATTCTTATGAAGATTATTTACAATTAAATGAAAAAAATCTTCTTAAAAAAAGTCAAAAAAGAAAACGAATATTATGTACAATATTCCCAGAGCAGATGAAAAAAATTCTCCATCTGAATCCAACCCTAGGATAGTTATGGGCCAAAGTAAATTATCAGTTAGAATTAGGCCTGACGCGGTTCCGGTTCCGGTTCCAGGTTTGGGTGGAACCGAAACCGAAACCGGAACCGGCATAGGCCGGTTTCGGTTCCGAAACCGTCAGTTTCGGTTCTGGTTCCGGTTCCGGTTCCACCGGTTCGGCAGGTTCCGAACCGGATTTTTTTTTTTTTTTTTTTTTTAACATTACAAAATATTACATTTTATTTATAAAAAAAAAAAAAAAAAATGTTAGAAAGGACATTGTAGAGTATTGAACCATGGCCCATAACCCTTGTCCAAGTAAATATGTTTTACATTCCTTTCTCCTCATTTTTATATAGGTTAGGCAGGCATCTCATTCACTTCTCTATTTTTCCAATGTGGGATGTGGGATAAGGGATAAAAAGTCATATTATGCATTTTTTAACAAATAGTTTTAAATTAAAGGAAAAAAAATTGATAAATATTTGTTAAAAATGCATAGTATGAATTTTTATCCCTTATCCCACATCCCACATTGGAAAACCAAATAAGTGAATGTGATGCCTAACCTATATAAAAAGGAGGAGAAGGGAATGGAAAATATAATTATTTGGACAAAGGTTATGGGCCATGGCTCAATACTTTACAATGTCCTTTCTAACATTTTATTTTTTTTATAAATAAAATGTAATATTTTGTAATTTAAAAAAAAAAAAACAAAAGAACCGGACGGTTCCGAACCGGAACCGAAATCCGGTTTCGAAATTTTTGGAACCGAAACCGGAACCGGGTTAGACCGGTTCCGATTTCGGTTCTTGAACCGGAACCGGAAAACCGGTTCCGGTTCCGGTTCCGGTTCCGACCGGTTCCTCCGTATCGAACCGGAACCGAGTCACCCCTAGTTAGAATATGTCAACTAAGAAGGCCCAAAACTTTGCTTATAAACACATGGCTAATTGGCACATATGCCCTTGAACTCTTCAAAAATTTGGACTTTGCCCTCTAAACCTTTTTTTTTTTTTTTTTTTTTTGAACTAAACCCCCTAAACTCTCGAAAATTTACAAAAGCTGATGGAATGACAACGGAAGCCACATTTCATCTGTTTTAATGTCACGTGCCCATCACGTTGGGTTGTAGGAAGGGGCAAAGTAGGAATTCCATAAATTAAATCCCCTTATATAAAGCCCTAACATTATTCTTTCTTCTTCTTCAAACTAAAACTGATGTAATCCCTAACATTTTTCTTCTTCTCCAGTCTTCAACAATTTCTTCTCTAACCTCTTCTTTTCTTCATTAATGTGTGCTCATAACGTTCAATACTCACATGCAAGAATGAATGAGGGTTTGGATCTTGGGGATTTATACCCAGTCTGTGTTTATGGTAGAAGAGCTCATATTTACACTTCATGGACTGATTCGAACCCAGGAAGATGGTTTTAGGGTTGCATCAATTATCGGGGAGATTTGAATTGCAGATTTTTTTCGATGGTTTGACCCTCCGATTTTTGCAAGGTTGAAGCAAATCATTCCTGGATTACTTAGGAGATTGCGGGAGCTGGAGATAAGATTAGGGGAATGGGATGGTTTTCAAGGCATTGATGAAGAAGGTAGTTCAGCAGCTGGATTTAGAGGAAACCCTAATATTGACAGTAAAAGAAGAAATTGGTGCAGTGTTTTGTTGTTAACAATTGTGATTTTGTTTGTTTTGGGGAAAAAAATTGTTGACAACATATGAGTAAGTCTGTAAGTGTGTAGTGCTTTAATGTGTAGAAACTATTTCCACTGTAACAAGTCTGGTTGTTAGTGTATTAATGTGAAACAATTTCAGTTGTTAAGTAATTCAGTTTTTGTATTTAAGAATTCTTGATTGAATTACATCAGTTTAGTGAGAAAAATTAAATATAATTGTGCAAAAGCAAATAACATAAAAATGTGTATACCACAAAATCCAACACCCAAGGTTCAATATAACAAAGGTCACAACCATCAATTACACACGGGTTACACCCATCAATAACACACAACCTGTGTAATACAAGAAATTCCAACAAAAAGGAACCCATCATTCACAACACCATATAGGTTAAGGTCTAAAATCCCTTTACCATTACAAAACCAAATTGCAAAAGCAAATTCTAATATAAGTACTACTACTGTTCATACCAGTTAATAACAAAAGCAAAAGCAGTCATACTGCTCACAAAATCAAAAACCATCAGTAATAACATCCATAACATTAAAATCAATCTAAGTACTATTCATCCTCTTCCTCCTCTTTGAATTGGTTGCTGTTAGTGAAACTTCAGTCAAACTGCTTCCTTGACTTGCTTGAAGAACTTGAGCCTAATTGGTTCCTTGACTTGCTTGAAAACTGTGAGCCTAATTTGATCATTAACTTGCTTGAAGACCTTCAAACTGAGTACTTCCTTGTCTTGTTTCAGAGCCATCCAAATTCCTTCCACCTCTTCTTTCACAAGTGCTCTTGTTGTGCCCTTCTTGTTTGCACATACTGCACCTAACCACAATATAATTTCTCCTAAGCTTGGCTTTCCCTTATACTCTAACTTCATCAAATTGGAGTGCCCTAGCCTTATTTGGCCAACCCCTTTGTTTCTTGAATAGTGGACATTCAAGAGGCTTATCATTTGTTTTTGGCCATATCATTGGCCTATTGATGCCATAAATTACTGGTGCATAAGCTTTTATGAAGTTTTCCTTCTTGTACTTATTGTGGATGTAATCAATAAGGTCACGGTTTGAACTTAGAATGGCTGAGATTCTATGAATGTAGGGAATCTCAGTCAGCTGCCACATGTTGCAAGCACAAGTCTTCTTATTTATGTCAACAATATGCTGATCATCTCCAGGACCCCTCACTTGATAATGAAAGTTACCACTGTACTCAGGGTGGCATATGCTGCTCTCTAACTTGTGCCTCTCAGCAACCTTGAAGACATTTGACCCTATATCATGGTTCCACTTCTCCACTTCAGCCATTTTCCTGACCAACCTTTTCATTAAATAATTTATGGTCATCTCTATGAGAGTGATCACAGGCATGTCACGAGCTTGTAGAATTGTCTTGTTGAATGCTTCACACATGTTATTGTATAACATGTCACATACTGATGTGCCTTGAAGTATGCCCTTTGACCAATAGACAGGATCTTTCTCCACTAACCATTCATATTAGCTACACTTTCAGACCTCTTTTTCTCCATGGCCTGTGTAAATCTGCTCAACAAAAGAAAACAAAGATTATAACCAAAATTTCTATAACATTAAGGAGTGTACCAAGTTAGAAGTGTTACCCTTGCTCAATTGTACATTTAGTTGCAGCCCATAAGATTTGTTTGAAAAGCAAGCCCTTATATTCACTTTTGAAGTTGTTGTACATATGCCTCACTTATAATCTATGTTTAGAATTGGGAAACATTTAAGTAATGGAATCTATCAGCCCTTTCTGTTTGTCAGTTATTTAGACAATGCCATAAGGTTAATCTCCAAATCCTATCCCAGCAGCTCTAGAAACCATTTCCATGAATCTCTACATTCAGACTTCACCAGTGCATAGGCTATTGGGTACATTTGATTGTTTGGATCCACTCCAATAGCTGTGAGAAGCTGTCCAGTGTGGTATCCTTTTATGAAACAGCCATCTAATCCAATAATATGCCTGCATCCTTCCTTCCTTCCATCCTTTCTTCATGTAAGGATTCCCGGTTTTTTATTGGCTTATTTCGTGTGCAAACCACATATTGGGGTTGTTTGTAAAGGGTAGCTTAAGTGATAGGTGTTCATGCTCAATGACCCTTCTCAAGACCTCAAGGTGGATAAGCACTCAAAGGTATATCTTGTGCTTACTTTCTTATTGAATAGATTTAGTTGCACACACTCACTTGTAATGTTTGCATATGTATGCTTTACTTTAGTGTGCATTTTCTTCAAATGTCACTTTTCACACTAACACATTGTTTGTCATATCTTGGTATGTGTTTTGTGTCGTGTAATTCGTTTCCCGAATATGTTTGGAAACGTCCGTGCTTGCACGATAGTGTGCTTGGTTTTGCGCGAAGATTGCCTTCGGAGAATGCCCTTGGCTTCTCCTTTGGTTTCACCATTATCGGTGAAACGACGGTTTGATCGGCGGCCATGACCGCCGAATGAAACCGCTGTTTGATTCCAGAAAGCTCTGGACTGGATCTGCGGTTACGATCGGCGGTCAGGCCGTCGAATCGAAACCACCGAATTAGACCTGGCCGCCGAATGAAACCGCCGAATTAGAGATTTTAGGTCGGTTTCTTTTTGGGTTTTGATCGACGGTTTCAATTGACCGCCGAATCTGGTCGCCAAATGATCCCCTGCTTCTCGGGTTCAATTCGGCGGTTAAATTCTACGGCCATGACCGCAGAATGAAACCGCCGATCGGTGATTTCGAGGGCAAAATTGTCTTTTCACTTGCCCTGTTCTTGATGTCTATAAATATCATACTTTCTCATTTCTCTAAGCTAGTTCTTTGACTCTAAAGAACCCTAAACTTGAAAGAGAGATTTTTAAGAGAAAATCAAATCAAGAACTCATTTTATACACTCAAATTATACACATATGCATCAAAGATCATCTAAGCATTTTCTAGCATAGTTAGTTTGCTTATTTGAGTGCGTATTGGTCATCACACTTCCCTTGGTATGTTCTTCACTTTTATCATTGATATTTAGTGTTTTATTTATCAAGACATCTCTTTTATTATTTGAATGATCTTAGATTAATATCTTATATTCAAAATAGAGATTGTTTGTGATGACATGATTGAGTGTTGTATTATGATAGCTATCTAGGTTTTTATAATCTATTGTTAGCTAAGCTATTTGACATGTCATTTAGCTATTGATATCTAGGATTGCATTTGTTGCCATATTATCATCCTAGATAAGCATATGGGGTTGTCTAGCTCTTATTACATGTATTGAGTATTTTTATATATTCACACATAGGTTGTTTTATCTCTTCATTGAGAATTTAAGTCTTGTTGGCTAAGGTTGCTTAGGCCACAAGCAATATGGACTAGAGACACTTTTAAAGGCCCGCGTGGGGGGTTACAGACCGGAGTGTTAGACGAGGTCTACATAGGTTGTAAACTTCATTTCAATTAGTGGATTTCGAGGTTCTAGTGTGGTGCACTAAACAGCCCGTGGTTTTTTCCCAGTGGTTGGGTTTTCCACGTATACTTCAAGTGTCATTTATAATTCTGCACCATATTACACTTGTTGTTTTTATATTGACTATTAGGGGCATTTTTGGAATATTGACCTTAAACGAAAATTGGGTGAAAATTAGTTAAAATCTATTCACCCCCACCCCTCCTCTAGATTAATATTGGTATACACACCGTGTTTATTTGTGAACTTTCACTTCAAAGCATGAAGGCAGATGTAAAGCCTCATAAACTTTGGATTTTCATCTCCATCTTCTGAAAAACATTTCATTATGAATGAACTCCCTGGGTTCATCCTCCTAACCTCTGCACAGTACTCCCAAAGTTTGGAGTATTGGTCCTTAATGGATTCTTGTATCAGTTCTTTAGCCCTTGTCCTAGCACGATAATACTGTCATATTGAAGCATCAACATTGGTGTCAGTCATCAGCCGTTGAGACATCCCAATAAAATTCCATTCAAGGTTTTCCCTCCACTGGCCTAGATACTTGTTAGCAATCATCTTCAAGTTAACAAACATGCTATAAAAACTCATAGCACAACTGTGTACATCTACCATAGACTTTATCTTGAAAGTCTTATGATCACCTAACCAAGAAGCAAAGACAAACCAATTGCAGTCTTTATCCTTGCAAACTGCCTTCACCCTATTAGGGTCATTTTTTTGAAACTTTATATTCCTTATGTGTTTGATTGCATGTGCCCTGATGGCTTTACTAAACACATCTGCACTAGCAAACTCCATTCCAATTTTAAAGATTAGATTTGCTATGTTACGTACAAGATCGAATTCATGGTACTTTGTGTTGATGAAATTCCTTGGTTGGCCTCCTTCAACCTCCTCATCATCAAAGTCATCCAAACTTCTTAAATCATCATCCGCACAGTCAAATTCATAACCAGATCCACATTCTTCTCTTGGTATTTCTAGATTTCTCTAAGAATCCCAATCCCTTGTAAGATCTACCCAGGTGTCAACTGTTATGTCTTCTTCTTCTTGCTCGTAATCAGTCTCCACTAGTTCATCATTCTCCTTATCAGCATCTCTCTCAGCAGGTCTATCAGCAGGTTTATCACCAGCTCTCTTGTAAGTGCCTCATTTTTATTGGCTCATTTCATGACAAACCACATTGTGGGGGTTTAAAATGTAAGGGTAGTTTAGGACTTCCATGTTCGTGATCAAGCTCATTTGGTTTTCAAGAGCTCATTGAAGGTACAATCACTTGTGCTTAATCTTAATTGAAGAGATTTAGTTGCACACATACACTTAGCATATTTGCATATGTGTGCATTCTCTTCACATATCACTTTTCACACTTGCACCTCTTTGTTATATTTTGTTGTGTGATAGTGTCTTGTAATTCGTTTCCATTTGAGTGATTGGAAATGTCCGTGCTTGCATGATGGTGTGCTTATCTTAGCGCGATATTTGACCACTAGAGAGGTCTATTTTCCTCTCTTGGATTAGTCTTAGGTCACATGGTCTTATACCTTGAGTTTTGGCAATATTGTATTGCTCAAATTTGACCTTTGGTCACTCAAATGACCATATCTCTTTCTACAGATATCAAAACCCCTTTTTTATAAAAAGGAGTAGAAAGTAGACATCCATACCTTTCAAACGATATGTCATACGAAAGGTTTTGATGTTGTTTGGTCATGTTTCGAAAAGCTCGAATCTGGAGCTGTTGCGCTGTTGCATTTTGTTTACCCGAGACAAATGCGACCTTAGAAGTGACTTCTATCAAAGTCTCTTTTAAAGTCACTTTTTGACCCCCTGTACTGAGACATATGTGACCTTAGAAGTGACTTCCATCCAAGTCACTTCTAAAGCCGCTTTTTTGACGGGAAAACTAAGTTTTCTTTCCAAAACTACGTAGTTTCATTTATGGTTTTATATATTTCCAAAACTACATAGTTTCATTTAGGGTTCCTATATATATGATGTCTTCTCTCTTGTATGTTTTTTTGTGAGAGCAAAAATTACATCTTTCAAGAGCCAAAGAGAGCTTTCCAACCAAAGTCATCTAGATTTGATTTTTATCACACAAAACACAAAGACCCATCATCCTTTCATGGTTCATTCATCATCTAGCGTATTCTAGGTATGATTTCTTATGGGTTTTCATTATTGCTCACATGACTTATAGTTAGAACATTATTTACATATCTTCACATGTTCTTACTTTACAAGATTGCATCTTTATTACTTGACTAGTTTCAAGATTGCTCTTTTATTGTGTTTTGTGAGTTTATTGTGATAGCTAGCATTTAAGACCATTTTGCCCTATAGCTAAGTCTCTATGCTTTGCATTTAGACATTGTTGATTAGGACTCCTTGATTGCATTTCTTGATTGCATTTATTGTCCTTGCCTTGTTTAATGACAACTTATCTTGATTGGCTTTTGTTTGATGACTAGATTTTAGGTTTTCATATCTATATCTAGTTAGGTCTTCATGAGCATTCATTTAGACATATTGATATCTAAGATTGATTTTATTGCCATCATTTAATCTCTAGATAAGCATTTAGTGTAGCCTAGCATTATTTGCATTTTGGATATTGTCATATATTCACATAAGTTATTGATCTCTTCATTGAGAATTAAGTCTTGTGACTATCAGTGTGTAGTGCTCAAGCAACTTTGGTCTAGGTTCACTATTAAAGGCCTACGGGTAGTAGTGGTGGGTTAGTGACCGTGTAGGGTTTGATGTGGTCAACCTAGGTTGTAAACACCATTACAAGTAGTGGATTCGAGGATCGTGTGTGGCGCACATATCAGCCCGTGGTTTTTTCCTTGTTGAAGGTTTCCACGTAAAAATCAAGTGTTCTTTAAATTCCGCACTTTTACTTGATCTTTATTGTTTGTTGAAATGGGTTAATTGTGATTAATTTTTTCTAATTGAAAAAATTGGTAATAATCAATTAACAACCCATTCCCCCCCCATTCCCCCCCCCCCCCCCCCCCCCCCCATCTAGGTTGTTTTAGACACACGTATATAAATATTTTCATCTCTCATTAGCTCTATCAGAAACCCTACTTGTACCATTTCCTCCCTCATCAGGCAGATCAGTAAACTCATCAAGCCCATCAAATAACCCCTCATCAGGCCTACCATTTCCAACCTCAACAGGCAGATCACCAACCTCATCAGGCCTCATAGCCTTTCACTAGGCATACTAATTCCAACCTCATCATGCATATCAAATACCCCCTCACCAGGCATACTAGTTCCAACCTCATCATGCCCATCAAATACCCCCTTATCAAGCATACCAATTCCAACCTCATCAAGCCCATCATATACCCCCTCATCAGGCCCATCACATATCAATTCTTTGCCTATTACCACATTCAATGGAAGTACATGCTGAATATTCAAATCTACAACCCTATTCTAAGGAATCTTATCCTAGAACCACATCAAATCTTTATCAGAAGCTAGTATAAAGGGCTTACCATACCTTGCCAACTAAATCCAATATACCATAGGCAGGTTATGTTGGGGTTTTTACCCTAAAACTTGTAATTTGTAAATGTAATTGAACATAAATAAAAGAAATAGTTTATTCATTCAAATTGTCTTATACATTTATTTATATCATATGTACTTAACATCCAAGATTGCCAGATGTAATATCTAACTGAGTATATGAGTGTCATATACAAAGATATTCAGTTTGAGATGAGCAATCTAAAAAGTCCGTAGATAGCAAATAGAGTTGAGTACTTTATTTGTGGTTAATCTATAGCTGTGGTCCATTCTGGAATGTACGATGGTCTTAACCTAGACTATTCATATGGTGATATGAGAATGGAGGCACCTTATATGATGTGATCATATAAGACTAGGCCATGATCTATATGAATCTTTCACCAAGATCCGTTACAAGATGAGATTCATATATATCAACATGTGATGGCTATATATGGGTGATCTTAATCATGAGTGTCTTATTGACTCCTTCAGGTTAGATCGTGGTTTTTGATATACCATGGGTGAGATTGGAGTTGTATTCCCGGTCAATAACTTCATATGTTGGAATCGCGGTTTGGCTTGTGGCTGGGAAGGTCTGCACCCAATAATGGAATCCACTCCTTCTTGTGAGAAGTGGATAGTAGTTCCCTTAAGGGTTGATTCGGGGCTTGAACAATATGAGCGCTCTCCTAATTCCGTAAGGAATGTAGGATTTATTGTTCATTAGATAATCAATGGTACTTAATGGAAAGATGTAATTAGAGGGGTATAACAGACATTATAACCCAGCTCTAATTATGAATTACTTGTGGAGGATCATACCATATATAATAGCTATATCGATGGACACTAAGAGTTATTGGTTTGTGTAAAAGCGTCCACAGTTGAGAGAGTGCAGCTTCGGGTTTTTAGTGGAATAACACCGAAGTTAATAATTATGAAATATTAATTAAAGAGTTTAATTAATTATTTCTAAGGATTATTGGAGGTCAAAATACTGTGGGTCCATTAGGTCCCCTTGCTAGTCCGATTAATTGTGTTACGGAAGTGACACGTATTTATTTAGGAATTAATTGAATAATGAGATTATTTAATTAATAAATATTAATGATTAAATTAATTAAATAATTAGATTATTTAATTATGTGATTAATCATTAAATGGAGAGTGTTAGTTGATATTTGGATTTAGGTGAAGATAAAATAATAGGATTATTTTATTTTTACTAAATCAACTATCTAAGTATTTGAATTTGAGTTTAAATTTAAAATACTTATTATCCCTTTTAATATATTAGATATATTTCAAAAGGATAATTAAAAAGGTTTTAGTTGAAAATATATATATGATATATTTTTGGTAACTGAGATAGATAACTTATCAACAAAAAGAACACAACACTCACGCATCAAAAGAAATGTGAGATAGAGGTGTGCGGCACACAAAACAACAAGAAAAAAAAAAGGAATTTGTTTTTATTTGTTCTTCTTGATGTAGTAAAATTTGTATTCAATTTACTAAGAAAGTTCGTTCACTGGGATTGGCGATTCTATCAGTTGAATACCAATTAATCCAACAAGGTTTTACTCTAAATGCGAATAAACTAAATTGCATAATGCTTTGCTTTGGAAATTTTTGAAATCTAAAATTAACCCAAATTATGAATGCTTGAACTAAAGACTAAAATCAATCAAAGATCACACAAGGGATGAATAGATGGAGAGAAATACTAGAGAATCGATGCACCTTTCTTAGACACTCAATGCTCTCAATTAATCTCAATAAACACTTCAATCTAGTTTAGGGCATGTTTTGATGATAAACAACTAAGAACGAATCTCCTTCCCACCACTAGCACAAAGGCCATGTGTCAAGTGACGGAAAGGAATCATTTAGAACAAAACTCTAAGCCAAATCAATGCAACAAGGCCATGCAAACATTAATTTTCAAGTCTATTAAACTTATGATTATGGTTTAAATGGAAAAGGTCATTCACATCTAAACCCTAATCTCATGGATAAACTAAATCACAAACCCATTTCAATTGATGCCACAATATAATATGAATAAGTAATGTATAGCTATTAATTCAATAGACAAGACTAAATCCCAATTGATTAACAAAAGATAGACTAATTCATTACATAGAGTTGTCAAAAATCGATAACATCAATCCCCTAGTTAAAGGTTTAGTTTCACATCAATGGAGAATATAAAAACATAGAAGAGATGTAGAGAAAACTCATATTTATCTTGATAGCTTCTTGGCTAGAAATCTCCTTCTTCTTGCCTCCAGGAATCTTCCAATGATGGATGGAATTGAATGAAAGAATCAATGGAATGAATGAATGTGAAATAATGGTGTTTTTGGGTCTAATCCCCTTGTGTGGCTCTCTCCCAAAAATAAGACATCAGTTCTATATATATATTCCTCTCAAAAATAGGTCACTTGTTGTCCCAAACGAACTAGGTTTACGAGTTACCGCTGCTTAGGTCACTCCCTAAACAATTGCCTCCATAGCTGCACAAGAAGCGGAGTTTTTCTACTCTTTTCCACTGCTTTGGCCGCTCCCTAAGCACTCGTGCACGAACCGCAATCTGGGCAGCGGTCTAAGCCGCGGTGGACTTTTCACCACTAACCTTCGATTACTAAATCGGCTATAACTTCTTCTAGGAATATTGGAATTGTGATCCAAAAAGTGCACCGGAAACTAGACTTCCGGGTCTTTCAATCCATGGTAGTAGGACACACAATTTTTTCGGAGCTGAGAGATATGGGCCCCGCAACATTGAAGTTCTGCACTTGCCAAAACTCAACTTTCCATGGTTTCTTCCGATT
The DNA here is from genome assembly GCA_954870605.1 of Acer campestre. Lineage (NCBI taxonomy): Eukaryota > Viridiplantae > Streptophyta > Magnoliopsida > Sapindales > Sapindaceae > Acer > Acer campestre. Next base: position 29,422,619 of record OX940802.1, read on the forward strand.
TGCTCATTTTCTCCATCTTTTGATTCCTTTTCTTCCAAAATAAGATTTAATACCACTTTTATGGAAGGAGACCTACACATGCTCAACAAACACATTAAACCACCTAATTTACTCGAGAACAAAGCATAAATAATAGGAAATAGGGGCCTAAAACATGTATAGAAATGGACCGATCAAATATCTCAAAACTTATCTTTTGCTAGTCCTCGAGCAAAACAAAACTAAAAACAAAAACTAAAAGAATCTAAAAACAAAAATTAAATCTAAGCTAGGCCATTTTCGTAGGGAACACGATAGCATTGAGCGTATGTTACAAGCCTTTAAATCTCTAGGTGTCCCTAGTAAGAGGAGTGTTGTCTCCTAAGGGTTTACAGCTATGCTACCCACAAACATATTTCTACGAAGAACCAAATAATCAAGATGCAATATGTACCATTCAAGCCAATTCATGCTAGAGCCAATAAGTAAAGACTAAAGTTAAGTCACAAATTTGAATGCATTGCTCAATTTTAAATGAAAAGCCCAAGCTCAAGACATTCTAGCTTCAAAAACACATTCGCCAAATGCCATAGATATAATTCGCCTCAACTCTAATTCTCACAAGATATTGCTCATATTTCACACAAAACCTAGGCAAATATACTCATCAAGCATATGCGAAAGAAGTTATGCACAAGAAATTTCAAATTATAATCGCATATAAATTTATCATTGAAAGAACGCTTGATTTGTATGCAAAAGATCTCATGAAAGAATCAAACATTAAGAACAAGATAGAACACATGTTTACCTTACTCTTCAGCTAGCATCCCTAAAAGATCAATTAGGTATTTTCTTTGGTTGTAACGGGGCCATAGGGTGAAGGCTAAGAAAGAACGGGAAAAGGATAGCAAACAAACCTAGGATCATATCGAGAAATTCTTCAACAATCTTCATACTCGGCGGAACTTCTTCAAATTCTTCATTCCACTTGCATCCAGGCTTCTTGAACAATTTTTGTTCATCCTCCTTCTTGAGTTGATTTTGATTTCTCATCACTTCATTGTAAAGCTCTATTACTTTTCTCTTTTATTTGATTCATCATCTCATTCATTTATCTTTTTTTCTTTTCTTTTTTCTTTAACAACTTTTCAATACATTTCCTCTTGACACCACTTTGGTGTTTGTTGCTTTTGTTTTTCTTGGTACTTGCACATCACGAGTCAACCATTTCAAACTCCTTTTAATCATCTCCATCCTTCCTCTTTATGACCCCAAGGTATAAGGTATGGCTAAATTATGGTTTATTGGGGTTAAGTTAATGTGGATGATGAAAGAAAAAGGTTTATTGTGTTTGGCTTCAAACAGGGCTATGGACCACACACATAAGGTAGGAAATATTTAAGGTCTTTTAAGTGAGTTCAAGCACACATTGCCTATATCACTTCTAATGGTTCAACCAAATCAAGAGCAAAGTTCACATGTGATATCTTTTTTATGAGAATCGTTCTTTAATGCTCAATGTACAACCTATAGAGATCGAATCTAATGCTAAGAACCTACTGAGCGTTTAAAGATTAGAAACAAAATAATCCCTCATATCATATCATTTATGTATGCTTTTTGGCTTAGTGAAATCACAAGGGTAGTCTCCACTATTAATCATGATAATCCAACTAAGCATCCTATCCACTATCACATCAAGAGCATGTCATAAGTTTTGAAAAATGCAATGCAATACTCTAAGTGGCAAGAAGTTAGTTTAAACTCAGTGAATAAAGAATATATTACGGCTCTTAAAGTACACAAAAGAAGCATCTCAACATGGAGAACAAAAATTCAAAAAAACTGATGATTTCGAAATTGACCTACGTCTGTTCTTTAATGTATATCTCTTAAATGAATCAACAAAAGTTAACCAAATTTTAATACAAGATAATAAACATGAAAACACACACTTTTCATTTAGAAAATAGTTCAAAATTCACATTAGAAAAGTGAGAAAATAGACAACGAACAACATTTATGTGCAGAGTTTCACAAACAGGACATCGCCCATGACCTTTGGTCGAAGAAACATTCATAATTTTTAAACCACTACCCAGAATTTTTCATTTTTTATATCGTTGGATTTGTATCGAAAAACAACGAACCCAACATGAACGAAAAAATTTGTTTCCTCACCAATCAATACAGTTTTAATAAAACGTTTGCCTCAAAATTTTCAAAACAGGGGTCATTTATTCACAAATTTGACAAAGAGTCGAAAAATCAAACAAACACGAATTCACACCCCCCGAACCTAATCTAAACATTGTCCTCAATGTTTGTATGACATTAAAAGCATGGACAACGAACAAAGAAAAAGCATGGCATGTATGAACTCAACACACACACACACACACACACACACACACACAAAAAAACTAGAAAACTAAAAACTAAAAAGAAATTACCTAGGTGGGTTGTCTCCCACCAAGCGCTTAATTTAATGTCTAGGCAAGACGTGTGAGAGCACTATGGCTCTGTAAGCTTGATGACTTCCAACTGAGCGACCTCTCCGCTCGTATTACCACTATTTGTGCCAAGGAGTTTAGGGCACTCTTTCATATCAAGGGCTTTCCTTCCATCAATGATAGTTTCTCTCACTGGGTCCAATCTGTCCTTGTGGACCCAAACTTGTCGAATTCTCCTTGGTTTTCCTCTAGGCTTTCTTTGCTTCTTTTTGTAACTTTCAATAAACTCCACACATTGGGCCCTTTTATGACCCCTAGTATGGCAAAAATAACAATTGTAAGGAAAAAACAAAGAACCACATATGATATTACTAACCTTTGCTTTGGAATGGCTTGAAACTTCATTGACGATGTTAAGCTCTAAGGTCTCTCCCTTAACGCCTTGTTCTTTGGTCAAAATCTTGATAGTGTCTTATGCCTTTTCAAGCTCCACTAGGTAATCACATTCATTCGCCCTTGCTATTTTCAATGCATTCTAGTTTTTGCATGATTCCTCCTTCATGGCATCTATTGTCTGGTCTTTCAACTCTGCTTGTCTTTGGATTTTCCTTGTCCTATGGGAAAAATCTTCCTCATGTTCTTCTACCAACCTTGCAAGCTCTTCTGCCTTCTTAATTGCCTCATCCCTTTCTTTCCTAAGGGCCTCCACTTCCATCATCAAGTTGGCATTGTCACTCTTCAGTTTACTGATTTCTGATGATGATTGTGTTTCACCAGTCTCCCCTATAAGAACATATTTCTCTCCTTTGTCCTTAAGTAGTGATAGAAAAAAACTCGCTCACATCCCTTCGTCGGTCTTCTGACTGCAGTGTATCCACGGCAAAACAATCGACTAAGCTAATGTCCTGCAAATCTTACTTGAAGACCTTGAATTCTACCTTTTCATCCAAGACAGTCATAGAAAGTTTTCCTTCATGTACATCAATGATTGTTCTTGTTGTCTTCATGAATGGTCTACCTAAAAGGATAGGTCTCATGTTTGTCTCCCTACTCACATCATCCATGTCAAGAACTACGAAATCTACCAGAATGATGAGCTTATCCACTTGAACCAACACATCTTCCACAATTCCTCTCGAATACTGAGCTGATCCATCTGCTAATAAAACTGACATTGTTATTGGTTTAAGCTCACTCAACCCAAATTGCTTGTAAACGGAGAAAGGTATTAGATTGAGGCTAGCTCCTAAGTCCAACATCGCCTTCTCGAGCTTAGTACCCCTAATTGTGATGTTAATGCAGAAACTACCTGGATCCTTAAGCTTTGGTGGAAGCTCTTTCTGTAGAACTGCACTCACATTTCCCGTTATGTATTCTTGATGGTTAGGACCAAACTTCTACTTGTTGGAGTGGAGGCTTTTGAAAAACTTAGCATAAGCAGGCATCTTCTCTATCATATCGAGCAGGGGAAGGTTTACATTCACCTACGTGAGGATGTCAAAAATATCCTTAAAAGACTTGTTGAGCTTGTCTCTTTTAAGCCTCCCAGGGAATGGAACTGGAGGAATGTATGGAGGTGGTGGAATGTATGGGTCTGGTGACTTGTGTAAAGCTGAGATCTTTTTGGGCATGGACTCAACCAATACCTCTTTTTCTTCTTCTATTCTCACCTCTTTCTCACTCACATTTTCTGATCCCCTGGGTCCCTCTTGCTTCTGCTCAACAACTTCTTCCTTGTTTAGAACTCACCCACTTCTCAAGACTGTCACAGCACTAGCTTGCTCAGATTGTCTAGGAAATCTTCCTGGTTCATTCATGTGAACTGTGTTGATTACTTACCCCATCTGCGTTTCTAAGTTTTTAATAGATGACCCCATCTGCATCCCCAAAGTTTTAATAGATAGATCAACGTCTTCTATTTTCCGTTCTGTAACCTCCGAAAAATGCTTTGTAGTCTCAGCAAGGGATGACACAATATCCTCTAAAGATTGCTTTTTAGGCTGATAAGTGGTACTATCTCTGTTTGTAGCATTGTTCCATTGTTGAGGTTGATTGTTGGACCCTTGTCCTTGGTAATTACCTCTGTTGTAACTTCCTTGATTGTATCCTTGAGTGTTCTGTTGAGATTGTTGATGACCATTCAAAGCAGTGTTTGGGTCAGAATAGGAGAAATTGGGGTGGTTACGCCATCCAAGATTATAGGTGTTTTGAGTAGGGGTCATTTCTCCCTCTTTGGTAATTGAAAGCTTGAACCTCCTCTGTATCAAACGACATCCCATCTCCATCTTGCACTGAGTTCACCCCTTCTTGTTGCTGATTCCTATTCGAGTTTTGGGCCAACATAGCTTGTATCTGCTTGGTGAGATTGGCCATATGAATTTCCATCCCAGTCGTCTGACTAACCTCATGTTTTCCTCCCTTTCTGCTATTTGAACTTCTATGCTGGGAATTTAGAGCCAATGTCTCATAGATCTCATTGATCTTTACAGCAGACTTCTTTGTAATGGCACCTTCACAAACGTTGTCAACAATGGCTTGGGTAAAGGGGGTCAATCCATCATAAAAGGTGCTGACTTTGTATTCTTCTGTCACCATGTGAGGGGGAATTTGATCTAATAGCTCCTTATATCGCAACCATGCCTCATGGAAAGACTTACCATCCTCCTCACCGAAACTCGCTATTTTGATCCAGAGTTCCTTTGTCTTCGAGCTAGGGAAAAATCTGTTGTAAAATGCATTCCACACGTCATCCCACGATGCCAAAGATCCTGCCTTTAATGAATTGTACCACATTTTGCCTTTGTCTTTCAAACAATACCGAAAACACCTCATCCTCAATTTCTCTTCTATCAGTTGACCAATAGGGAACGTCTCCATAATAGATTGATAGTCCTTCATAAACTGGTGACAGTCTTTCATTGCCAAACCATGAAAAGATGGCAACATATTTAAATGCATACTCCTTAACTCATAACTCCTGGCCACAGCATCTAACACAATTGGTTGTGGTTTGTTACCCAACATAGGTTGTCTGGACTCTCTCATTACCCTGATATCATCTTCTAATGCACGTCTTGGTGAACTAGGTGGGTTTTCTTGAACACCTTGTTCATCTCGAATCTCTCCTTCAGCCTGAATAACCTAGTCACGTGGAGCACCTCGATCTCCCATTTCCTCAACTAAAGGATCTATCTCTTTGAACTGTCTAGCAACCCGGTCTACTCGGTCAATCTCGTCGTTAGCAGGGATTATAATACCTCCAAGCGAACGTCGTCCGTTCATACACCTGTAAAACCTGAAACACCAAAAACACAACTACCATGAAGTAAGATGAAACGGGAAAAAAAAAAAAAAAAAAAAAAAAAAACTAATGACACACACTACCTAAACTGAACTAACTAGATTCAACTAATAAAATCTATACCAATCCCCGGTAGTGTCGCCAAAATTGATGCAGTAAAATCTGTATTCAATTTACTAAGAAAGTTCATTCACTAGGATCGGCGATTCTATCAATTGAATGTCAATTAATCTAGTAAGGTTTTACTCTAAATGCGAATAAACTAAATTGCATAATGCTTTGCTTTGGAAATTTTTTGAAATCTAAAATTAACCCAAATTATGAATGCTTGAACTAAAGACTAAAATCAATCAAAGATCACAGAAGGGATGAATAGATGGAGAGAAATACTAGAGAATCGATGCACCTTTCTTAGACACTCAGTGCTCTCAATTAATCTCAATAAACACTTCAATCTAGTTTAGGGCTTGTTTTGATGATAAACAATTAAGAACGAATCCCCTTCCCACCACTAGCACAAAGACCATGTGTCAAGTGACGGTAAGGAATCCTTTAGAACAAAACTCTAAGCCAAATCAATGCAACAAGGCCATGCAAACATTAATTTTCAAGTCTATTAAGCTTATGATTATGGTTTAAATGGAAAAGGTCATTCACATCTAAATCATAATCTCATGGATAAACTAAATCACAAACCCATATCAATTGAGGCCACAAAATAATATGAATAAATAATGTAGAGCAATTAATTCAATAGACAAGACTAAATCCCAATTGATTAACAAAAGATAGACTAATTCATTACATAGAGTTGTCAAAAATCGATAACATCAATCCCCTAGTTAAAGGTTTAGTTACACATCAATGGAGAAGATAAAAACATAGAAGAGATGTAGAGAAAACCCATATTTATCTTGACAACTTCTTGGCTGGAAATCTCCTTCTTCTTGCCTCCAAGAATCCTCCAATGATGGATGGAATTGAATGAAAGAATAATGGAATAAATGAATGTGAAAGAATGGTGTTTTTGGGTCTAATCCCCTTGTGTGGCTCTCTCCCAAAAATAAGACATCAGTTCTATATATATTCCTCTCAAAAATAGGTCACTTATTGTCCCAAACGATCCAGGTTTACGAGTTATCGCTACTTAGGTCGCTCCCTAGACAATTGCCTCCGTAGCTGCACAAGAAGAGGAGTTTTTCTACTCTTTTCCATTGCTTTGGCCGCTCCCTAGGCACTCGTGCACGAACCGCGATCTAGGTAGCAGTCTAAGCCGCAGTGGACTTTTCAGCACTAACCTTCAGTTATTAAATCGGCTATAACTTCTTCTAGGAATATCGGAATTACGATCCGAAAAGTGCACCGAAAACTAGACTTCCGGGGCTTTCAATCCATGGTAGTAGGACACACAATTCTGTAGGAGCTGAGAGATATGTGCCCCGTAACATTGAAGTTCTGCACTGGCCAAAACTCAACTTTCCATGGTTTCTTCCAATTTGCTCATTTTCTCCATCTTTTGATTCCTTTTCTTCCAAAATAAGATTTAACACCACTTTTATGGAAGGAGACCTACACATGCTCAACAAACACATTAAACTACCTAATTTACTCGAGAACAAAGCATAAATAATAGGAAATAGAGGCCTAAAACATGCATAGAAATGGACCAATCACTTCTTAAGTGGTCGAACCAAAATAATACAAAGAGCAAGAGTTGTCTTTTGTGTGTTTCTCTTCATCCTCCTTGTTCCTGAGTACCATGATGCGCCCACACGCCGTTATCAATCTCGAGTCATAGCGAGGAAGATCTTGTGGTTCAAATTAGGGAGCAGATTGTATTAAAATGAATGAGCCTCCAACGCTGGTATGAAATAGTTTCACCTTCTTTGTTGTTTTCAATTATTACTGTACAATTAGGTTTACTTGATGATTGCATATAAAAATTTAAAAAACATGTCCACTGCGCAATCTGTAACCCTAGGTTCCTACAGGTTATACCCCAATTCTATGGCAATGTCTTTAATGTCCAACATAGACGATTCATTTAGAGTGACATAGTCATAAATACATTCTGAACCCCCAATATAATTAACCATTTTACTATCAAACTCTCCACCATGATGGACCCAAAAGCTAAAGTAATTCTCTAAGTCATATGGATCTGCACAATCAACGCAAAATAGAAATTAATTTGTATAGAAGCATGAGGAAATTAATTTGTGCAGAAGTAGACATAAATTGAATTTGTACACAAAAGTTGAAGATAGAATACAACAAGTAACATAAAAGAAACGATTCCCACATGCATGTGAGTCAAATTTTGAGATTATATAATATTACAAGTGGGGTATAAATCCATGTCAGATTATGTTCTATTCAAACTTTATGTGGTCCCCTACATTCTCTTATATTTGTTGTGCAGTAGACATAAATATTCAAATATAGGAAAGCCACGTTTTTACTTGATAAAACCATTTCAATCGAAACAAACAAACAACACAACACGAAAACCATAACTATCGAAAGAAAAGGAGGAAAGATTCACCATATTGTGGAAATTCATCGTCTGGTTTTCTTGATACAACCATTTTCCACTACAGTCAGATTGTGTAACTAAACCCTAACTGTGTGGTTTCTGAATCGAAAATATAAGAAATCCAACTTGATCGAAACAATTTCTACTGTCAATCGAAGAAACCAAGCTTTTTGGACGAAGATTATCGCAAAATTTTTTGGCAAAACCTAACTTTTGGGAGATTTGGGGGAAAACACACAAATGATTCGAATTGCACGTTGCCCCTAATATTTCGAAACTGAAATTCCTACTTTGCCTCTTCCTACAACCCAACATGATGGGCACATGACATTAAAACAGACAGAATGTGGCTTCCGTTGCCATTCCGTCAACTTTTGCAAATTTCCAAGAGTTTAGGGGGTTTAGTGCCGAAAAAAAATTAGGGGGCAAAGTGCAAATTTTTGAAGAGTTCAGGGGGCATCTGTGCCAATTAGCCTAAATACATTTCTAATCATTCATACTAAACCATCATTTTTTAAAAATAAAATAAAATAAATCTTTTTAGGGAATTTCAAAAACAAAATTCATTATTTGTGGTCATACTACTTTACAAATATAGTAACATTACTTAATATTTAATTCATTGGATCAAAAAAATATATAATGGTTCAAAGACATAATATATATATAGAGAGAGAGAGAGAGAGATTCTCTCATGAGAGATCCCTTATTTTAATTTCAGTAAGGACCTTCATGAAAATACATCGATTTTAATGAATTTCTATCTAAATTTTTTTGTAGATGATGGGTTCATTGAAATCTACCTTTGAACAAAATTTGAGAATTTTTCAAATACTAGAACTATTTTTCTTAAAATTTTCTATATTTCACCTATTTTCTGATGCCTTCATATTTAACAAAATTTGGATAAATAGTTCTAGTACTCGGAAAATTCTCAAATTTTGTTCATATGTAGATTTCATTGAAATCATCATCCACAAAAAAATTCAGATTAAAATTCATTAAAGTTGATATGTTTTCATCATGGTCCTTACCGAAATTAAAATAAATGATCCTCATGAGAGACTCATTATAAATATATATATAGTCTTTCTCTAATCAGGTCAGATCTGATTTTTTTTTTTTTTCTCATGCGGGTTCACTAATTATCTCATATCATAATCAATTTTGTAGCACAACAAACTAATTATCATATTAAATTATCAGTAAACTCGGACGAAAAAAAATATCAACTTAAAGAATTATTTTATGGGTCATAGGCTATATCAACTCAAATTTCTGATTCAATTTTTTAACTTCACTCTTTCAACCATTGGATTAAAGAGCACATGAGCAAATGAGTGGTTGAGATATTGAAGTCAAAAAATTAAATTAGAAATTTAAGTTGATATAGCTATGAATCTTTATTTTATGTGTATGATTGATTACACATAATGGGTATTGGCTTAGCAAGTAGGCCTTATTGTAGTTAGCGCGCAAAGGAGGTTTTAGGTTCAAATTCTGCGCCCATGGTTTTGGTTTGTTTATTGTGATGATAAAATATATATATATATATATATATATAAAGTTTGGCAATTTAATCCTTTTTAAATTTTTAAAGATCAAAACACCATTATTTTGGTAATTTGTTTCCAGAATACATTGATTTGTTTATAGTTTTGCATATAAAGTAATATGACCCATTGACATTCTCCACGTAGTCAATGAAAGGGACATCAAAAAATTCTTAATAAAAATTTTACGATCGATTAAATAAAGCGAATAAATATAGAATTAAAAAAATAATTATATTTAATAAAACGGATTGCTGCGTTAAAGACTAATGCGTATATGAGGGTTGAGACAGAGACTACTCTGATTGCAATATGAAATCTGACCACTCAACCCTCCAAGTTTATGTAAAAGACTTGTTTAAGTAAATTAACTAAAAGCCGCGTCATGTGCATTCCAAATTAAGTTAGGTTTCTTATATATCTTTCTTTCCTTTTAGATGATTAAGTTCCTAATATGATCCTAATAATTTTTTGTTATAGTTTCTAACTAAAAAAAAAAATTGTATTTAAGACATCAATCAGCCCAAAATTTGAACTCGATCAATAATTTCTATAGTACATTATTTAGCAATAATAAAATATTCAGATGAGTAAGACGTACGTACATATTGATATACAGATTGGATGAAAGATCAGTAAGATTTTAAACTATTATATATAGTTTTTTTAAGATAAGGAGAGTACGTGTTACGTGCGTACAAGCTAAATGAAATATACTTAGTACCTTCTAACTATAAAAGTTTACTTAAATAAAGAAACTGTAATGTCTTCAAAGAAATGAATGTTTGGTTCATGAGTTACAATATAGAACAACTAATGATCATAATGTTAATACAAAATAAAATGAAGGTTTTGGTTCCTTAGAATCCTTATAAGCACTACAAGAAATTCAGTCTTTCCAGACAAACCAATTTCGTAGGGAAAGGTCAAAATTCGTCTGGAAAGGCCTTACGCGACGAAAAAATTTCTTCAACAGCTTCGACGGGACATCATGGTCGGGCAAGGTTTTAGCTGACGAAATTTTGAGTTTCGTCGTCTAAAAAATTTAGATTTTGGAACTTTAAAAATTAATCCAACGTCCGACCACCACACCGTCGACCGCCGCCGGCCCAACCGACCATCGAGACCACCACCGGCCGACCCTCGATAATATTTACAATTAATTGTCGTTATGAGGAATCGAACTTGCAACCTCATATCAAAGTGGTAAGCCTTTACTGCTGGACTACAACACTTTATCTGTTATCATTTGCATTATAGTTATATATAACCTATATGAGTTGTCAGAAATTTAAGGAAAAAAAAAAAAAAAAACTTGTTAGATAAATTTAAATTTATTCAACTAATCAAAAATCTAATTTGAATGACAAATATATATTGAAAAATCTATTTTTTTTTTTTTTTTGGGAGGGGTGGTATCTCCATCCCCAACCCCAGTTCCCCATTTTCTTCATTTTTCCCCATTTTTCCCTGTTTCTCCGTTCCCCCATTTCCCCATTTGACTAAAAATTATAAATTAACAATAAAATAAAAAAATCATTCCATATATTAATATATATATAATTATATAACATATTAATATAATTATTTATATATAATTATATTTATATATGTTTTAGCGAAAATGGGGAAATGAGGATGGGGGGGACCTCCCCCCATCCCCATCCCCATCCCCATTTCAATATAGTTTATATTTTATTTAATCAAAGTTTTATGTATCAGGTGTCCACTACTGATTAGTTTGGTGGTGGTGGATTTATCCAAAAAAATTAATTTTAATTAATTAACTTTTAATATTTTTTAGCATATATATTTTTTAATTAATTAATTAATTAATATATTTTTTTTAATTTTAATTAACTTTTTCCCTTCAAATACAATGTTTGTTAGGAAAAATTTTCGTTAACTTTTCCCTACGAATTTTGAGTTTTGTGGGGAAAGACTACCTTTCCTGACGAAACTCGTTTGTGGGGAAAAGTTGAGAAAAATTTTGTACCCTTTCCGGACGAATTTTGAGTTTTGTGGGGAAATGTTACATTTCCCGACGAAACTCGTTTGTGGGGAAAGGTTGGGAAATTTTTTTTACCCTTTCCCGATGAATTTTGAGTTTTGTGGGGAAAGGTTACCATTCCCGACGAAAGTCGTTTGTGGGGAAAGGTTGGAAAAAAAATTTTACCCTTTCCCGACGAATTTTGAGTTTTGTGGGGAAAGGTTACCATTCCCGACGAAAGTCGTTTGTGGGGAAAGGTTGAGAAATTTTTTTACCCTTTCCCGACGAATTTTGAGTTTTATAGGAAAAGGTTACCTTTCCCGACGAAACTCACTTGTGGGGAAAGGTTGAGAAAAATTTTATACCCTTTCCCGACGAATTTTGAGTTTTGTGTGGAAAGGTTTCCTTTCCCAACGAAACATTATCTTTCCAGACGAAACTCATTTCGTCGGGAAAGGTAACCTTTCCAGACAAATCTTGCTTTGTCTCCTAAAATTTTGTCTGGAAAGACTAAATTTCTTGTAGTGAAGTAGATCTATTTCTCTAATAATAATAATGTGGTTATCATCAACAGATATAATTGTACAACAAATTTCTATCCAAGTTCTTAACTCTCATGCGTTCTTCTAAATAAATGCTTTATAGAATGATTTTTTTTTATTTATTTTTTTTTGAGAAAGATTTATAGAATGATTGAATATATATATATATATATAAGTAACTAGTTTTCTATCAAATTATTTGATTAGGTTTGAGTATTTGTTAATACTAATTAGAAGATAAATTCCACATATTCATCACCAATAATCTTCAATATTACAGTATTGAAATCAGTACTAGAATCTTATGAGTATAAAACCTTTGGTTTCATTAATTTATATATATATATATATATATATAGGGGTGAATTCAAAAAGGGCCAAAAATTTTATGGGCTTATTGTTTTTAGCCACAAGTTTATTTTTTATTGTTTTCGTCACTTTTTACCATTTTTGGACAAAAATACCCTTAATTTTGAAACTTAAAAAAAAAAAAAAAAAAAAAAAAAAAAAAAAAAAAAAAAAAAAAAAAAAAAAGTCTGTCAATGGGTGGGTCACCGTGGGTGGTAAAACGAGGCATCTAATTTAGGGTGGGAACCACCCATCAGTAAAACAATCAAAACTGATAAGTAAAAAAGAGAAGAGAGAGAAGGGAAGAGAGAGAGAGAGAGATTGCCATCGCCGTGAAACCGCTGTCGTCGTCGCTGCCGGTCGCCGTCGCTGCTACTTGCCATTGCTGCCGCTCGCCGTCCGCACCTCTGTCGCCGTCGCTGCAGAGAGAGATAGGAAGAGAAGAGATCGCGTAGCTGTCGTTGCCGTCGCCGAATCCACGCATCTAATTCTCAGGTTTGCTTTAGATTGATTTTTAATTCCACGCATCTAATGTTTGATTTCTGCCCTGCTGTGCTTTTAATTGTAATCTGTTACTTGCATCTAAGGTTTGCCCTGCTGCGTTTTTTCTGGGTTTCTGTTAATGGGTTTTGTTTGTTTGTTTTTTTTCTTGCTTTTTATGGCTAATAAAGCTTATGTTGTTAAAAAAAAAAATTTAATAATTAACTCATTGGAACCATGGTGCCGGATCTTGGTGCCAAAAAGAATAGAAATGGGGAGTTACAACAAAATAGGTCAAGGAGAAAAGGAAGAAAAGCTGATGGGAGATTAAAGATTAGAAACTTGATAGTCAACAGTTTTAGACATCATGTTGTCGAATTTCATCTAACTGATCGGTGCTTTAGCAGAGATTTCTTATAATTATAATAACAGTATTAGAAGGGTTGCTTTATTATGATTAGGATTTATTTAATAATTTCCATTTTATTTTGAGATTTTACTTAATAATTTTTACTTGTTTTAATCAATTTAGCTTGCTCACATTAAAAGACAAAAATCTTTATAGTTGAGATGAATTAATTGATGGATTTACGGTGAGAACATCCACGACCGTATCTCTAGATTGGTGTTTATCATACCTCTTGAGAGGGCATAATGTTGCTTTTGATGATCCTCTGTATATAAGTATGTTAGTTGGGATAACAAGTAGTCATGAAGAAAAATGAATTGAATAGAACTTTCTCACTTAAGATTTATTTATCCTTATTTGAATAGAACTTTCTCCTTGTTTGCCGTTTGGCTTTCCTTTGTGATTTTTCAACTTATGCTTTCACATTGGGATCATTTGTTTGTAGGCGTGGTTGGCTTGACTCCAGTGTAAGGTTAGCTCTTACTCGGTACCAGTGTGGTTTGCACTATTGGCTGCTTGCTTTTGCCTGATTCTCTTGTAGAGCTAAATGTTATTTTCGAAGTCAGAGGTTGTAACATAATTGTGGAGACAACAAGTGTTAATCAAATAATATTTGCACTTTTGCAGGCATTGTTCTTGTTTATCTGTACCTTAAACAAAATAAAAACTCAAAAGAGTTATAATAAACTTGGATTATCTACTAATGGCTTGTGAGTGTCCAGAACTTGTTGCATTTGTAAGATTACGTAATTGATAATTTTTAGTATTCACACTATTTATGGTGTGGAGAATTTGAAGTATGTGAAGTTGATATACGATATTAGCTTTGGTTACTGACTGTTTATGGGTGGACTTATAATTTCAATATAGGTCTAGTGCTGTTATGGAATCATAATTAACCCCATGTGCTTAAATTATTAAAGACCTCTTAATTTTAGTCCACCCATGTGCTTGTTAACAGGTGCTGCCATATAACAATACTGGAATTTGATCATTTAAGCGGGTGTCTTTCAAGTGGGGAAACAAGAATATCAAGGCATGTAACTTCAAAATAGACTGGCATGTAACATCGAAATACACTGGCATGTAACTTGTGAAGGTTCTGGCATGTAACAATACTGGAATGTTTAGTTCAACTCAGTCATTCAAATAGATAAATCATTAAAAATACACTAACATGTAATTTCGAGATACACTGACATGTGACTTCAAAAAACACTGGCATGTAAGTTTTTAAGGTCCTAGCATGTAAAACTACTAGAATTTGATAAAAAAAAAAATACATGAATTCAATACTGTTATATAACTTCAGAAAAGCTACATTACGAAATATAGTGTTTCACCAATACATTTAAGAATTAAAACATCATTGCTAATAACTAAGTTGTACCACTAACTTCCGGTGTCAAAGGACATTTTTGTGAATTGTGGCCTTCTTCTCCACATTTCTTGCACCTGTACGGTCTACGTGGTCGTTTCGATGTTGCAGATGTTACAGATGTTGCAGATAGTACAGGAATCTGACATGGTTGTGGATTCCGACAATTTTGTTGGTTGTGACCGAATTTACCCAAATCGTGCAATTTCTTGTCTTCCCAATTCTATGTTCCCCGACGGATTTATATATCTTCTTTTTTGGCCTTCCAGCTTGCGCATGAAAAGAAGACGGATAAACAACCCTTGATCTCACATCTTCAGAAATAGTCCAATCACTAGGATGGCCAACAGGGAAGATGTTCCCGGAATATGCTTCAACCCAACTACTAGTTTTGTAGCAATCCCCACAAAAATCTCCAAAAGGCTTCTTCGCGAACCTTCGAAATTAAAGTGTATGAGTAATTACATGAATCACATTTGGTAAGAAAATAAGATACAAATAAGATACAATGGAACAAGAGAATAATAACCTAACTGAATAAAGTCTACAATAAGAAATACATATAAGAATTAAATCATCATTGATAATACCTAAGTTGTACAACCAACTTCCGATGCCAATGGACATTTCTGTGAATTGTGGCATTCTTCTTTCATTAAACAACATTAAAATTACAAGAAGAAAAATCCTTATTGGCCAACTAACCAGACCAACTACAAATCTAGCAGTAGATGTGCTACACTGTTACAAGCTCTAGGAATATGAACAAATTTTATATCGCAAAAGCTATGCAACAACAAAACATAAAACTTCTATACACAAAAGAAGTCGCCCCAATCTGACAGCTATAGCCAACCCTTCGAAACTAGTCTCCGCTTCTACTATCTCTTCCTTCGCCGCCCTCCATAGATTATCCTTTTCTTCTCTAACTCCATTCTCTAGATTTCAAATAAAAAATAAAACTTTTGACAATTTAGCTACAAACCTTGAATATTTGAATCCAACTCACAAAACACAAGAAGTACCTCAATGATATGGTAGTTATGGCCTTTCCAGTGAGAATAGGTGAAGTGTCACCGTCAGCAATTCTCTGAATGTAAGGCTCCAGGTCCTTGTGTGTAACAAGAGGAACATAAGCCTTGAAGCTTTCTGGGTCAGTGCTTCCATTCAGACTCAGATTCTGTAAATACTCAGCAGATCCATTTTGGTACATCATCTAAAACAATTGTTTTTTCAGGTTTATAATCTCCTTGGGAAAAAATTCCAAGCAAATACAAGGCTATTATATTATCAAGTAATCAAGTCACAGAAAAAAGAAAACAATAACGTAGTGGGGCAACCTTTGATTGAAAAACAGGGGATTAAACTTCCATATAACTAACCAGAATTGATTTTTATGTCACCTAAAAGCCAAGTCATGTTAATAAAAACTTATTATGTAATGCACAAGAAGGGTAACTGTATTTATACAATTCAACCAACTATAAATTCTCAACAATGTTGCACCCAGTTTTCTTGCTTCAATGAAACATACAATTGAAAGTTAAAAATAAACAAGAAACCAAAGAAGCTAAAACTAAAAACTGCAGATAAGCAACCAAGCAAAAACAATAGCAATAGCACAATCTATAAAATTACACACATATATAAACATAGTCATCATTATCTTAAAAGGGTATCAAGTATCTGGAAAAATAAAACGACAAATTTTGTATCCATATTCCTGCATGTCAAACCACCCTCGTAACAATTGCCCACCCAACTTCCACCGTGATAGATGACCAATCTCTTTGTATCCATATTCCTGCATGTCAAGTATTTCACTATAAATCATAATTACCAAATCACATGTAAATTAGAAATAAACTAGCATGTAACGTTAAAATAAACTGGCATGTTAATTTAAAACAAACTGGCATGTAAATTTAACACAAACTAAAAAAATCTGGGTTTCACTAAAAATAGAATCCACTCTCTTAATCTTCATATCAAACAACATATAATTATAAAAAAATAACAGGAGATTGATTTCACTATAAAACAAAATTACCAAATCACATGTAAAATAAAAACAAACGGGCATGTAAAATAAAAACAACGGGCATGTAAAATTAAAACAAACGGGCATATAAGTTCGTAACAGAAAATAGAAAAATTCTGGGTTTCACAAAAAATCGAATCCACTCTCTTAATCTTCATATCAAACAACATATAATTGTAAAAAAACAACAGGAGATTGATTTCACTATAAAACAAAATTACCAAATCACATGTAAAATTCAAACAAACGGGCATCTAATTTCGTAACAGAAAATAAGAAAATCGGGGTTTCACTAAAAATCGAATTCACTCTTTTAATCTTCATATCAACAAGCTATAATTGTAAAAAAACAACAGGAGATTGATTTCATTATAAAACAAAATTACCAAATCACATGTAAAATAAAAACAAACGGGCATGTAAAATAAAAACAACGGGCATGTAAAATTAAAACAAACGGGCATGTAAGTTCGTAACAGAAAATAGAAAAATTCTGGGTTTCACTAAAAATCGAATCCACTATCTTAATCTTCATATCAAACAACATATAATTGTAAAAAAACAACAGGAGATTGATTTCACTATAAAACAAAATTACCAAATCACATGTAAAATTCAAACAAACGGGCATCTAATTTCGTAACAAAAAATAAGCAAATCGGGGTTTCACTAAAAATCGAATCCACTATCTTAATCTTCATATCAACAAGCTATAATTGTAAAAAAACAACAGGAGATTGATTTCATTATAAAACAAAATTACCAAATCACATGTAAAATTAAAACAAACGGGCATGTAAAATAAAAACAACGAGCATGTAATATTAAAACAACCAGGCATGTAAGTTCGTACCAGAAAATAAAAAAATTGGGATTTCACTAAAAATCGAATCCACTCTCTTAATCTTCATATCAAACACCATATAATTGTAAAAAAAATAACTGGGAAGGGGATACATACATTCTAGGTCACGAAATCTACTTCAAGAGAGAGAAAAGACCACAAAATGGAGGTCACGAAATGGAGGTCGGAGTCCGTCGGTGCTGCCGTCGCCGTCGCCGGGTTGCTGCCGTCGCCGGGTCCACCGTCGCCGTCACCGGATTCAAGTCGGAATCCGTTTGGTTGTGTGTGAGAGAGAGTGAGAGAAAGAGAGAGAGAGAGAGAAGAGAGAGAGAGTATCTTAAATGAAAATAAAAAGCTGATGGGGTTTCTGATATGAGAGAGGGAAGTTTTGGGGGGAAATTTTGGTTGCAGAAAAGACAAAAACAAGGGTATACTTGTCAGTTCAAGGCAAAAAATGACAAATATAATCAAAAATAAACTTGTGGCTAAAAACAATAACTCCATAAATTTTTTGGTCATTTGGTGCAATTTCCTCATATATATATATAAGTATTGACTTCTTATCGAACCTTTAAATTCATAATTAAAACGAAAAAACAAACACAACTTAAGTTAAATTTGTGTTCTTATTTTTTGATTTACAAAGCAAAAACATCTTATTGACTTATATTAAGAAATAAAAGAAAACGTACCTATATAATAGATATTGTTTTGGGATTTATTTTTATTGATTTATGCATATCATTTATTAAGCATTTATGTGTAATGCTATTATTAAAGAAAGTATAATGTGAACATTGAGTAGGAAAAATTAAAAAAATTAGAGAGTTAGGGTTGATTATACCCATCTTGTCAATAATTTAATAATCAATCTAAATTTAATATTAATTATTAATTAGAGTATTGCATATTTTGGGCTTTGTGCTTTAAAAAAATGGGCACCCTCTTAGATGACATATTTCCTTACCTCATCAGTCCTTGATGAGTCCTTGCATATACTATTTCTCTAGGAAGCACGGATACTTCATTTGGTGGAGGTAACTCGTATCGAACTCGTATCCAGTTCCGATACTTCCCGGATACTTCAGGATACATATCCGATACACCAAATGGCGTATCCGTTGACTTTTTCACAAGTTTGACTGGAGGATACTTAGAGGATACTTGAGGGATACTTGGAGGATACTTAGGGGATACTTTGAGGATACGTTTGAGGCAATATTATAATTATTTTAGTATAAAACGGGGTTAAATTATAATTTCAAAATTTTAGGGGTCAAAATGAAACTGTAAAGAAATTTTGACTTTAATTTCATTGACATGGAGAATAACGGGATACTTGAGATTACAAACCTTTCACTTGATGAACCAGAGTTAGATGTCGAATTATTTAGATCCTTTAACAATGTAAATAATGATAATGAAGTTAATTAGGAATTTAGTATCTATTTGATGAGTTTATTTTATGTATTATTTGGATTTTCAATTTTGTAATATGTTACGACTTAATTTGGATATTGATATGTTAAATTGTTATGGCTTAGGTTGTTATGTGACATGTTTTATTTGGATGATTGGATATGAATATGTTTTGATTTTTGAATGAATTATTAAATATCTTTTTATATATTCTTATTTTAAAAAAAAATATAAATATATATTATTTTAATTGACGTATCTTGCCGTATCCGTATCCTAGTTTTTGGAGATTTACCGTATCCCCGTATTATGCCGTATCCGTATCCGGTATCCGTATCCGTATCCGTGCTTCCTTGCTATTTCTACCTTCTGGTGTGAGACATTTTTGTCTCCAAAAGTTAAGTCATGTTTGGAAGTTGGATTTATATATTAAAAATTAGGGTATTGCAATAACATGACCTGATATTATGTAACATGTCAAGTATATACCACATTTGCAAAATTCAACATAAAAGTACCTTGTCATTAGTCCTCTCTTATCGGTTATCACAAGTGGTGTGCATCTTTATTTCCACGTTGATGAAGTGTTTGAATCTCACAATACTCATTTTACAAGTATATATGAGGAGTTTTTTCTCTGATATTTGGCATGCCCTAAGAGCATCTCCAATGCAAGCGTGACTTGTAAAAAAAAGAGATGCCACGTAGGATAAATAGACGTTATGTTAACAATTGTGTCTCCAATGCAACTGTGCATATTCAACCTCAATCTGACGTGGCAAAAAAAGTATTAGACATTGTCAACATGACCGTCCACTTTCAGACGGTCTGTTGCACAGCTATTTTTTAGGTTGACTCAGCAAACATTTAAAACTGACATTAATTTTTTATATATTTTTAGTAAGAAAATAAAATAAAAAATAAAACAGGAAAAAAAAGATGGACATGTCATTAAAAACATTGTGTTTTAGATGGAAGCATTGGAGACAAAATTTTGAGTTGATCGTCTATCAAGTCTATTTTTATGCCACATAGGAAGCAAGTCTCTTGACATTGTTGCCATGTCAACAATTATTGGTATGCAAGCCACTTTTGCATTGGAGATGCTCTAACAAACCTCTAACTCATTCGATGTTCGTTTCAAGGGTGGGTTTGCCACCAAAAAAAAAAAATAATATAAATAAATAAAAACTCCTACACCCTATTAATAGATCTCAAAAATTAAGTTTTACTCTTTATATCATTCAAAATACAAATCTAACATTAATTGAAGATTTAACATTTAATACATTGTATTTCTTTTCACACCCATTAAAATACCTTTTTACAACAAAAAAAATTTTGAAGTATTACTTCGGGGATTTTTGGGGAGGGAGAGACTCGAACCCATAACCTCGTGGTGTAGGTTTAAGAGGTATACCATCGGACCAACCTTATCTCATAAAAAAAAAAAATAATAAATAAATAAATAAAAAATTACAGTTAATGATAAAACTAGTTGCTTAGAACATTAAACATTCTTTTATTGATTTTCTTAGACTTTTAATATGATATGGGAACACATATAAGTTAATGGAAAATCATAGTTCATCTAATATAGAATATCTGAATTTGTACTTACACTTGCATGGTTTAAATTATTTTTTTCTACTGTTTGAATTGTTAATCAATAAATTATTGATTCACTCTTTGGTATGAGTAATATTATACAACCTAAAAAATTAACCCAAATTATATGGCAAATAAGTTGTCATCACCATACAAATCATAGGGTAATGTGATGAATGATATGATAAGCAATGGCGGACCCAAAAATTTTAACTAGGTGGGGCACTTAAACAAAGTAAAAATTATATATATATATATATATAAAATACTGAAAAATTAAGATCATAATAAAATGAATTTTTAAAATAATAATAATAATAATTTTTTATATATAAAAAAAAAAAAAAAATTTGATGGTATAATGAAGTTTAGATAAAATAAAACAAATACTTATTCAAGATGAACTACATAATCTTACATTAAAAAAGAAATAAAAACAAGAAACACAATATTAAAAATAAATAATAACAAGAAAAAAAAAACATAGATAATGAAAAATTATAATATTCTAGCCATTGTTAGGCTTGTTCTCCCCACTTAGTTTGTTCCTAGGCTTTTTGCCTTCCTTATTACCAAATATATATATATAATATTTATTTTTAAAATAATAAATTACAATCTAATTTTATAATAAGAAATTTTGTTATGTAGTTATAATAAATTCACTTTAAATTTATACAAAGATAATTGATTAGTAAATATTAATAAAAATATTTTTTTAATTTTTTATTCCTCTAATTATTGGTAAATTATTGATTCTAAATATATTAAAACTATAAAATAAAGAAAATAATAAGGATAAAACAAAATGAATCATAATAATAGATGGACTATTTTAATAAAATAAATTAAAATTCGATATTTTAATGTATTAGGTATGTTAAACTAAAACTATTGGAAATAATAATAGATATTTTAATATAAACTAAAACTATTTCAAATAATAATAGCTAATTTAATATAAACTAAAATTGAATTAAATAACCATAAATTGAGGGTAATTAAGAAGTTGATAATGACCGAAAAGATAAAGTGAATTGTTTGGTTTCATGAGAAGATGAAAATTTGAGAAAAAAAAAATTGGAAAAGATGGTAAAATAAAAAAGACATAAAAATATTATTAAAATAACCGGATAAAATTGAATTTGAAAATAAAAAGATATTTAGTTTGCTTCAAAAATGGAAATGGTAGGAATTGAACCCAACACAACAAACTATCATGGAATGGAGTGGAGTGACCACCTATGCTGAAAGGTGAATTACTACAAAAGTGTTAATTAATTAATATATATAATCAATTTTTAAAAAAAAAATTTGAGGTAGGGCACGGGCCCCACCTGGCTTTAAGGTGGGTCTATCCATGATGGTAATGATAAATCACTTATCACATCATTTGAGTTGGTATTTAGGGTAAATTTTTAGGTCGACTAGTATTACTACTTTGATATTGAACTGTACACTTGACGAAAAAAAAAATCAATTTTTAACTACCATGGAGATAAACCATGAGATGTTGTATATTAAAACCCATCACTTAACTAAACTATTAAATAATACTTCTTTGATTGGGTGAATGTCAATTCTAACAATAAGAAACAAAATGATATGAAAGCTTGTTTAATCTCTTGGTCCCCTCCTTTTTTGGATCAAGTTGAATGTTGATGGTAGTTTAAACCCGAATCTGGGCACCTTATCTTCTGGTGGTGTTATCAAAAACCACATGAAGGAATAGTTGGGGGGGCTTTGCTTTGAACAAGGGTGCAGGCAGTGTTATTGAAGCTGAACTCTAGGGTATTTTTTAAGGCCTAAAGATCGTTTGGAAGGCTGGTTTTAGGAAAGTCATTATTGAATCAGATTCTCAAACGTTAGTGTTATTGTTGAGCAGCAACGCTCCTATGAACCATCCTCTGTTCAGTTTGATCCAAGAGTGCAGGTCCTTGATGATGAACAATGATTGGAGGTGCGACATCCACCATGTGTATCGTGAGAGCAACAGAGTTGCTGATTGTTTTGCTAAAATAGGACATTCCTTAGATTTGGGTATCATTTTCTTCGACACCCCTCCGTCTGAGATTTCTGGTGTCTTGGATGATGATGTCAAGGGTCTAGCCATTGCTAGACTGGTGCCTTCTTGTTAGTTTTTTTTTTTTTTTTTTTTTTTTCTTAGGCCTTTGCTCTCCCATTTTACCAAAAAAAAAAAAAATAATACTTCTTTGTCAATCTTATAAATTCTTAGATTTTTATAGAGGAAAAGAAAATATTTAATTATAATGAAATTAGTTTTGAATTTGGAAAATAAATTAGTAAGTTTATTTAATCAAAAAGTCAAAAGTGTCTTTGGATGACAATAGAGTCACCCCATATTTACAAAAAAAAAAAATGACAACTAGATATTAAATATATATATATATTGATAATTTAATGCTTTTTAATTTTTAAAATCAAATCTCCATAATTTGGTGATTTGTTTCTATAATATATTTATTTGTCTATAGTTATACATATAAAGTAAGAGTAATGCTACATTGCCCAAATTTGGTGTCCAAATCTGGTGTCCAAATGATGTGGCAATAATGTAGACCATCCATTTAAAACCTATCCTGGTGACTGCTGACTTTTGCACCTAGAATTAAAATCTAAATTAAACCTTCTTCTTCAACAAGTCTTAAGGCTCTGATGCCAAAACGTAGAATAATCAAATAGGATAGTATAGACAAGATAATATATAGCAAAAGTAGAAACATAAATTGGATGGAATCAAAATGAACGAAATTAAAAATAATAATAATACTTACAAAGTCAGTATAAGTCTGACAGCAGTGATGAACAATAAGTATACAGATAAAATAAGTCGCAAACTTTATTTAGGATTTCAGAATTTTTACAAAGAGATGAAGTTTTGGAGAGGAAAGATTACAAGGGGGAGGGTGATCGAACCAAAATTGGTATGATTTTGGCCCTCACTTCCTTCTCTTTTTGCTTGATTCTCGGGCAATATCCCATGATTTAATAGTGTGAATTAAGTGTTTTCAGGTATTTATAAAGTTCAGAGACATTGGAGTAATATTGATGGCAAAAGGGGCTGAAATTGTAAAAAGTGTGTGCAGATCATTCATCTTCAAATAGGCATATCTCT
The DNA here is from genome assembly GCA_954870605.1 of Acer campestre. Taxonomy (NCBI): domain Eukaryota; kingdom Viridiplantae; phylum Streptophyta; class Magnoliopsida; order Sapindales; family Sapindaceae; genus Acer; species Acer campestre. Next base: position 29,446,639 of record OX940802.1, read on the forward strand.
CTCTTTAGATTGAACCACATTTTGGATTACATATATTCGGAAAGCCCCGGAAGTTTACTTTCCAGCGATTTTTACGGATTGTGATTCTGAGTTTTCTACAGGAAGTTATGCCCATTTTCATAGCTACTGCGCACTCCCTGTCGCCATGACGACCCTATGGCGCGCCATGGTGACCTCCACTTTTTAGAAGCAGCAAAATGAACGTTTTTCAAGCCATTTTTGAGGGGTATTCTTGTCCTTTCATGCCCATTTCATACCCTAGCTTTTCTAACATATAAATACACCATTTTATGCTAACTCTTGACCACCAAGAAACCTTTTTTCTCCACCATTCCTTTTCTCTCCATTTTCTCTTCTACCTAAACTAAACTTAACATCTAGATTACTTCCCATAATCATTCCTTTTCTTCCCATCTTCTCCACAAATCTCCTTAGTCACTTCTCATTTGACTTCACCTATCTAGACACATCCTAATCTTACAAAAGGAGACTCATGGGTGATTTCCTAATCTTTTACTTGCCTTCCCTTTGTTTGTAATATGTGTAATTAAATCCCCTTTCTAGGGTTTTGATTTGAGAACATTTGGATTGGGATTTGCTTAAGCTTTAATATATTTTTAATCTCTATTTGTGTTCCATTCATTTTATAATTAGATTCTATGCATTATATAATTGACATGTATACCCACTAGTTGATTATAATCTTGCTTAGGATAATTTATTATATAATCTTGATTGGATTGACAACCTTGATGGATTGAGAACTTAGTGAATAGGATAGATTATCGGAGGGTATATCAACCGCGATAATCTAAGCCGTAAATTGTAACAAATCGATCCCACCGTGACCCCCTTTCCTTAATCAGTTAGGCATTGCAGTGGGAAGTTGTTTAAGGTTCATAGTGATGGCCTAAACACATTTCAGAAATCAATTGGTTAACATTTATGAGATTCGTCCATTAAGGTAGCTTGATAAGCATTTCCCGTAATTCATTTGTGATCCCATTAATTCCCTAGCTATTCTCTTAATTGTTAATTCCATTTATCTTATCTAGATTTGTTAAGTATTCTTTTTATTAGTTTATTAGGTTTATTTTTCATGTATGTTTGGTGGCTTGACAACCCATTCACTCATCCATATATTTTATGATTTACTTTATTTGCATTTTTTATAGATTAGTTAATTTATTCAACTAATCACTCTAATTCCCTATGGAACGAATCACACTTGCCACTTTACTAATTTTCTATCTAAGTGGTGAAAAATCGGTTTTCTAAACGAACACATCTAAATATCATTTTGTTGAGTACACAAACGACGCCCATCAGAGGGGGAAATACAAAGAGGGATCAAAATCGTGGGAACTGAACCTGCCCTCAGCTACTCCAGAGTAATCCTTATATAGGAAGGATTTACCCCAGTTACAAAAACTAACCATAGTTAAGACTAATGATTACAAAGTAGAAATTACAATAGATTCTGTCTGGAGAATGATGATGGGTTGACTGGTACTGCTTGTTCTCTTCTGCCGACAGTCATGGAACTGTTGGAGTTTGTCATTTTCCACCGACACTTTTTTTTTTTAACACTCTGATGAGTCATAAAACCTAATGATGAATCCCGTGCTCTTGTAGGATAAGTCTGGTAAATCTGACAAGGCTAAAGTCTCTGTTGTGGTGATAATTGTTGTGGTGATGCGTCATGACCAAAATAGCTGTGAGCATCAGTAGGCTCTTCATCATCATCAAGAAAATCATCATCATCATCTTGGTAGTCTGATTCTGAATCTTTTTGGGACATGTTGGTCATTGTCTTTTCCATCTCTTGTGCTATTTTTCTTAGTTCTTCTGGGGTGCTTGTAGCAGCAATTCTAGCTTGATTCTGGGATTTTGCCATTAAAAACTGAGACTGGTCTGTTGATTTACAAAGAGTATGGTTTTCTGAAAACCATTTGTTGACCCTATTTTTGCCATGATCTGAGATATTCATTCCGCTCCACCATTTAACTTTTGTTTGTCGTCCAAAATAAGGAACATTGACATTTCCTACTATTTTGTCTCTGATTGCATAGTCAAGCATTAGAATCCAGGTCAAATTAAAATGCTTGAAAAAGAGCAATAAGTCAGGGATAAAATCCCAATCAATTGGTTTGTCAAGATAAGTCATCCATTGAGCATATCCTTCCTTTACGGGATGAGGAAGGAGGTCAATAGTCGGGCCATATTTATCCCACCATTCAAGAAACCAAAAAGGAATTTGAAGTGGAAAATCCTTGTCAAAATAAACAAACCAGGATAAGGAATTCCCTGGGTTTTGACCATATAAAACATTTGTCCATGCATCTATTTAATCCCAGTAAGAATATTCAGAAACATGAAAAGTTCTGGAAAACTTGTTTTTCTTATTTGGGTCACCCCCCATTGGTCAAGGGTAATAATTTTGCAAAGCTTAATTTTTCTGAAAATCAATTTTTCTTTGTCTATTTTGTCAAAAACATCAGATATGTAGATGGAATCAGTATCTACTAAAATGAATTCATAAAATATATGTCTTTTTGTTATGTCTTCAGGAATCCTGCAAAACATGGGATCAATAATTGCATCCGCAAGTTTTTTAGGTTCCTTGAAATAATGGTCAAGTAATAGTGGTGTCTCTATAGCAAAGTATCTGTCAAAGAAGGGTTTAATCTGGTATTGATAAGTGGGAGAATTGACTCTTGGGAAAGAGGGTGAAGTAATTTGGTTTTGATATGCTTGGGCTAATTTAATTTGTTTGGAAGAATGGGGACTAATATGAGAAGAAGCAATAGTCTTAAAAGATGGAGATTCTGATCGTATGGAGGAAAAACTGTTTGAAATCTGAATTGGTCCTGCACTAGTAGGCCTGGGAGAAGAAGGCCCAGGTTGAGATAGTAAAGTTAATGCATATTTGTCTTTGTGATTGGGTTTTGGGCTTTGGTTATTTGGAGATAAGTCAATAGATAAGTCTGTCTTGATAGTGGGCCTAAGGCCTCGGGGCCTGCCTCTGCTGCTACTCATGGCTTTTACCATGCAAAAATTCTCTGGTCAAGAAATCTGGTAAACTATTTTCTGATCCTTTGATATGTTCAATAGTGAAATCAAAAACTGATAATAAAGCTTGCCATCTAGCAAATATCTACTTTGAAGCAAGATTTTTGACATCTTTTTTCAAAATGAATTTTGCAGATTGGCAATCTACCTTTAGAATAAATTTTTGATTTATCAAATCATCTTGTAATTTTTGTATAGTTAAAACAATGGCTAGAATTTCCTTTTTAACAGTGGAATATTTTTGCTTAGTATCATTCCAAGATCCTGAAACATATCTAACAAGGTATTCTTTTCCGTCAATATCTTGTTTGAGGATTCCTCCAAACCCTAATTCAGAAGCATCTGTTTCAACTATCTTTGGGGCGTTAGGGTGGCATATGGATAAACAAGGAAGTTTTTGGACTTGTTTTTTAACAGTTCTAACAGCTTGTGTGTGCTGGTCTGTCCATGGTAAGGGATTTTTCCTAAGCCTTTGGAATAATGGTTTGCAAATGATTCTTAATTCTTTGTAGAAATTGGCTACATAGTTTAGGCATCCTAAAAATCTTTGGAGATGTGTCTTATCTCTAATTTCATCTGGGAATTTATTAGCAAATTCTAGGCTTCTTTGGATGGGTATAATGGTGCCTCTTTTGATATTGTGACCTAAGAATCTGATCTCTGTCTGGAATAAAACAACTTTAGGAGCTGATATTACTAAACCTTGGGTTTTAACAGTTTTAAAGAATATCTCTAAATGTTTCCAATGTTGATCAACATTATCAGAATATATTAAAACATCATCAATATAAACAATAGAGAATTCAGTATAAGGATTAAAAATTTCATTCATAATACATTGGAATTCACTGGGAGCATTTTTTAATCCAAACGGCATAACATTCCATTCATACTGTCCAAAAGGAACAGTAAAAGCAGTTTTATATCTGTCTTTTTCAGCAATCTGGATTTGCCAAAATCCTGATTTCATGTCAAATTTTGAAAATATATTGGCTTTATAAAGCCTTTTTAATAAGTCTGCTTTATTAGGTATGGGATATCTGATCCATTGAAGGGCTTCATTAAGAGACTTATAATTGATAACAAGTCTAGGAACTCCTCTTTCTATTTCTGCATTCTTGTTAACATAGAAAGCATGACAACTCCATGGTGATTTAGAAGGCCTAATAAGTCCTTTTTGTAATAAGTCTTGGATTTCTTTTTTGCAATACTCAAGGAGTTCTAAGGTCATCTGGATTGGTCTAGCCTTGGTTGGTATTCCTTTTTCTGAGAAATCTTTATTATAGGGAAGACTGACTATGTGTTTTTTCCTATCCCAAAAAGCATTGGGAAAGGAAGAACAAACTTCTTTTTCTAATTTAGACTTAAAGTCTTTGATTTTTTGTTGAGTTCTAGGTTCTTCTATATACTTTCTCTGTCTCTCAAATATAAGATCATCTTTCAGGAAGGACAAATGATTCTCTTTCATGTTAAGATTATTAACCTGTTGTTCTAGAAAGATAGAATCATCTTTTCCTATGTTGGTATTTTTTAGAGAGTTTAATTCTCTTTCAAGGACAGGAAATGTAAAAGGAAATAAAATTTCTTTGCCTAAATATTCGGTAACTAATCCTTCGTTAGTGGTGGTAAAAGGAGTGATAAGGTATAAGAATGGTAAGCCAAGGATGACATTTTGTGATAAAGTTTTAACCATAAGGAAACTGGAATTGTAACACACTCCAGAATTGCAAACTCTAGCATTGGTCAATTTATAACTTATGTCAAGCTTTTGTTTATTAGCGCCATATAAGGATTCTGTGGTCTTTTCTAAATATTTTGTAGGAACTAGTCCTTCTTTAATGCAATTTTGGTCAGCTCCTGAATCTATAAGAGCGTTGACCCTAAGATTATAATCAAAGGAAATTATAATGTCTATATCACAATACCATTTTTGTATCCTAAAGGCTTTATTAATATTGATTATATCAGCAGTTTCATTTTTGCAAAGAATATTGGCCAAGGTCTGTTCAGGTTCAGATTTGCTGATATTATCTGAATCTGAGTCACTAGAACTCTTAAAGCTTGGTTGTTTAGATTTTGGTTTGCACTTGGCTCTTGTAGAATCTTCTAGACCTTGTTGTAGTTTTTGTGTGAAGATTTTTAAGTCTTTTATTTCTTTTTTAATGGTTTGGATTTCTTTTTGAAGGTCTGGAATGGTAATTTTCTTTTGGTTATCATGGAATTTTCGTAAAACATTTTGGTCAAAGTCTGGAACAATGGAAGAAGTGACCGGCTTATTTTCTTCTACTGGCTTACTGGGTTGGGTAGATGTTTTAGTAATTTTTTGTTGTACTTGTCTAATAAAATTGGCTTTAAGAATAGGTTCTTCAATGCTATCAATCATTCCAATTATTAAGGAATAAATCATTCCAATTATTAAGGAATAATCATATTGATCTAGAACATTGATCTCCTTACAAGTACAAGCTTGTTTCCCACAAATTTGTGATTCATTATCACTGTCTGTCAAAGATTCTGAATCTAAATCTTCTTGAACTAAGACTTGATTGTCAAATTCAGACTCTATTTCTTTACTGCTAGTTTCTGTATCTGTTTCATATAGGGTCTGAATAAGTCTTTCTTTGGTTTCTTCACTAATGTCTAGGGTTCGTATTTTGTTTCTAAGTTTTCTCAATTCAGGGCAGTTTTTGGCAAAGTGACCCTCTTTTCCACACTTATAGCAGGCTTTATTGTTTTTGTTATGTTTTCTAAAATTTTTAAAAGGTTTGGATCTTTTGTGAGTTCTAACTTGGGGTTTTTGTTTCTTATAGGGTTTTATTTTCTTGTCATGGTGTCTTTTTCTACTATGAATAGGAAGTTTTTCAAAACCAAATTGCTCACACCAAGAACCAAGTTCTTTTCTAGTGGTAAGCTTTTGCTTCTTAAGTTGACTTTTTAATCTAATGTCTGTACATAATTGCATAGCAACAATATTGATTGTTGTTATGATTTCTCCATAAGTCCAAGTATTGAGATCTATTTGGGACCAGTCTGGACTAGCCATCTGTTCTCTCATTTTATCTCTAATTTTATCAGCAAATAAAGAAGGTAGTCCAGATATGAACTTCTCCTTCCAATAGGAATTGGCATTATCAGTCTTTTGAAGAACTCTTGTTAGGAAAATATCTTTATACCACTTAAAATCACTGAGTTTTTTACATATAAGATTCTGTAGTTTTGAATATTCTTTGTCTTGGAATCTGTTAGGGTTTCCAATGAAATGTAAAATAATGGTATGACATAAAGCATCTATACCATCTGGTTGGGAGGTTCTAGTGGTATAAGGCGTGGCTGGTGGCGTAGTTGAGGTTTCAGGAGCATCAGTAGTTGCTCTGAACAATGGGGTAGAGGTGGCTACTTCTTTAGTATGGGTAATAATATCTGCTCTGGCAGTGGGTGATAGGGTATAAGTCCACCATCCCAATAGTTGTCCTTCAAAGCCAGATGCTAGTGAATTAATAGTATCACTATGGGTCATATTTTGTTTTTTAATATAAATATACCCTATAGTATACATTTGCCTAATAACAGTCATAACCTGGTATTCAGACAAGCCATCAATATTAAATTGATAACAAGCATTACCAATATAAGCTCTATATGGCACAGACTCTTCATATTGGAGATCTGGAGGTGTAGGTCTGGGATAGTAAGGTTTGGTGTCATTGTTGTATTTATTATGAACATGACTGTCTATCCTAGAGGTTATCAATTTTTGAATCATATTGTCTAAGTCTGAAATATCAATGTCAGAGTTTGGGGCTGAGGAGATATAGTCATCTAAAGTTCAAATTTCTGATTTGGGAAGTTTGTCTAATCTTTCTTGTAACATTTTGACAAGTTCTAAATCGGTTGTAAAACTGTCAAAACATTTTTCTATCCCGGTGGTGTCTGGGAATAGGATTGTTCCTGGTTCATATTCAGCAATTTTGGATTTCATTTTGTAATCTTTGGGGGAAATATTGGAGGTTGAGATAATCGGGGTTTGAGATTGGTTGTTCTCTATTCTGTCTAGCTGTTCCCCTATGGTTGTGAGGTATTCATTGGAAAAATTGTTTTGTTTTATGACAACACCAATCTGGTGGGAGGAAGCAGCAACCCCATGAGGTAATTCTTCATCAAACATGATAAAAGGGACACATTGTAGGGTTCTACTAGTGTTTCCCGGTGTTTCATTGTCTATTTCAATAGTACTTGTTCTGGGTGGGGGATGTATTCTCATTTCATCTCTTTTACTGGATTTATAAGTCTTGAAATTTTGTTGGTCTAAAACAAGACATTGCTCTTCTAAGTTGTGCCTATTGGTATACCATTGGAAAAATGGTATCTCTGTTTCTAAAGTATCAATACATCTCATCCATCTAGAATAAAATTGTTTCCTTTTATCACTTGAGTAATTTTTCTCATATTTTTCCCTCATGACAGTATTTTCTGGGTAGTAATATTCTTAGGATAAATAGGTTTTGTTGATCTCTTTGGGATTATTGAGAACATATATAGATCTTATTCTGGGTTCGTGGTCAGGGATTTCTATGAGAACTTGAGAAGGAGTTGGAGACGATGGTCCTTCATTATCATAGACATGAATTGGTTGGGCCACTTGTTCTGGTGTTTTATAGACACCAGTTATATGGGTAGGAGGTCTGTTATTGGTATAATTGGTGGTGAATTTCTAGTTTCTATTATAGGTGGAATGATAGGTCCCCTTCTTCTATGAATAAGGTCTGATTGTGAAGATGATTAACTATGACTTGGCCTATAATGAGGTCTATAATCAGGTATTTGTTCAGCTATTCTAAGTTTGGAAGCACTGGATAAAGATTTCCTGGCTGCTTGCAAGTTACTACTAATACTGGCTGGTTCTCTGCTAGACAGGCTTCTTTCTAAAGGTCTGAAAGTTATTCTTAAGTTTCCATCATGATCAGTTATACAATCATTTAAATCCCTCATAGGTGGCCTAAATATAGGTCGGTCAACTCTTTCTTTTGTCCAGGTATCAGGGAATTTAATCCTATCCCATGGGATAGGAATTGGAACCATCATGTTAACAGTTTCTGAAGCATTGTAACAAATGGTTTGGCCTGCTGGGATTTTAGGAGGTATGTAACTAGGAATAAGTCCAGATGATAGAACACGATAATGAACTCTGTAAATAAGTTTATAAGGACTGGATCCTTTAACAAACTTATAATTGTGAATTTGGACATCAACAACTAGGCATTTTTCTTTATGGTATCAGAGCCTTAAAACTTGTTGAAGAAGAAGGTTTAATTTAGGTTTTAATTCTAGGTGCAAAAGTCAGCAGTCACCAGGATAGCCACCAGCCAGGAGGGCAACAGGCAGACCTACCGACACGCTGTGAGTAAAAACCTAGGTTTTAACTCTCTTTAATTTTGTTCTTTAACATGTCTACAAGTAGTTCTAGATCCGATGTAGAACCAGACAAAGGGGATAGTACAACAGGACGGTCTATAGCAAATTATGAGACTAATTGGAGTGATAAAGACTTAAGTGCTTGGCAACTTCCTAATGTTGCTAAACATAGCATCTATAAGAGAAATGGTGTTTTAAATTTTAAAACTTTATTAGGACAAATCACCAAAGAAGTCGATGTCCAATTTCAAGAGGACAATATGTTTTCAACCAATCTTTTTAACAAAAGCAGTATGAAACATTATTATAAATTAGGCTATAATAATATGCATATAGGAAGTGTCCAAATTGGTATCAACCCCCTATCAAAAGTTGGTTTGAACAATTCTATGCTTGTTTGTCTCCGTGACGGACGTATCACAGATTATAAAGAATCCATAATTGGAATAGCAGAGTCAAGCCTTACTTATGGACCTATTTATTTTCAATGTTATCCAAACTTTCAAATAAGCCTTAATCATTTTGGCACTAAATTTGAACAATGTAGCATTACTCATAAATTAATATAACCCATTAGGTTTTTTTTTTTTTTTTTTTTTTTTTAAAAAAAAAAAAAAAGTAACATCACCCGTTGACATTCTCCACATTGTCAATGAAAGGGACATCAAAAAATTCTTAATAAAAAGTGAATAATCAAACCTATTAAAGGTATATTAACATGAAAATAAAGCAATTAAATATAGAATTAAAGAATAATTATATTTAATAAAACGGTTTGCCGTGGGAAAGACTTGTATGAGAGCTTCTTTTAACAATCCAATTTTTTCTTTTCACACTTCTTTTATAAAGACACTTGATTCTCAAAATTTAAAGTATTGGCACACCTCCTACTGATCTATTTATACCTCACTTTTTTAATTATTTAGTATTTTTTTTTCCTTTACCAAAATTACTAAAAGAGGCATACAATTTAAGAAAAAAAAAATCCTATAAAGTAAATCTAATAAAACCCCACATTCCTTTCAAAAAAAAAAAAAAAAAAAAAGTTCTTTTAATCCTTTTCTTAAAATTTTTTTTTTTTCACAACTCTTAAACCTTAAAAATACTTGTACTGAATCTTTTTTAAACAATAAATGAAACACTTGGGGTACATTAGACAGATGAGATATTAATTATTATTTAATCTCATTACTCTTTTAGAATATGAAAGTGAAATGATGATAACCAAAATAAATACTTGCTCTTTATTTCTTGTTTTTTTTTTTTTTCTGTGTTTTATCTTGGGTTGCTCTGTTCTTTGCTCTTTTCTTGGGGTTTTTGTTTGCTCTTTGTCTTGTGACTTCCTGGCCTTTTCTATAAAGCTTGATGTTAAAAAAAATCACCAAAAATAAATAAATAAATAAAAAGAAAAAAAAAATATTTATTCATGAGAGGTGAGAGAAAGACAAGACCATGGATAAAGAGATCTAAGATAAATAAAGATATTATAGATGGGTTTATTAAGTTTGAAAAATAAGTAAAATAGTAGTTTTGGAAATAAATAAAATAAATTAGTAAAAACATTTAACTTTATTTAATTAAATCAAAATTTAAACAAGTAGGGTATAAATAGATGAGTAGGGGGTATGCCAATAGCACCACTCAAATTTAAATTTTTTTAAAAAAAAAATCTAAGGACACTTCCTGTTATTCCAAGATTATCTTTTTTATCTTTTAGCACTCCTATTATAAAGACACTCCATTTAAAAATAAATAAATTTCCAAAGACACTCCATTTTATTTTAACAAAAGTTAGGATGAACCATTGTAGCCTTTAGATTTATACGATGAGTAATATTTTTTTAATTAAATTATTAAAAAAAGAAATTATCTCTCCTAAATCATTAGATTAAATATTACATATTAAACTCTCTCTCCTAAATTTTTAATTACCATATTAAACTCTCTCTCCTCCAATACATATTTTTAATTCTCTATCTCCATTCTTTCTTAAGCAAGACTAACTTTTAAAGGAAAAAAAAAATTTCTTACAAATAAGCTTGATTTTTAGGAATCTTATATATGTATATATTAAAAATTCAAAAAACAAGTACCCTGTTTCTAAAAAAAAATAAAAATAAAAATATGAAAATGTTTTTTATTACTTTTATAGTTATGTTAATGCCTAGAGAACTTTAATCATAGATTAAAGTTCATAAGTTACTTTATATATATTATTGTTAGTAAAAAACCAAAATATTCATAAGTTTTTTTTTTTCTTTAACTATTAATCATAGATTGATCGAGAAAGTATGGAGATATAATATTTTTTTTAAAAAAAAAAACGGAGAGTGTTTAATATGGTAATAACAGATTTATGAGAGAGAGTTTAATACGTGATATTTAATCTAATGATTTAGGAGAGAGAATTTCTTTTTTAATAATTTAATTAGTTTGGAATGTTTTTAGAATTTTGTCTTGTTGATTAATTTTAATTCAGGTTAAAATTATCACTAATAAGAAAAATAAAATTTGAGTGTAAATAGATAATTTGTGGATTGTAAGAAGAATTTATCGACTTGTATATATGAGAGTTGAGAGAGAGACTTCTCTAGTTGCAATATAAAATCTGACCACTCAACCCTCCAATATTATGTAAAAGACTGTTCAAGTTAATAATTAACTAAAGGCTGTTTCAAAAAAAAAATTAATTGAAGGTATCTTTCTTTCCTTTTAGATGATTAAGTTCCTAATAAGATGTCAATAGGGACGTAACTCAACTGGTAGATGGACGAGCTTAAGGTTTGGGCAAATGACTCTTAGGTCAGCGGCTAAGATTCCTAGCTAATAATTTCTTGTTATAGTTTCTAAGAGTATCTTCAATGCAAAATTGGCTTTCATACCAAAAATTATTGACATGATTATAATATCAAGAGACTTGTTTCCTATGTGGTATAAATATAGACTTTATTGATAATCAACTTAAAATTTGGTTTCCAAGGCTTCTATTTAAAACACATTTATTTTTAATGACGTGTCCAATTTTTTTTTTCCTTTTTTCTTTTTTATTTTATTTCCTTATCAAAAGTGATGAAAAATTAATGTTAATTTTAAATACTTGCTTAGTCAACCGAAAAAATAGTTGTGCAACAGACCGTTTGAATGTAGACGGTTATGTTGACAATATCTAATATTTTCTTTGCCACATTAGCATGAAATAGAATATGCACGGCTACATTAGAGATTCATTTTTTAATAGACTGTCCATTTATCCTATATTTCCTATGTGGCATCACTTTTTTTTCACAAACCACTCTTGCATTGGAGATGCTCTAACAATAAAAAAAAAAAATCAAAAATCAAAAAGAGATTTGTATGTAAGATGTCAAGCAACACAAATTTTGAACTGAATAATTTCTATAGGATTTTATTTAGCAATCAATAAAGATATAGATGATTAAGGGTATGTTTGATATGGCTTTTCAAATTGAGCTTCTAGAGTGGATCTTTTTAGAGTTGAGCTTCTAAGGAGTTGATCTTCTAACAAAAAGCCATATGTTGTTTGGTATTTAGTTACAGATGGATTATTTGGCAGTATATTTCCAAAATTGCTATTGGTTTTGATAAATTACAAATAAGGGCATAAACAATGGATTTGTAAATTATGACTGTAAGGAAATAAAAAAGATTACCAAATCAACTGGTACAAGCCAAAAAAAAAATAAAAAAAATCAAAGGTATTACATAAATAGGCAATTACATATACACAAGTACATAACAAAATCATAAGTACTTGAATTAAAAAAAAAAATAATCACAAATAAAAAACAAACACATCACTGTCCATCAACAATCATAATACACGAGTACTTTAGTTGAAAAAAAATCACAGATACATGAGTTAAAATAAATAAATAAATAAATAAATAAAAAATAAATAAAAAATCATAAGTAAATAACAAACATATCAATATTCTTTAAATACATAACAAAATCACAACTACTTAAGTTTAAAAGACAATCACATATACATGAGTTTTTTTTTTAAAAAAAAAAAAATCATAGGTATAGATATATGAATTTGAAAACAAAATCACAAGTAAGTAAGTTTAACAAAAGAAAATATCGTATATATAGGAGTTTTATAACAAAAAAAAATCATACATACTGGAGTTTTAAAAAATATATATATCATAGACACAAGAGTTTAAAAAAAAAAAAATCACAGATACATGAAGTTTTTTTTAAAAAAATAAAAATATCACAGGTACATGAGTTAAAAAAAATCACAAATTTATGAGTTTTAAAAAATAAAAATCATAGATACATGAATTTTAAAAAACAAAAATTACAAACACATAAGTTTTGTTTTTTTGTTTTTAAATAAATCAAATCACAGGTAAATGAGTTTTAAGAAAATTACAATAAAAATATATATCACAAATACAAAAGTACAGTTATATGATTATTTTTTTAAAAAAAAAATCCCAGGTAGATGAGTTTTTTTAAAAAAAAAATCAATCAAACATATATATATATATACATATATAACTTCATAACAATAAATAGTAAACATACATATATTATCTATTTATTGTTTATGACTATCAAAAAAAAAAAAAAAGTGTTGATTTAAACTTACAGGTGATAGATGAAAACTTGTTGTTTGAATGCCAATGAAGATGAGGAGACAAAAATGATGTTAGATAAGAGCATCTCCAATGCAAGTGTGGCTTGTGAAAAAAAGAGATACCACGTAGGATAAATAGACGTTATGTTAACAATTGTGTCTCCAATGCAACCGTGCATATTCAACATCAAGCTGACGTGGCAAAAAAATTATTAGACATTATCAACATGACCGTCCACTTTCAGACGGTCTGTTGCACAACTATTTTTTAGGTTGACTAGGTAAACATTTAAAATTGATATTAATTTTTTTATATATTTTTGGTAAAAAAAATAAAATTAGAAATAAAATAAAATAAAAAGATGGACACGTCATTAAAAAAATTATGTTTTAGACAGAAGCATTGAAGACCAAATTTTGAATTAATTGTCTATCAAGTCTATTTTTATGCCATATAGGAAGCAAGTCTCTTGACATTGGTGTCATGTCAACAATTATTGGTATGCAAGCCACTTTTGCATTGTAGATGCTCTAAGTATTCAAATATAATAGAGTTGTGTAATAGAAGGGATATTTGATGGAATATTTAAAATTCAAAGAGGATAGTATTGACAATACAAATGTATTAAAAAAAAGCTCAAAAATAGCTTCTTGGGAAAAGCCCAAAATTTAGACTTCTCCCAGTAGACACAAAATGACCTTTTTTAGATTAAAAAAACTGTTTTTGAAATTTGTCAATTAACAAAAAACAAACAAACAAACAAATAAACAAAAAAAAAATCTTAAAACAGCTTCTGACATTAAAAAAATGTTTTTAACCTCTACAAAAGCCATACCAAATATACACTAAGACATGTATACATATTGACATACTGATCGGATGAAAGATCAATAAGATTTTGAACTATTTTATAAGATGAAGAGGGTACAAGCTAAATGAAATATACATAGTATATTCTAACTAGTTAGAATAAGATTTTGAACTATTTTATAGTTTATTGACGTGCGTACAAGCTAAATGAAATATACATTCTAACTATTCTAACTATTATAAGTTAAATAAAGAAATTATCATGTCTTAAAAGAAATGCATGTTAATTTGGTTCATGAGTTATATTATAGAACAACTAATGATCATAATGTTAATATAAAATAAAATGAAGGTTTTGGTTCCATAAAAGAAGGATCTCTTTCTCTCTAATAATAATGTAGTTATCATCAACAGATATAATTGTACAACAAATTTTATCCAAGTTCTCAACTCTCATGCATTCTTCTTAATAAATGCTTTATAGAATGATTGGAAAAAAAAAAAAAAAAAATTAAAAGTAACTAGTTTTCTATCAAATTATTTGATTAGGTTTGAGTATTTGTTTAATCTAAAAAGATAAATTCTAGAGATTCATCACTAATAATCTTCAATAATATAAATTAATAATTGTATAATAGAATCTTATGAGTACACAACATTTGGTTTTATTAATTGCGAAAAAAAAAAAAAATGGTTTGACTTCTTATCAATCCTCTAAATTAATATAATTAAAAGGAAAAAAAAAAAAAAAAACGTACACAACTTAAGTTTTATATTCATTTTTACAAAGTAAAAGCAAAAAATAAAAACATATAATAGATATTGTTTTGAGAGTTTTTTTTATTATTATTATTGATTTATGTATTTTATAATTAAGCATTTAATTGTAACACTATTATTAAAGAAAGTATGATGTGAACACTGAGTAGGAAAAATAACAAGTTAGGGTTGATTATAGGGTCAGTGATTTCTAGAACCATTTACAGTATTTGGTGAAGCTATCCCTAAATGGCCATTAATTTTTCAAAATGACTCAAATTAGTCATTTAATAGAAAGAAAGTATCAATTGTTGCCATTTTACTCCTTAATTGTTTGAAGTCCATTTGCTTATGTCATAGTTAAAATAGAGGTCAAAATAGTAAAACGAGAAGAGGCAATAATCTTCTTAGAGAAAATCCCAAATTTTCCCAACCATAATTTTCCCAATTCAAGCTTCTCACAGAGCCTCTCTCTGTCGCCTCACTCTTTCTCTTCAAACAACCAAAACATGTATGAAACATAAGCTAAACCACAAAGCGCATAAAATATTGCCCATAAAATTCTTTATGAGTGTCATGTCACGGATAACGGCAACTTTCTGTTAGATTTTGACATAATGGCTGCCAATGAACAATGTTTTTTTAAAATAGTGATTTTAAAACAATTTAAATAATGAATGATCATTTTGGGACTCCACCTACTACCATTGATTTAATGGTGACTAGTGCTATTTTCTCTTGATTATAACCATCTTGTTAATAATTTAATAATGAATTATTAGAGTAATGCATATCTTGGGCTTTATGCTTTAAAAAAATTGGCACCCTCTTAGATGACACCCTTCCTGAATTGCCTCATCAGTCTTTGCATATTCTATTTCTACCTTCTGGTGTGAGACATTTTTGTCTCCAAAAGATAAGTAAAGTTTGGAAGTTGCATTTATATATAAAAAATTAGGGTTAATTGCAAAAATATGCCCTCACATTATGTAATATGTCAATAATATTCCACATTTGCAAAATTCAACATAAAAGTAAGAAGCCGTTAGTCAACTAACCGTAAAGATAAAGGTTTATCCGTCTTTCATTATGAAATGTCCATAATACCCCTTACATTAACTATTTTAATCATTATACATAGAACCCCTTTAAATTAATATTTTTGAGACTCACCATTGGGTATTAATTTAGAGGGGCTACTAATTTGATGGGTTTTCATTGGTAAAGTGTTATTTTATCTTAGAAAGCGTGTGGAAGTCGGTTTTCTTGTTTAGGGAAAATTCCTTTTCAGGATTCTTTTTTTAGTCGGTTTTCTTCTTCAATGATATCATAAGACAAAATAATGATGGTGTGGTTAAGATAGATGATGATGACGACGATAGTCATGAGGTATCTAAAATCTCTACAAATAACGCTGTTGAAGAAAAATTTTACATTATATTTTAAAAAGAATTTTTTTTTTTTTTTTTTTTTTGACAATATTTATTGATTCGGAAACAGATAGTTTATTGAAAGCTTTCGCTGGTAGGACTCGAGCCGCTAACCTGAGAGTTATTTTTCCTAGCCCCAAGCTCGTCCACCTATCAACTAAGATATGCCTCTATTGACAGGTTTTAAAAAGAAGTTATTAATAGAAATGTTTATTAATTTTTTACACTAGCCCAAGTCCGGACCGAGATTTTTTTTATTAATTTAGAGAGGTTATTAATTTAAAGGATATTAAGTTTTAGGGATTTTACTATAATACTATTATTTAAATAAATATTATTACTAATAAAAAAGTAAAATAAAAATGGAGGGGAGAGACAAATAGATGTTTCTTGGAGGAGAGAGAAAGGGAAGAGAGAATTGTCTCACTCTTCCAAGAATGGAGGTTTGGAGGAGAACCAAGGCTATCTCCAAATATTTTGGGGCTCTATCGATTTAATGATATTAACAAAAATTGGGGCCCCTAAAAAAGAGTAATACTATACAATCTAAATAATTAATCCAAATTTCAACCCAAATGATGTGGCAAGTGAGTTGTTATCACCACACACAACATGAGATTATGTGGTTAATGAAAAAAACCACTTACCACATCATTTGGGTTGAAATTTAAACTAAATTTTTTGGTTATCTAGCATTAGTGCTAAAAAAAATCATTATTATTGACATAAAAATGGGCTTAAAATATTGGGGTTAGTTTCACACTTTCAATTCAATCTAAAATGGGGCCAAGAGATTGTGGGTAGTTTCACATTTTCAAAAATCACAATTCAATTCAATCTGGGCTCAAAAACAAAGATATGAAAAAGACTAGGCCCTAAGCAAAACCAAAATAAAATAAAAAATGCAAAGAATTTTTTTTTTTTTTTTTTTTTTTTTTAAGGAGATTGGACCAGTTTGGGGCCCCAGCAAAATGCTGGGTTTGCTACCCCCTAAGGAGAAGACTTTTGCTCACCCACCCTTCAAAGGAGATAACCATTACCCCCCACCTAAATGGATGACATATGTCCATGGAGGGGGTAAATTGTCCAAACATGGTTATCTTTTTGGACAAATTTACCCCTTCCTAAACACATGTAATCTTTTTGGGAGGGAGGTAATGCTTACCCCCTTGTAGGGAAGTGAGCAAAAATGGACACCCCACTAAGGCCGGCCCTAGGGAGAACAACGATTCTCTCTCCTCCATTTCGAAGAAGAGAGAAATGGGAGAAAGAACTGTTTCTCTCTCCTCCAAAAATGGAGGTTTGGGAGAGTGAATCGATTCTCTGGAGAGAGATTCTGTAAATTTTTCCAAAAATATAGGTTTGGAGGAGAGACGATTCTCTTTCCTCAGAACTGCAATTTTTTTAAATATAATTAGTTAAATCAAATCTTAATTTAAAGATAATTTTTGGCATTAAGACCACCGTTAAACTATCGGTGGTCAATCAAATCTTAAAATTATTGACATGTTACAAAACGTCAGGGTGTATTATTACAATTAACTCTAAAAATTATAAGAGAACTTCAATGTGTTTTTCTTGTATAGCCGTACCTATAGGTAGATTTCTTTATACCTATTACAAAACGTCAGGGTGTATTATTATAATATATATTTCTTTATAGACATCAAAATGTTTATTTAGAATGTGGGTTGCTCGTGCAATTAATTAATTTTCTAAAGAATCTTAACAAGTAACAACCCCTTACCATAATTGGTAAACCAATAAATAATATTTATTATACCTTTCCAAAATTAATGCTATGTTTGGTAGGAGGGAGAGCGACTATGAGGGTAGGGAGAAAAAGTATGAGAGATGAATGAATTAAGATTTAAGAATGAGAGAGTAGGAGGGATGGAGATGATAACATCTATCATTAATGTTGTTTGGTATTAAAAATAGGGTTGAATTGATGGATTGGTATATAATTATAAATTTACTATTGTACCCTTTTATAAATTGGAGGTTAATAAAAATGGGAGGGTAATATTGTCATTTCCTGCCTATGAGATCCCTTGTCTTCTCATCAGACCAATGATGTAATCAATGGTTTTGGTGGGCCCGGAAAGAGTTGAGATCCCTCCTCTTCTCCTCTCCTCTCTCTTAACATTCAAAAAAGTATATAGTTTTCATATTTTCATATACCAACTTCAAGAGTACATGTCTTTTAGATACTATATGCCTCTCTAGATTGGCACTCAACTTGAGAATTGTTAATCCATGAAAATCAATCGAATACAATTTAATTCACTATTGTTTAATAGAAATATTATAACTAATTTCATAATCAAGCAAGTATAAACAAAATTTCAGATATTTAGGTCAATATGATTCCAAACCAAAGATTAAAAATATATGATATTTTGGTACCTGTGGTTTGCTTGTGCAATCAATTTTAAAGTGTCAATATTCTCGTGAGTTGTGACTTCTAACACAATTCTTTTTTCAAATATTATATTATATTAATAAAATAATTTATAAACACCCCCCCATTGTAATAATATATAATTTGTTTAGTTTCAAATTAGATTCTGTTGGGGGCCATTGCAGCTATTGCCAGTAGAGAAATAATATATTTGATGTCAACATCAAAAGATGCAAAAAAAAAAAAAAAAAGATAATATTAAGAAAATAAGGATGGCAATTTCACGCGGACCGAAGACCCTCTCCGAAGTAGGATGGCAATTCCATCCAAACCGCGCGAGTCAAGTTTGGGTTTTATTCTTCGGGTTACGGGTTGGATTCGAGTGAGAAATGTATACTCGAACCAAATATTATTTTGAAAAAAAAAACACCCCAAAGTTCAAAACAACATCATTTTAAGTAAATTAGAATTCTAAACTCAAAACGTCATTTTAGATTAACAGGTAGAAACATGAACTCGAATAATTTCACAAGCTTGCAAGCGAAATCGTCAAACCCATGAAATTATTCAGGCTTGGGCTGAAAAATATTTCACAAGTTCAGGTTTGGCAAAACTCGACCCGTTGCCATCTCTACTCTAGAGTTGTAATATACTCAACTTATATAGAGTGAACCACCATGTTGGTCTTTCCTTACAAGAGGTGTACCGAAACTTGTGAGATTGTTATAAATCTAAATTGCAATTTGCAGGCAATTTCTATCTTTTGCAAGATTATTGACCGGATGGAGATAATTACAAAATAATCCACTCTGAACCAAATATTTTGCCTTTAACCCGATTAATCATTCCGTTCCACAACAGACGACAAAGAAGCGAAGAGTTAAAGAAAGCCAGGAAAGGCTATGTAACATTCATTGTCATCTGCACTCAACAAAAAAATTTCTACTATCCACTTGTGTGTTTCACTGAAAACCGGCCCCAGGTCAATTTATGAAGGCACCGAGCAAGCAAAAGATTGCTGCAACACCATCAGTAACCGCAAGGTCTTCGTAGAGGCAAAAGGGAATAACATGACGTGAATACCATCATAACTTTAGATAGTAATCACTGCTGCTCTTCATTTGGCGGCCCTTCTCCCAAAGCCCTTTGTGCAAGTCTATAATACAGAATACCCATAGTTGCCATGCATGCCCTGTAGTTGATAGCCAAATCGAGTCAGTAAAAACAGTAAATGGTTTTGTATACTTCTCAATTTCAAGACTCCAGTTTGATTATATTGTCAAATTAACCAAACATAATATCAATTTTTGTGTAATTGACTCGATATATGGGGTTAGATAAGCACTATAGACAGGCCTTGGTTCGGAAAATTTGTCCCAGCAGTTGGCCGTTAGTTAACACCTTGTGAATTATAGTGCCAATAGATACGAGAATTAGCTTTAGAGGGAACACAGCAGTTGGGAAAAATGACCCACCATATCTCCACTAAAACCCAAACAAAATAACAACAATGTGAATAAGTGTCACATAATCTAGCAATTTTTCTCTCTTGAGCACACATTTTGAGCATTCTAATACACATCACCACATTTTTGTCATGTTATTTTGTTTGGGTTTTAGTGGAGATATGGCAAAATGGCAAAAATGTAGCGATGTGTATTAGTAATTTAGTATGCTCAAACTATGCTCAAAGTTGTACACTCATAAGAGAAAAATTGCATTATTAGTAATTTAGTATGCTCAAAATATGCTCAAAGTTGTGCACTCATGAGAGAAAAATTATATAATCTAGACACCGTTTTCATTTTCAGCCTTATTTCCCCTTTATTTCGTTATCCACTCAAGGGACAATGGAGTGGAATGCAACCTCACATGCACAGTCAGATGCAGAAACATCAGAAACACACAAAATCACACAGAAGCAAAAGGGAGACATTTACATGATTGCTATTAGCAGAAGAATTTTTCGTGGATCTGTCCTTGATGATCTTTGATGCCGTGAACGACCTTCAGGGACATCATCTGCATTTGATACATCCTTGCGCGGAGGAGCAGTCACAGGTAGGGTTGGTAAGGCACTTGACCAGAAAGGAAGCAATGCTCTCAAAAACTTATGTCGGAGGGGACCTACAACATATCATTCTAATGAGTTCAAATTTCAAATAAAATAAATAAATCAAAGGACAGAAGTTTTAAGAATTCAAAGCAGGCATGCATTGAACAAAAATAGAAACAGATTAATCTGATTTCGTCCAGAAAATAACACCCTTATCAGTTTGGCATCATTACATGTTAGCAATACTCCACTGGAAGACATTAAAACATTTGGAACATCAAGAAGACATTAAAAACAGTTCCAACCAGTTTCTGAGATAGAAGAACTGTTCATCATATAACAATAAATAATTTTCTACTCACCCCTCCGACTGTACTTCTTACGATTCCCATCTTCATCATCTGCAAAGTATGAAATTTCAGAGTTCTGCCGGTCAGCATGTGCTGTAGTCTTTCGTGTTGTGGCAACAGGCTGAGTTTACATTGTAAAATCAAAAGAAGCATAAACATAACAAATAAAACAAACTTTGAAGCAAAAATGACCAATTTATCTAAGCATAATAAAAATGAAATGAATATCTTATTAGATTCAATAATCAACTTCAAAATCCTTACAACAACAGGACTAGAGTTTTTGATGAAATTCCCTGCCGAACCAGGACCATCTATCTCCGTAATTTCTGTCACTGTAAGCTTAGAAGGTCCTTCATTTATTCCATCTTTTGCTACAGACGCTGATGAAGACACACCAATTATTGGGTCAGAGGCAAATGCAGGAGGAGGACTGCGGGATTCCGCTGTCAAAGAAACTGGATGATTCCCGAACAAATTCTTTTCCAGACCAGTCTGCACAATATTACACACATTATTTAAAATAGTTCAACAGAATACAGGGATAAGCAAGCCTAATGATCTCATCATCTGTTTGATGATTCTTCTATTTATTACAATCAATAAACATAGCAATGCTGAAATCCTTACCCAGTCATTGAATCCAAAGAAAGGGTCTATTACAAAGATTCATGCACGTTCTTATTACTGGCAATGAAAATGCATGCATTTACTCACATAATACTAACCCCCTCATCATGTAACCCACCCAACCAATCAAAGAAAACAAGTAGCCTCAACTTGTTATAGTGAAAGCAGCAAAACATATGAATAACTCAAAAGAGTAAGACTTCTATATCAACTGTAGCAAAAGATAACTTTCAGCCTCAATGGAACAACAATTAGATGAGCATAATGGCACATAACAGCAACCGGGTTCTATTGCAAAATGTGCACTTATTTACTACAATCTACAGCTGAGCATGATTCTAACCTGCAAAATTGCTTCCTTCAACAGTGAGTGAAGACGAGATCCAGAATCTTTAACACTCTTAGGAGGCCATATCTGCAATAATACGAGCACCATGTGGAGAAGAACCATGGCATACAAAATAGTTACTGATAGAATTTTGTAGGAAAAATTCACGAAAATTATGCATTTACATGGAAGTTTTTATTATACATTTATAGTTATTGTATACATTGTTTTAGTATGGGCTTTTTGTTTCATATAATTGCACAGCCTAAATGAGCAGGGAATATCAAAATATTAAATTTCCAATTCTAGTTCTTTTAAATTTTAGAGTTGTTGGAGGTATATTACACACTTTTGAAATAAAAAGTAATTCATGTGGAATTTTGTTTTGGTATACAAGGTTGCAGAAGAATATCAGAATTTGTGGACTTTTCTTGATATCTTTGGATTTACTGAACGGGAATTGTAGACTTTTATTGATAGCAAACAGAAAGCTTTATCCGTGGAAGAATAAAACAAGTACAAAGGTGAACTAGTAATCCACCAAAACAACAGAATGAACAAAAATCAATGATACAAGGAATTCAATCAATTAACAACAGCCTTCCAATCCAACGTGATGAAAAATAGAGAATTGTATTCGAATTCTTCAAAAAGGTATGTGCCCATAGAGAGGCTAAATAAAGCTTTATCCCATAAAAAAATGTCCTCCTCTTTAACTTCATAATAAATTCTTCTATTCCTCTCTAACTAAACAACCCGTATAACAACAAAAATTCCACAATACCAAAGGATCATAGCTCTCTTTCCTCCCCCCAAAAGCTTTAAAATCATCCAAAGAAAGAAACCACAAACCAAGGAGCACCCCACCTCAAACCCATCACTGAAAAATGGAGAAAAAGAAGATTCAAATTTCTTCAAAATCATTGTACATGACACACCGAGAAGGATGAATAAAAGAAGTACGATATCTCTTTTGAATAATATCAAATTATTTATACTTCCACGAGCAGATGGTTGATATTGTTAGGAATTATTGCCTTCCAAATTACACTATGCTCAAACAATAGATGAGACCCATCATTCACCAACCATTCAAAGGACTTACAAGAAAAGATTCCTTTAGAATCCTTAGACTAAGCCCTCCTATCTTCACCTCTGAAATTGAAAGAAACATAGTCCAACAGTGGGAGAAGAGAAGAAAATTCCTCACTCTCCGTCAATCAACTTTCTCCTAAAATCAAAACACCACTCACTGTTGGAGAAAGTTGAGCAGACCCCTAAGTAGTAAGTACACATGTTAACTCCACCCTTAAAGGTTAACCACTTTAGTACTACAAATATATTGCACATTATTCTGGATATCATAAATAAAATGGAGAATTGCATATAACTCCCTAACTTTTGATGAAATTCCAAATCAAACTCTAGTTTGAAAAATCGGCAAAAAAACCCACTGATGTTAGTTGACTGTTAGATGATTTTGGTTAATTCTAACAAAATATGATTATTCAAGTGACTTTCTATTTAACCGAACTATGAAACAATAAAAAAAGAAAAATATACTAATAAAGTTCTAGAAAATAAAAATAGATAAAAACAATTATAAAAACAAAACTTAAAAAATATATTTAGAAATTAAATTATCATTAAACAATAAAATCATAAAAAAGAATTAAAAATAAAAACAAAATTATTTTAAAATATAAAATATATATGGAGGAGACACTCAAAGACACATCCATATTGGAAACACACATGTCTTCTCTATGTTTTTGTTTCTATATTAAATATTATTTTATTTTTCTTGTCCATTTTTTTTTTTATTTTATAGATTTAATTTTTTACACATAATATATTTTAGAATTTTTTAAGAAATTAATATATTTTTATTAGTATATATATATATATATCTCCCATTTAGTTATATAGTTAAGGATCTAAATAATCATAGTTCGTTAAATTTAACCAAAGTCAACTATTAATTAATTAACAGCAATGGGGTTTTTGTTGATTTTTCAAACTAGAGGGTTTGATTTGGCATCTCATCACTAGTAAGGGGTTTATGTGCAATTCTCCCTAACACAAAAACAAAAATGCCAGACACTCAGATACTTCAACATTTAAATCTCACAAATCCAACCTTTGACTTTTCATTCTCTTTCTATTACTTCATGTTTCCAACTATACTAGTACTAGCTCTCATTTGAAAATCTTTAATGGATAAGTTAACACAAACTCATTAGTCCTATATCACATAAGGCCACCAGTCTTTAGCCCAATCAAGAAAGACACTAAAACTGCCCAACTAGTATAGGAAACATCAAACTTTGGAACATATTGGCGCGTGCTAAGCCTTCACATACACATCCCTAAACTCAACTCTCCTCCAAGCAAGAGACACGATCAAGAATAGAAACAAAGGCATAGAGCGCCAAAGTTCATCCTTCAATACTAAAGATCACAGTACTTCTTATGTCTACCTGAGGAATAATAGATAAAGATGATATGTCATAAAAGAAACATGGAAATTAACCCCCAAGAGCTGGATTGAGTGGTAAGACCTTTGGTTTCCAACCAAGAGGTCTAGTAGGGTTCGAGTTTGGATTCTCTTCTGGTCTGAATTTTTGTCGGGCAGTTTTTGTAATAGTACTTGAACTTGAATGAAGCACTTATCTACATAAGAGAGAAACCAGGAGAAGAATCCAAACTCCAGGGGTTCAAATCCCCTTGGGTCCGGTGACTAGGGATATTATATCTCCACAAATTTCCTGACTAAGAAGATTGTATGGTACAACAATAATCCTCATTATAGAACATATAAGTTGGAAGATTTCTAAGTACTAGGAAAAAAATGGGCACTCGTTATTCAAACTTCAGATTGATAAGAAGCTAATTCTACCATCAACCGATGGAAAGCTTATGAAAGTCCATATACATTCATTCCTCTATATAGCACTCAAGCACATTAATATTGGAAATTACACTTCAAAACTACCATGTCACTACCCCTTTAACTGCATATTTAAGAATGTATCTTTCAGATTTTTTTTATTTTTTTTAGTTTCTTTTGGGCCACATCAACCAATTCCAGCCATTGAAATAACATTCAACATTACCTTTCAAAATAGCAAAGAACATTCTGACATGTGCATGTTACTGCCCCTTTTAATACATATTTAAGAATGCATATTTCAGATTTTGTTTTTCATTTATTCACTTTCCTTAAGGCCCTATCAACCAATCATCATCACAAACATTCGACATTACCTTTCAAAATAGCAAACGAACATTCTGAAATGTGTTTCTATATATTTAGCATGTCATCAGAAACACTGAAAGCCACACAAATGGGAGTTATTAAAGATGATGGTACAAGTAATATAAATCTTACCGAAGTAGAACATGAAGGACACACGTATCCTGCAGGTGCGGTGTGCGGAGGAAAGCTTTTGATATGTGAAACCAAACAGCTTGTGTGTATAACATCTAACATGAGCAAAAAAATATTTTTGAGTAATGTTAAAGAGTACTTGCTCAACCTGAACTTCTCAAAAGAAGTTTGCATGTAAAAGCAGCAACTATATCTACAAAATTACATACGCAAGCAACCCAACCGAGTGGTTTGAGTTCCCATCCCTTCTTCAAGCACAGCTTGGCATTGACAACACTTTTGAGGCCAATCATACTCTCCATCTATCACCCACTCTGAGTAAGTACGGATCTAGAAAAGTGAAAAAAAGTGAATACAGTATTATACATGGAATATCCTTCCTGTACTACATGCCAAGAAAAATGTTACAATTAAATTCATAAATAACTGCAGCAGATGAAAACATCACAAACCAAAAGGTTTACCAAAACAATTTTAAATAATCATCCAGGTAATTCTAAAGGAACAAGAAACTCTTTATAAGACTGCAACAAGGACAAATTTGAAAATAATTTGTTATTTGGAGAAGAAAAGAATATGCTTTGGAGATTACTTTAACAAAAAAATTAACTTCTATTATTTTTGGTATGCTGACAGAACTGGTTAAGAGATAAATTGTTTAATTGGCATTGGGGAATTTTTGCATAATTTAGGAAATCCACTTTTGGCTGAGTGACGTAGACCTCCCCTTCCACGTTTGTAGTGGGGGTTTCAAGTCCCACCATGTGTATATACGATGGTAGATATCTCCCTAGTGTTGTGGTAGTAGAT
The DNA here is from genome assembly GCA_954870605.1 of Acer campestre. NCBI lineage: Eukaryota > Viridiplantae > Streptophyta > Magnoliopsida > Sapindales > Sapindaceae > Acer > Acer campestre. The sequence goes on from OX940802.1 coordinate 29,472,701, forward strand.
ATCTGAGCCATACATGTAGCAATTGACTAGATCTTAATAGGTCCCAGCAGACCTTGACCTGATTAGTGTCCGATTTCAAAAAATAATAATAATAATAATGTCTAGTCATGATCTAGAAAAGTTGTTTAACAATGAATCAAGTTATCAAGGGCTATTGCTATTTGAGGACAGTTATCCATCAAATCTTAGATCAGGTAGAATATAACTTCTTGCCGTGGTTATGGTAACTGCTCAAGGGTGACAGACCTGTTTGAAGGCCTTAATAGAGAGATTATATAATATGTAACAGCATTAGAAATTGGAGAAACATTTGACACTCTCAAATATCGACTTAAGAACATTGGATTTAACCCTAAATACATTAGAATTCCAAGCATCTTAGTGATTATACAAACCTTCTCAATACAAAATCTAAAGAACTTCCATAACTTGCCTCGTTCCTCCTTCAAACACTAAAACTGATTTACAAGCAAACCCGTAATGGGATCATAAATATGCAAGCTCCATTTTCTAATGAATTCATGCCAAAGTAGCAGACATTCAGATTACACAAAAAATACAAACAACCAAACATAGATTTTGTTGTACTTACTACGCAGATTTGGTGCTCCGGAAAGCAAATGCATTCTCCGCAAACTGGAACTTTGTGCACAAAACAATATAACTTGGTAGCCTGAAACATAACCAAAAAAAACACACACAGACACACATTTACAATAAATTAGCCTCCAACTCAATAAAATGAACCACAGCACAAAAACTAGCAAGTAAACAACCCCCAACACCCAATTTCGCATTTCTTCTTTTATTATCGATCTATTAAGGCACTGAATTATCATAACAACCACGATCCGAAATGTTAATGACGCTACTCGATTGCAAGCAATAGAATTAGAACAAACAAATGACGAATTGGTTGGGATATTAAATTAACGAACCGAATCAGATCTAAAGCCCCAATTAATAAATAAATCACATAATTCAGCTCAAATCGAACAGCTCCAGCATTAACAACCCTAAATTCACATTTTTTTTAAAAAATTATCGAATCGTATGAAACGATCAGAGAAAGAGAGTACCTTTCGGCATTTGCAGACCACCATTGCATCCAAGAGAGTTGAAAAAAGTAGGTCAGTTGATGATGTTGTAACAAATTTGTAGCGTACAAATACACAATTTCGATACCAAAAAAAAAAAAAATAGATATATAGGGTTTAAGACGAAGCTAAAGATCAAGAAATTGAGAGATCCGTTAGAGAGAAGAAAGGGCTAAAACTGTCGAGTGGTTTTGTTTATTCAATTTAATTTCAGTTTATTTAGTTTAATTTGATTTTGCCTGTTATTTTATATGAACGAGGATCATCTCCTCACCTCACCTCATCCTCACCTCATTTAATCTTGTGACACATAAGCATTGCAATTAATGAATGGTTAAGATGTGATTGACACTTTATTAACAACCAATCACATGCTTTAAAAAGATGAGGAAAAGGTGAGGATGAGGTGAGGTGAGTTGAGGAGAGGATCCTGGTCATTTTATATATATATATATATGATGGGCTTGTGTTAACAATAGTAGGAGTCTATTTTTGCTCACCCTCTTTAAGGGAATAAGCATTACCCCTAGGGATGGCAATTAGACCCACACCAGCAAGATCCAAACCGCGTGGGTCGGGTCTAAGTCCTCACATTTGGGTCATGGGTCGGGTTTGGGTCCAAAATATTAGACCCGATTCGGGTCCGGGTCGGGTCGGGTCGGGTTTGGGTCTAGGTCCATAGACCCGAACCCAAACCCGTAGACCCGAATAGTGAATAAAAAAATAATAAATAAATAAATAAATAAAAATTGAAGAATTTGATATTGAAATTGAATGCAAATAATAATATTTCTCTTTTATGTCATCTATTTAATTTTTTTATTTAGTTATTTATATATTTAAGTATATATATATTTTTTAGTATTTTTTTTTTTTTGGATCGTGGATCTACGGATCCATGGGTCCAGACCCAGACCCGCGGATTTTCATGGGTCCTCGGTCGGGTCTAGGTCTTCCTAAGACCCTTGGGTCTAGACCCGAACCTGAACCCGAAAATTTTTATGGGTCTGGGTCCGGGTCCAATTTTTTTTGTCGGGTCTGGGTCTGGGTCTGGGTCCAACAGGACCTGACCCGAACCCGACCCATTGCCATCCCTAATTACCCTTCTCCAACACTTGACATATGTCAAAGGAAAGGTATTTTTATCCAAAAATTGTTATGTGTTTAGACAAGAATACCCCTCCCCTAGACACATATCAAGTGTTGGTATGGGGGGTAAAGCTCACCTCCATTGAAGGGGGGTGAGCAAAAGTAAACTCCAATTGTATTGGGTTAAGTAGCCACTAGCCAAGCCCCATTATGTGGTACATCTTTCGAGTCATGATTTAATTTCTTCCACTAGTAATTCTAATATCAATCAAGGCATGGATTTATCGGAATCTTAATAGATCAACCGCTACAAGTATCGCTTTGAATACAATCACTTCACATTAGGAATAAGTCTTTCCACATTTTGTGATTTAATGAGTGAATGCGATAAGTGTCCAACCATTCGGTTGTGACCTAATATATTTAATATTCAATTTTATCGGGACTATATGAGTTTTATTCAAATTTAGAATTTAGAGTTTAGATACAAGATAAATACTAAATTTAGGATACTGAAAGTAAATTTATGAATTTTTTTTTTTTTTATATATACAAGCACTCTTATCACTAAAGTAATAGTAAATTTATGAAGTAATACATATCATATAATATCCAATCGCACGAGGTACTCATGTCACGCAAAACCAGGTGCACTGAAGCATATTTTTGCTTAGGGATCAGCTGATTTATGAGAAATCATGTAGGAAATTAGGATACGTGACCCCATTTGCTACTATGTTAATTGACGTAACACCTAATTAACACTCACCTGCAACATGATAGCTCTTGCTTTCTTCACATTTCAACTTAAGAGTTCACATTTCAACTTCATAGATCCAAACATAATGTAAACTAAAATTGATTTGTAATGTAATCTTTAACCAGAAACCATTTGAACTTTCTGAAGGTTTTATTGGCATAAAAATCATATATAAAGATAATAATCCTGTGACAAGATGAGGTTTATCGGCTGGTATACCCCTCACACCTACACTATGAGGTTATAGGTTCCAATCCCCCCCCCCCCCCCCCCCCCCCCCCAAAAAAGGCTGAATTTATGTAATACTTCAATAATAATAATAATAATAATCTCAATTTTTCTCTCATGAACACACACTTTAAACATATCTTGAGCATACTAAGTGCTTTTTGGTTGAGTTTTCTACTGCATCAAAAGATCTACAAACGTCTATTTGAGTTTTTTAGAGTTGTTTGATTGGGCTTTTGAGATTGTCTATTTTAAATTGAGTAGAAACCAGTAGACCTCTACTTAGGGGTGGACGTTTAATGGATCGGTTCATTTTTCAATAGAACCGATAAAGTTTGGTTTCTGGAAATATGAACTAATCCAATAAAATTTACAAATGTCAACCGATCAAAAACCAACCGAATTAGACCAAGTTCGGTTTGGTTCGGTTTTTTTAGTTTTGGTCCTATTGGGCCAAATTCATGGGCTTTAATTAGTACACATATTTTCATATTGAGTGACGATATTTGCACCCCTTAAAAACGGTATGAACACCCCAAATTAGTATATTTTTTTAAAATTCAATAATATCCTTGAGTAAAATTACTAAGAGGACTAATTGTTTGTTAGTACACCCACCAATAATTATTAATTAGTTTTCTATTTTAATTTTTTGTAAAAAAATTTCTTCCTATTAATGGTTTGATATTAACATATATCATAAAACGCTTTCCATGTTAATAAACCCTAAATTCTCTTTTAAATATATTTTCAATCTCTTTTAAGGAAATACAAATTGATTGCTAAATATGGAAAATGAATTAAAATCATGAGACAAATTTGGTTGTGAAAAAGTAAAGTTTTAAAATAATTTTTATTAGAAGAACAAAATCATTATGTATATAAACAAACTTTTAAATTAACTATATTTTTTTTATTTCTTTCAAACACATATTAGACTTTTTATTTATTTATCGATATTATATGTTTTTTCTTGTCAAGAAAAATATTAGATGTTCTTCAATTTCATCGAACACCAATCTTTTTTTTTTTTTTTTTAATATCATTTAACACCTATCTACTTCCACATTACTTGGGACATAACACAAATATTATATCCCTACAACTCTCTCAAACAGAAAGTGGTTCTCCAATATAAAAAAATAATAATCTTAAAATGAATTTTTAACGAAAAATAGAGTTTGATTTTGAAAAAAACCAAAAAGAGAAAAGAAGTAGGGAAGAGAAAGAATAGTAAAATAATTAAAGGTAACAACAAAATTTGAAATAATAATAAAGTTGATTAAATAATTATAATAATAGTCATAGGTGGTGTGTACTTACAGAAATACAATTCAATATAATTAAAGAAATTGTATTTTTGGTATTAAGTGGGGTTTATTTACAAATTAAAGATTTATTACAAATTTTGATGGGTGTGATTATGAAAGGGGTGTAGATACAGTTTTTTAGGGGTGACATTATCGTCACTCTTTCATATTTTAATCATTTTGGGCCTTCGACCAAATTAAATTATGGGTTTGAACAAATGTAAAATGATAGTTTAAAATAGGGGTGAATTCAAAAAGAGTCAAAAAATTTATGGACTTATTATTTTTAGTAGGGATGCACATTGGGGAAATGAGGATGGATATAGGTTCCCCCATCCCCATCCCCATCCCCACTTCTCAAACCCTTCCCCATCCCTCCCCATTTCCCCATTTGGGGAAAATGGGGATGGGGGAGTTTTGGGGGGAGGTCCCCCCATCACCATCCCCATTTTCCCATTTTTCCCGTTTCCCTGTTTACCCTATTCCCTCATTTCCCCATTTGACTAAAAATTACAAATTAAACTAAAAAAAAAAAAACATTCCATTACAAATGCAAAAGAAAATACATTACAAAATAATGTTATATATATATATATATTACAAAATAATGTCAAAGAAAATACATTACAAAAAATATATAAATATATATATAATTATTTTTATAATATTGTGGAGGAAATGGGGAAATGGGGATGGGGGTACCTCCCCCCATCCCCATCCCCATCCCCATTTCAATTTGGGGATGATTTTCATCCCCATCCCTCCCCATTTCCCCATTTTTCCCCAAAATTTTTCCCACAAATGGGGATGGGGAAGCGGGGAAACGGGGATCCGGGGGAAAATGTGCAACCCAAGTTTTTAGCCACAAGTTTATTTTTTATTGTTTTTGTCACTTTTACCACTTTTGGACAGGAATGCCCTTAAATTTGAAATAAAAAAAAAAATAAAATAAAAAACTGTCAGGATGGAACCCACCCCTAACCCTAAGTAAAAAACAATCAAAAGTTAAAAATAAAAAAAAAAGAGAAGGGAAGAGAGAGAGAGAGAGAGATCGTCGTCTGTCACCTCCAACCGTTGCCGGTTGTCGTCGCTGCTGCTCGCCATCGTGTCACACTTCCTCGCCGTCGCTGCAAAGAGAGAAAGGAAGAGAAAAGAGCCACGTTCGCCATCACGACGCACCTCCATCGCTGCCGTTGTCACCGAAGCCACTCCTCTCAGGTTTGCTTTGGATTGACTTTGAATGGTGTTCAATTTTTTACATTATGGCTGCACTTCGAATGGTTGATTTTTGAAGTGGGTTTAATAATTTTAGATTTACAGTTTTCTCTTCTTAATTCCAATTTTGGATTGATTGGTACTTTGCATCAAAAATTTCAAAGCATGTGCAGCTGTGATGTCGTTTAGTACTATAAATCAAGTTCAAATTAAAAGTTCGTCTCTTTCAAACGTATCTCATTGATGTTTGATTCTTGGCTTCTTGCATCAATATTAATCAAAAGTCTGATAACCTCACATTTTCCTGGATAAATTGCATATTTGCATTGATAATTCTTGATTTTGTTAAGTTCCTGAAATTGATCTCATTGTTGGATTTACTAAATGAAATTTAATTAAAGTTATGTACACCCTACACACAACTCAGAATTAAGTTCCCGAATTTGATTCCTCCTCCCGATTAAGTTCCCTTCCCCAATTTCATTTCTAATGAAAACTGATTATCTTTTATTTTACAACTATAAGGATGTGTTATACCTTTTCAAAATACTGTCCATTCTAAAAGCTTGTTGGTTGTTAGGCTTTCCATTTCTCTTCCCTCTGTTCTGTTATGGTGCTTGTTACAGTGCTTGTTATAGTGAAACATTTTAACTTGACAAAATCTCACCGGTCACCAAACTCAATTGTGCATGTGTCATTACATGCATTCAATTTGAAAGTCAACAAATGTAGCTATCGACCACTATTCAAGGCAATTATCAACAAAAACTTCAATCATCCTTGTTACTATCTCTGCATTTTATTATTATTGTTTCTTTATACTATGAAAGGGGTACCAAAAACTTATCAATCACTGGACTATATTCAATCATTTCATTGAGTGATTGTTTTGTTTTTGCTTCTAGCTTTGGTCTTTGTTGCTTAAGTTAGGAGAAATTAGATTTTAGGATATAAAGATGATGTCTAGATACTGTCCATCCTAAGGCTTTGAGTAAGAAGAACAAGAAACATCCTGAATCTGAGCAGCCTGGGTGCTGGTTCAAGTTCAAGTTCAAGTTCATTGGGAGCTGCTTGGCTTGAAGGACCAAAGCAGATGCTACCAGTAGTGTTACAAGCACTCAATCTGGCATACTATACAATTATGTATTGTTCTTAGATATTGTTTCATCACACAAGATTCTTAATTTGTTATGTACTATATGCAATTAGATACTGTTTGATTCACTGGTTATATTTGCCATATTTGATGCCAAAAGGATTATGAATCGAATAATTGATTCAATTTGGTGGTGGTGGTGGTGTTTGGTGGATGGAAGATATACAGTGGAGGTGATAATGGGGGGTGGTGGTGGTGGTGGTAGAGTTGAAGTTATAAATTCCAAGGGATATTCAAGGTTGTTTATTGGGTAAAATTGCCTCAATTTTATTATGTATTCACTTATGCGTTTTTCCAGGCATGTAACTAGCATGTAACTTGTTAGTATAGATTTTTTAGGCATGCGTTTAGAATAAGTTCTGTTGTATTCATATTTTGTGTAACTCTTATGTGACTTGAATTGGATTTTCCAGGCATGTAACTGGCATGTAACTTGAATGTCCTGGCATGTAATTTGTTTGTATTGGCATGTATCTTTTTTGTACTGGCATGTAATTTGATTGTTGCATTAGCGTGTAACTATTTTTACTAGCATGTAACTTTCATAGACACTAATGCGTTTTTTTATTATTATTATTATTTCTTAGATGGAAAATATAAATTATGATGATTTCCTCATCAAACAGAGGGATTCGTGGATTAAAAAATCCATGTATATTTGTTCCCGATGTGACCGGAGAGAATGGGTTTCACTTCTCTATTGGTGGAAAAATGGTGAAATTCACACAAAATAATAGGGAAGTGGAAATGAAGCAGCTGATAGTAGGGAATTATGGCATTTGACTTGAAACTGTATATTTGTTCATTTTATGAAACATAATGTAGCTGTAAAAGAGGTCTGTAGTGAATAATGATATTATTTTGTGGTTTTATTTATAATTTGCAACTGCTGACAAGTGCAATAAGAGATTCATTTACAAATAATTATTCTTCTATTCGTTTCACTTTCTTATAACTTGTCTCTTTAATCTGTTTCCTTTGTTCGAATACAACTCGTATGTAACTTAAAATTAAACCAGCATATAACTTGAAAATCAACTAGCATGTGACTTGAAAATCAACTAACATGTAACTTAACTCAACTAGTATATGACTTGAAAATCAACTGACATGTGACTTGAAAATAAACCAGCATGTAACTTGAAAAAAATTGATGGACATGTGATTTGAAATTAAACTGGTATGTAACATAAAATTCAACTGGCATGTAACAAGAATGAAATTTGATCACTGAAATAAATCTAGCTACAAATGTGCTACACTGTTACAAGCTCTAGGAATATGAACAAATTTTATATCGCAAAAGCTATGCAACAACAAAACATAAAACTTCTATACACAAAGGAAGTCGCCCCAATCTAACAGCCAAAAAAAACCCTTCGAAATTGGTCTTCGCTTCTACTATCTCTTCCTTTGCCACCCTCCATAGATTATCCTTTTCTTCTCTGGCTCCATTCTCTAGATTTCAAGAGGCCACAATCAGGGATGTAACTTCTGAGTTTTGAGGCCACAATCAGGGTTCATTTAGAGAATGTTGGTCTCAAGGACTGCTAGCATCTTGTTGATGCAATCAGCCATTTCTTCTATGGATGGGATTCTTGGTGAGAGGATGTCATAAACACCAAGACCAATGCCAGCGCCATACTTCACTCCCTCACGGAAGACAGAAAGAAGCTTTTCATCTGACCTGGAGTTCTCAATAGTGATTACATCTGCGTCCATGTTTATAATGGAGTGGATGATATCATTGAAGTTTGAGTAGCACATGTGGGTATGGATCTGTACAAAAATTTACAATTAAGACGATTCAGTTTACAAACATTTATTTCTTAATGCATACATTTAGAAATATGCCCAATTATCAGTATGGCTCCAAGAACACATGCTATTTTCATTTTAACTTATATCCTGCACTCCTAGCAAAGCATTTGTAATTAATCCGCTGCTAATAAATTCTAAACTATTACTGATGTCAAAATGTCTCTGAAATCTTTGTCAACATGACATGTATTTGGACACGTAATATGTAAGTGCTAGGAACAACCATTCAAGTTTAAAACAACAGAAGCCAATAAGTAGGCTAGAGGAGTAAAGATGGACCTAGGTAGTGTCTTAGACACCACAGTTGGTAATCCTTAAGGAATGCACAGCCCATTCCAAGTAAAATGCCTGCTCAGACTTGTGTGTAAAATGTAAGGCTCCAGGTCCTTGTGTGTAACAAGAGGAACACAAGCCTTGAAGCTTTCTGGGTCAGTGCTTCCATTCGGACCCAGATTCTGCAAATACTCAGTAGATCTATTTTGGTACATCATCTAAAACAATTGTTTTTTGGGGTTTATAATTTTCTGGGGAAAAAATTCCAAGCAAATACAATGCTATTATACTATCAGTTAATCAAGTCATAGAAAAAAGAAAAGAATAATGTAGTGGGGCAACCTTTGATTGAAAAGCAGGGGATTAAACTTCCATATAACTAAGTAGATTTGATTTTTATGTCACCTAAAAGCCAAGTCATATTAATAAAAACTTATTATGTAATGCATAAGAAGGGCAACTGTATTGTATACAATTCAACCTACTATACATTCTCAACAATGTTGAACCCAGTTTTCTTGCTTCAATGAAACATACAATTGAAAGTTAAAATTAAACAAGAAACCAAAGAAGCTAAAACTGAAAACTGCAGATGAGCAACCAAGCAATAACAATAGCAATATCACAATCTATAAAATTTCACACATATATAAAGATAGTATCATTATCTTAAAAGGGTATCAAGTATCTGGAAAAATAAAATGACAAAAGTTTACTATAAAACAAAATTACCAAATCACATGTAAAATTAAAATAATCGGGTATGTAAAATTAAAACAAACAGACATGTAAAATTAAAACAAATGGGCATGTAAGTTCGTAACAGAAAATAAAAAAATATGGGTTTCACTAAAAATCGAATCCACTCTTTTAATCTTCATACCAAACAACATATAATTGTAAAAAAACAACAGGAGATTAATTTCACTATAAAACAAAATTACCAAATCACATGTAAAATTAAAACAAACGGGCATGTAAAATTAAAAAAAAAGGACATGTCAAATTAAAACAAACTGGCATGTAAAATTAAAACAAACAGGTATGTAAGTTTGTAACAGAAAATAAAAAAATCTGGGTTTCACTCAAAATCGAATCCACTCTCTTAATCTTCATATCAAACAACATATAATTGTAAAAAAAAAAAAAAAAAATGGGAAGGGGATACATACATTCTAGGTCACGAAATCTACTTCAAGAGAGAGAAAAGACCACAAAATGGAGGTCACGAAATGGAGGTCGGAGTCCGTCGGTGCTGCTGCCGCCGTCGTTGGGTTGCTGTCGTTGCCGGGTCCACCGTCACCGGGTTAAAGTCGAAATCTGTTTGGTTGTGTGTGTGTGTGTGTGTGTGTGTGAGAGAGAGAGAGAGAGAGAGAGAGAGAGAGAGAGAGAGAGAGAGAGAGAGAGAGTATCTTAAATGAAAAATAAAATGGAGGGTTTTAGAAATAAGAGAGAGGGAAATTTTGGGTGAAGTAAAAACAAAAGGAAGGGTATACTTGTCAGTTCAAGCCTAAAAGTGACAAATATAATCAAAAAAAAATTTGTGGCTAAAAACAATAAGTCCATAATTTTTTTGATCATTTCATGCAATTTCCTCTTTAAAATAATATTCAGCAAAATAAAAACAAAGAAAAAAAAAAAATGTTGTGACACACTTTCATAGTTTTATAGTTTCATGGACCATTGAACATTAAACTAGGGTTTTGTTTTTTTTAATATAAGTTGGATCTCAGTTCGGTTTTTCGCTTTGGGATAACGAACCCCAAAAAAAAAACGATCAAATCAATTTTCAAAAAAATGAACCGAACTGAATCGGTCAACACAAGAAAACCCAAGTCTAACAATCAAACAACTATAATTTTTGAAAAAACTCTATTTCTAATAGATCTACTACAAGTAGATATTTTACCAATAGATGTTTTTTAAAAACCCAACCAAACAAGCTAATACACATCATCACACTTTTACCATGTATTGACATGGTAAAAGTTACATGGTAAAAGTGTGGTGATGTGTATTAGCATACTCAAGATATACTAAGGGGTCGTTTGTTTTTTCCACTTAAAACTTAATAAGTCTGAATTGAACTCATTAAGTTGTTTTGTTTGTTTTTTTTAAGTGGTCAAACAACTTAAAAACATCAAAAAACAACTTAAAATAAAAAGTAAGAAATCATGACTTTTAACTTAATTCCAAATCACTGAATTACAATTAAAATATTAACTTCCAAGTCTATCCTCCCAATGAAGATATATTTTCAAATTTATTCTAATTTGATATGGTGTAGAATTCTTTTTTTTTTTTAACATATTTCTTATTTTAAACGGGTTTTAGGTATTAAAAAAATAAAAATAAAAAAATAAAAATAAAAAACCTAATCACTTCTTCATACTGAAATTTTCATGGGATTGAACAATTGAATTTCTCTATCTCCTACAAAATCTAGGTAAGAACTCTGTATTTTTTTTTATCTAACTATTCATCTAGTGCTCAATAAATTTGTCTTACCATATTGAGTAGATTCCGTGGCTTGAAGATGTAATATAATAATTATATATATATATATATATCTGTACAATATAATTGAAGAACCTATTTCAAAAAAAAAAAAAAAAAATTAACTATTTTTTTTATTTGGCTTCTGGTGTATATTGAACTTGAACTTTTTTCGTAACAATAAATTGAACTTGAACTTTCTTTGTAGAATATGCAAAATTATATTCTTTGATAATTTTTTTGTTTTGTTAAATTGAACTATTTTTTACAGATGAATATATCAAATCTTATAAAAAAATGGTGCATGTTAAATTAAATTTTTTTAATTAGTATGGTTATAAATGTAAAATTACTTATTTTCAGACAATTTTATTTAAAAAAAAAACAAACATATTGACAGATGTGAGAAAAACAAAAACAAACATGTTATTCAGGTTCAGATTTCAGTCCCCATTCAGACCTCAGAAAAATTCAGGACTATTCAGTCTTCAGACAAAAAAACAAACGACACCTAAAAGTTGTGTGCTCATGAGAGAGAAAATAATGATAATCTACAATATCATAATAAGATTTAAGAGTGTGTGGGGTTCAATTTTTGTTACCGTTTAACTCTAAAATACACACACTTGCATTGTAGTTTTAGAGTTGAAATTGAAAAAAAAAAAAAAAAAAAAAAAAGCAATTAACGGCAATGTTGAATGCTGGGCAAGTCATTAGTCTAATATTTGTAGGATGATTAGTGGTATGTGTAAAACACAATTGGTTACCATCTTCGTGGTGGTCTTCTTAATTCTAAAATACTTGTTAAACAATTCTTACAACGAACCTAAATATAGAAAAGTAAAACTTTCCCAATCAAACAGTGAGACATACCCCTAACACCTTCACGAATCTCCCCTGAGATCTGAACAATTGGTCCTTCATCATCTGAGAGAGACATAGAAGCTCACACACCTTTGTTTGCTATCTTATTTGTATCCAGCATCATTTAGGGAAAACATAAACCGTACGGGGCTATCTTCAAGAAGTCATACTTTTGAGTTATGAGACTTTGCAATCAAATTCCCAAAGTTTTCAAGAGAGATGACGGTCTCTGTATGACTAAAGATCCTCATATAATGTACCTTTCTTCCGGTTTCTTTATAACCTTTCAAGAGAGAGGACGCTCTCTGTATGACTTGTCTCCACGAGTTAGTACCCAAAGTGTAAAATTCGGCAGATAGTAAATTATTGAACATGCCTCCAAAAACTCGAACAATCTTGTATGTATTTGTTGTACTGCCGAATCCCAATTCATACCATTCTTTGAATAAAAGTTCATTAGTAGTTGTTCCCTTAGGCAGCTCTAAAATTTGCCTAGTAACATGGTTGAATAGAAAGCATTTCCCATGACGTTCTTCATTTCGAAAACATAACATTACCATCAAAGATTAGATAGGTGTGAGAGACATATCACTAACTCAACTTTCTATTATCTATAAATCGGTTGAAACTTGCAAATTTACCTTTTTAATGGAATTCTCAATATTTCAATCAAAATATCATATTTTTTTTTTTCTAATTTAATTGAATCTAAAATAATTTAGGTTTTGGAATTTTAATATTTTAATAAATATATTATATTATTTTATATTTCCTAGTTTAATATTTATTAGTTAATATAAAATATTTTAGAGCAAATTGCACATAATTACCCTCTAGTCCTCTACTTTGCCCGAAATTATTTTTTCAAAAATTGACATCCACCTCAGATTTTTTTTATAAATATTTTATTTTAAAACCGGTCAAAGTTTACTGTTAGAAGGGTATGTTTGTATTTCTCTCCCTTTTTAATATTTTCTTTAGGCAAAATTCCCCCATTTGACATGGAAATTAATGCAATTTTCAAAACTGTTCCATCCTAATAAATTTTTTTTTGTTTTTATTGAAGAGAAATATTTTCCTGACAAGTATACCTTTATCCACTTTTCAAACAACTTTAAAAAAAAAAAAAAAAAAAAAAATTAAAAATACCTCTCAGATTTATTTCCCTCTTAGACACTAGTATGTCCCATCTCAGAATAGGTCAAGTTAAAATTTTTACAAGGTTTTTGTAAGTCATCATATCATATCTGTCAAGGGTTTCTAATCTAAAGAAGGTATGTTTTTTTTTTTCCTACTTTCCATATCATTAGTTCATTTTTGTTGTTGCATTTTATTTTTCTAGTAGTTAGGAGTGGTTGTTCTAGACTTATTGAAGTGAAAGTAAATTTCCAGAATGAACAAGCATATATAATTTACCAGAATGTTTATACGCTAGAATGCGTGATTCCTATTCCAGCTTGTAACCATTCATATATTCATTATATATGCAACGTGTAATCATTCACACTTTTCATCATGTAAGCATGCATTGTAACAGCGTGTAAGCATTCACATTGTTAAGTGTGTAAACATGTAAAGATATCAGTGTATATTCATTTGCAATGTGTAATCATACAGACTTTTAGTCGTGTAAGTAAGTATTAGCATGTAAACATTCATTTGCAACGCGTAATCATACACACTTTTAGTCGAGTAAGCAAGTATTAGCATATAAACTTTCATTTGGTTAACGTGTAATCATGTTATCAGCTTATTAACATTGAGCATTTCCTTTGTTTAACCAGCATGCAATGTTTTATTAAATAATATTAATTTTCTCCTCCATTATGCACAGATTGATGGTAGATTTGCGATTACTTATATCGCACGGTGGGCAGTGATGTGGTCAGAATTATGAGGGAGGGAATTCTAAAATGGCTTTCGTATCTCGTGATTTGACTTACGATGGCTTGATAAAGACGGTAGAAGATATAGTTACGTTTGATTCATCAATTAAGAGCTATTTTGACTATGAGTGGGAGATGTACTATAGTGTGCATTAAAAACAATAGGGATGTGTCATTTTTGATGCAGGAAGAAAGTGTAATTCCTGAAGCATATGTTACAATTATCGAAAGAGATCAAACTACTGATGGTAATATGCCAAACCAAATGCCTCATGAACTAATTTACTTCCAAATGTACCCATATTTTCCCCAAAAGTTTGTAAATCCATATTATACGCATATACAACAACCATATTCCCAACCATACTGCTCAACATATGCCCAAACATCTCAGCCGGTTACACAACAACAAAATGCCCAACCTACACCTCACCATCACCAACCTATATCGCCAATGCAACCAGTGAATCAAAGATTTTTTAAACAACTGAAATCTCAGGCTAAAGTTGTCCATTGCATGACTATTAATTAAAAATAAAAGCAATTGAAATTGGGAATTGAGTGTGTCAGACCTAATTTTTCAATCATATCGTTGTGTCTTGTCAATATTACAGTCAATTGTTTTCATCCACAAAAATTGGCGTGAATGAGCTATAAAATGTGGCAACAAGCTTGCTCGGACCTAATCTCAATGTAACCATAGAAACCATAATAAAAGCCACATCATAGAAATTCAATGTAAAAAAAAAAAAACATTCTTGCTGACTTCTTTTTTAGTTTCCTTTCTCAATGTTTTGAAAACCTCTGTTTTGAATTGAAAATTCAAGCTTGCTTGAGAGACC
The DNA here is from genome assembly GCA_954870605.1 of Acer campestre. NCBI lineage: Eukaryota > Viridiplantae > Streptophyta > Magnoliopsida > Sapindales > Sapindaceae > Acer > Acer campestre. The sequence goes on from OX940802.1 coordinate 29,487,738, forward strand.
CAATCGAGAGTTACGATTTTTTAGTTCTTTGAGAAAGGATTCCCAGTGATTTTGTAAGGTAATGTGTTCGAAATATCTACTTAATTTTTTGTTTTTTTTTTTTTTTCATTCTTCTACCAGGAGTAATTGATTATGGGTTTAAGTCTAGTGAGATAAGATGATAGTGTAAATAATTGATAAAGGGATCTTTTAAAATGAGTTTTCATGTATTTTGGTTAGGCTTTTGAGTTTACAATTTCTAGAATAATCATGTATATGTTATAATATATGTGGCTTTTACCACATGCAAAATATCACTTTAATATCTCCCAAAATATCACCAAATATCTTCCATAATATCACCAAAATATCTCCTTTAATATCTCCCATAATATCACCAAAATATCTTCCCCTACATCACTTCCCTTACACCACTGCCTCTCTCACTCCCACTTGCCTCTCTCTCTTTAATTCAATCCCACTTGCCTATCTCTTTTTATTGGCTATATATACATGTGCTCTTTCTTGTAAATGGGTTCCAAAAATGATCAATAAAATTAAGCAGCAGATATGCTCTCTCTCTCTCTCTCTCTCTCTCTCTCTCTCTCTCTCTCTCTCTCTCTCTCTCTCTCTCCTCACTGTCTCATGTCTCTCACTTGATCTCTCTCACTTATTTCTCATCTCATTTCTTTATTTATTATTTATTAATTTACAACACGTTATCAGCACGATCGTATGTAAGTAAAAAGTATCTCTAGGTGAGTGATTTACTTACGGCTTGATATTCGTGTATTAAGTAAAAGGGATCCCTGATGGGTGATTTACTTACATCCCAATATTCTGGATCTATATATATTTCGTATACAAAATGGCTGTGCCATTAACGGAACATATATATAGTTCTGGATTTAATTTTTATGCACATGGCAGGTGAGCTCAGCCTCCTGAAATTGATTTTACAGGACATATATACCGTTCTGGAACTGTTATTTACAGGACATATATACCGTTCTGGAACCGTTATTTACAAGACATATATACCGTCTTGGAACTGTTTATTTATGGAACATAACAGGTGAGCTCAGCCTCCTGGAATTGTTTATTTACAGGACATATATACCGTTTTGGAACTGTTCATTTTTCACAATATATGAGATTGGTTAGACTGACAAACCAGAACTTAAAGTTTCTGGAATTATGATATTTAAGTCGGCACGATTTTGAAAATCGATGAGAACCTGGAATTCTGGATCCAGTGTCATATTCATGAATGACGTAGTTCATTATTTGGAACCTGGGGTTTCAAATCCACTCATAATCTGAATTTTTCTTGATTATAATTATATATGAACTTACAGTTCATGGTCGAATCGGAAGTTCGAAAAATCATTATGATCCATGATTTTATTTTATCTCATATATATAAAGTGATATGTTTACATATCATTCATTTGAGAAAAATGATTTACACATCCAACAGGATGTTATGAGTATCGTAAAAGGGATTTAAGATCCTAAACGAATAATGAAATTGGAATTAATATTTTATCCATTTCATACACATCCAACAGGATGATGTGAGTATCATAAAAAAAATGATTTAAGATCCTAATGTTTAATGAAATTGGAAATAATATCTTATCCATTTCATACATGCTTGATACTCATGAAGAGCAATATTCAAATAAGGATCTACACATCCAACAGGATGTTGTGAATATCATAAAAATAATTTAAGATCCTAACGTATAAATAAATTGGCAATAATATTTTTATCCATTTCATACACATCCAACAGGATGATGTGAGTATCACATAAAAGGATTTAAGATCCTAACGTATAATGAAACTGGATGTAATATTTTATCCATTTCATTCAAGTTTGATGCTCCTGGAGAGCAAAATTCAGAGTTGCTAAAAAAAGAGGAGAATTGTGAAATCAGTAGTCTACTTGACAATAGATGAACTTGATGAACTTGTGAATGTGATGGGTGTTGGATAATCAGATCATCTGACCTAGTATCACCAAACCCCGATCTGAGTTTGCTTCTGGGTTGGTTTTTCAACCCAGACTCATCGCCCCTCGGGTCAATGCCACCTCGTCGGTGAGCTTCGTCATTTTTCTCACCAGCCTAGTGCGTTTTTACGATGACGATAAATGATCGTCGGTCATGATCCACGATCTGGTCTAGATCGATCACAGAGCTTATTTTTGCTCTGGGCCACTTTTGGAGAATTCAATATTTTTCATGGACTGTTTTGTAATTATTTTGGGTCATTTTGTAATTTTGATAAAATTTTGGATCAATTTATAATTACCAAAACTTATTGGTCCAGTTTGCAATTTTTAAAAAGTTTTGGGGCTGATTTATAATTAATAAAAAAATTTGAGGGGCCTTTCCATAATTTTACAAAATCAAAGGCAGTTTTGTAATTTCTCTTTAAAAAAAAAGGATAATTTAAAAAATATATATATTATTAAAAAAAAAAAAAGGGGGAGGGGTGACTATTATCATTTCACATGAGATATAAAATGACATTACAAATAATGTATATAAAATTTATAGAAGGAAAAATATATGTCTTGCCGACAGTGCAACGACTCATATAATTCTGCAGAGTCATAAATATTTTATGAATTCGACTTTGCTGAGAGCAAATGTTATTAATGTATTAGGTCTAAAGGATCTGATAGAAAGCTCTGGAAGAGCCATGATATTGTTATCAAACAATACTAAATTATATATCAGGTCCAACAGATCTGATAGAACGATGTTGTTATCAAACAATTCTCAATTATGTATCAATGATACTTGATATTATTCAAAGAACAACATAAAGAAATATGTTTAGTTCAAAGCATTTAAAGTTAATACCAAATAAAATCTGGCGGATCTGATTAAAGGCTCTAGAAGAGCCACAATCTTATTACCAGATGGTATTCAATTGTGTATCAATGATACTTTATATTATTCAAGTAGAACATAAATAAATCTGTTTAGATCAAAGACATATAACTTTATTAATGTCATATTGAGATCATTAATAATAATAATGTTGAATATCTGTGCGTGATTCAAGCCAGAAGCTGATTATAGAAAAGTTGTATTCTTTATCATCTGGATTATATTGTTGATCAAAAAAGGGATGTATATGGATATATTCATCCACCAAATAAAACCATATCATTCTAAAGTTGGTTTTGAATCCCTATCATTCAAATGGATATATGTGGACATATTCATCCACCAAAAGAACCTTTCATTATTTTATGGTTCTAGTTGATGCATCTACGAGATGATCACATGTTTATGTATTATCAAACGTCTCCAGTTGAGATCGATGTTCAAACGTCTAGTTTTCACATGTACTCATAATCATAATGGATCAGCGGAATCAATTATCAAAATGTCTCCAGGTAATTAGGAAAACTTTATTATTCATTTACCAATTTTTATATGGGACATTCTATGTTACATGTTGATGCAGTCATCTATGTCTCACTACTTATAATCATTATTTACCATTACAACTTGTAATTGGTCATTGACTTGCTCACATTTTAAGATATTTGATTGTGTAGTATATCTCCTCATTTCATCTCTGGCATGATCTAAGATAAGAATTCTATATCATTATGAGATTAATATTGATTTTGATTAATCTCTATTAGATCATTTAAACTTCTGAGAGTTTATATTTTTACGCACAATCTGTATATTATCATATTGATTAAATTCCAAATGGAAAGTTTCTCCAGAAAAAGTAAATGAAAAGTTACTCTTATATAAAATAGAGATACCAATTCGGTTCTCTATATATAAATGTGTCTCATTTCAATCTTTGTATCACTCAAATACGAAAGATAATTGATCATCAGATAATTATTAATTTGTTACTTCATATATTAAAGGTGTAAGTGCCTCACTTTTTAATTGGCTTATTTCGTTGACAAAATCACAATGGGGTTCAATCTTGTAAGGGTAGCTTAGGATTGAAGTTTTTCTCTTCAAATGCTTAAGGACCTCATTGTGGATTTCTAAAGCTTCATGGAAGGTATAAACTTATTCTTGACTCTCTTTGAAGAGATTTAGTTGCACACACACACTCTCTAGCATGCACGTGTGATATTTACTTCTTAGTTTGTTTGTATTTCACATCATTCACACTTGCACATTTTTTGACTATGTTTTGGCTAGTTTTAGTGTGTGCGCTGGTGCCCTGGCGCGGGTTACCAGCGCAAGTCACCAGCGCAACCTTGGCAGAGGTTTGCCGCTGGTGTTGCGCTGGTCGTCAGGCGCAGCCTCACCAGCACAACTCTCCCAGAGAATTGTCGCTGGTCGTCTAGCGCAAGTTGAGCGCTTAGGCTGTGCGCTGGTGACCAGCGTAACCTCACCAGCGCAAATAACGGAATTCGAACAGTTTTTTCCAAAACAACCTCACTTTAATTGGATCTCATATATATATATATATCTTGTTTGGCCTTGGCTCGTTTTTAGAGCAAAAATCACATCTTTTTGAGAGCTTCTAAGTGTCTTCAAAGCCAAGGTATCAAGAACACTTTTTTATTACTTCAAACTCCAAAACCCATCATTCTTGCATGATTCATTCATCATCTAGCATGTTCTAGTATGATTCTCTTAGGGTTTTCATCTTTGCTCACATGACTTGTAGTTAGAACATCTCTTGCATCATGTCACATGTTCTCTCTCTACAAGATTGCTCATTTATTACTTGAATAGGTTCAAGATTGCTCCTTTATGACTTAACTTAGGTTCAAGATTGTGTTATTGTGTTATTGTGTTTTGTGAGTTATATTGTGGTAGATATTGCATATAGGACTTTGTTTGTCTATTTTGCTATGTTTTTATGCATGCCACTTAGTAAGATGATATCTAAGAATGTCTAACATGTTCATCCATGCCTAGATAAGCTAAAATGTCTAACCTTGCATTTTGAGCATCTTGAATATTGCACATATTCACACTAGGTTGTTTTATCTCTTCATTTAGAGTCAAGTCTTGTATTTGCCTTGTTGGTAGTTTGCAAGCATGAACTAGGTTCACTTCTAAAAGCCCGTGGGTAGCAAAGACGGATGAGTAATCTTAGGTGTGATGCGGTCAACCTAGATTGTAATCGTATTTGCAAGTAGTGGATTGAGGTTCTAGTGTGGTGCACTAAACAGCCCGTGGTTTTTCCCCGTGTGGGTTTCCACGTAAAAATCATGTGTTATCTACTTTCCGCATTCTCTACACATGATTTCATTTGTTGACTAGTTGGGATTATTTTGTAATCTTGATTAATCTCGAAAATTGGTAAAAAGGGATTAAAATCTATTCACCCCCCCCCCCCCCCTTCTAGATTATATTAGGACTCGTTTATATTTATTTTCAAAAGGTAACAAGATTTATAAGTTATCATCTCATAAACCCCGCCCGGGTGATTGTTTCTAAAGAACGATCTGAGTAAAAAGCAACAAATAAATCATCTGATACATATTATAATTCATAAGCTTATGAACCTTTTTGAAAGGTATTGTTATCAGGATCCTAATATAAGCAAAACTCGAGTTATAAATAAATTCACTTTCTCTAAATCAACTCTGTAAGAGTCTGACATATTTAATGAGACACAAGTCTATGAAAAGACTAAATTCACTGTAATGGAAGAAATCTCAACCGAGATATAAGTATACTGAAATTGAGAAAATTTCTATACAAGTCTATGAAATGACTAAATCCATTGAAATGGAAAGAAATCTCAACAGAGATACAACTATATTGAAATTAAGAAAATTTCTATAAAATCCATATAGTGACTAAATCCATTGAAATTGAAGAAATCTCAATAGAGATTCAAATATATTGAAATTGAGAAAATTTCTATAAATCATATAAGAGAAATATGGAATCATAAAGAAACAATCATTGATGATGTATTTTTATACACAGTAGCGCTACTGAAATTATAAATGATAATTATGATATTCATAATATTAATGATTGTATACAAAAGGCATGATTGGCCTAAGTGAAAAGAAGCAATTCAAGAAGAATTGACTTCATATGCCAAACATAAAGTATTTAGACCAATAGTACTCCAAACACCTGGAGATGTCAAACTAGTTGGATACTAATGGGTCTTTATACAGAAAACGTAATGAGAAAAACGAGATCGTGAGATATGAGGCACAACTTGTAGTACAAGGTTTCTCACAGAAACTTGGTATTTAATAGTGATGAATACAATTATGTTTCGAATTTTTGATAAATTTGGCTGCCTTTACAAGGCTTGAAATACGTCCTCTAGACGTATTAATCATTTATCTATATGATTCACTTAATACAGATATTTATAATCCCGGAAGGATTTAAAATGCTAGAAGCATGTAAATCGAGATCTCGTAATCTGTATTTGATGAACATACAAAAATCCTTAAATGGATTAAGAACAATCTGGACGATTGTGGTATAATCGTCTCAGTGAATATCTGATAAAATAAGGGTATAATAATTATATTATATACCCAAGTGTCTTCGCAAATAAATCAGAATCCAAATTTACTATATTCACAACATATGTTGATGATATGAATTTAATTGGAGCTCCTGGAGAGCTCTTGAAAACTCGTGAATTTTTGGTAAATGAGTTTAAAAATGAAAGATATGGGAAAGAAAATATTATCTCGACCTTCAGGTCGATCATAGATCAAATGGAATGTTTGTCCATCAATCAGAATATGTTTAAAAGATTATGAAAAGATTCTATGTGGATATTACTCCATAAAGCAAGTCCTTGCTTATACTCCCTCCAATCATTTATGATGTTATTTCATTTCATGAAATAAACATCTGTATACCCCAGTTTAGCAATCTAGAAGATTATTTTAAAAGAACTTTTATTAGGGGGAGTGTCCCATCAGGGGGAGCATATCAAATGAAGTATATTAATTATATTAATTATATTGGGGCATATGTGCATTGTACTCTTTTCTTTACAATCAGGTTTTCGTCCCATTAAGTTTTCCTGATAAGGTTTTTAATGAAGCAATTCTCTAAGCACATCCAAAAATCATTTGATCCACAAAATCATCATAAATATTACATTGGTTCAATATATCATCGTATATATGTTATCTTGATAAAAAAACATCATTGTAAATATTACTTTGATCTTGCAAATCATCGTATATATATTACCTTGATCCAAAAGATCATCGTAAATATTACTTTGATCCGACAGATCAATGGATATATTTGCTCAGGTTTTTATCCCACTAGGTTTTTCCTAGCAAAGTATAAATATGAGAAATGTTTTGAAGAAAATATTAACTATTAACATATTTGCATTGTACTCTTTTTCCCTTTAATCAGGTTTTGTCCCATTGGGTTTTCCTAACGAGGTTTTTAACGAGACAATCAAGAGGAGCAAAGTTCTGAGCGGACATATGTGCACTATACTCTTTTTCCCTCCATTCAGGTTTTGTCCCACTGGGTTTTCCTGACAAGGTTTTTAACGAGATAGTTTTGAGAGCATCCAGCATCATTAGATCCAGGAGATTATTGTATATATTTTACTTAGTTTTTATCTCATTAAGTTTTTCCCTAGAAGATTAATAAATGTGGTATAAATCCAAGGGGGAGTGTTATAATATATGTGGCTTTTACCACATGCAAAATATCACTTTAATATCTCCCAAAATATCACCAAATATCTTCCATAATATCACCAAAATATCTCCTTTAATATCTCCCATAATATCACCAAAATATCTTCCCCTACATCACTTCCCTTACACCACCGCCTCTCTCACTCCCACTTGCCTCTCTCTCTCTTTAATTCAATCCCACTTGCCTATCTCTTTTTATTGGCTATATATACATGTGCTCTCTCTTGTAAATGGGTTCCAAAAATGATCAATAAAATTAAGCAGCAGATATGTTCTCTCTCTCTCTCGCCTCACTGTCTCATGTCTCTCACTTGATCTCTCTCACTTATTTCTCATCTCATTTCTTTATTTATTATTTATTAATTTACAACAGTATATGTGTTTTTTTTTTCTAGTAATGATACTTTTATCATGTATATATTATTATTTGTTTTCTAATATCGGTTCTAATAAAATTGATGAATTGTTTACTTATAGTTTTTACAAAATAATATTTAATGCATAAAAATTATTATTTTTTTTTTCCTAGAGGATTCTACCATTTCTGGTTACTGCAAGTCTGCAAAACTTAATGATGAGGATTTGGACTTGGGAATTCTGGATCCTGACGAATATAGTCTAATGTTAGGGATAATTCCTCTATAACCGATGAACGCGGAATCGCCGTGTCTAATATACGCCCATAACTCATAGTAAATAATAACGTCAATAAACAGAAAAATAGATGAGAAAGAATAAAACAATCACAACACAAGATATACGTGGAAAACCCAAAACGGGTAAAAAACCACGGGCCGTCAGGATGACAGAGAAAGTTCCACTATATGATAAATTGTTACACAACCATATACTCCAGGATTCTCTCTCACACCAAACCCTAAACTCCATTCACAAGATCCTCACCAAGAACCCCACAATATCCCCTAAGTCTCCCCTAAATATCACCCACGGATCTCTAACTAGATCCACTGATATTCCCTTGGATCCCTCCTCGGATATTCCCATTGGGTCTCCCCGAATCTCACTCACACTCTCTGATGTTACATGGTGTTTAACTCACTCTTTCAACCTAATTGCAAGGTTCTATGTGTACTAGTTAAAGGGAGTTTAAGATAAAAGGAAATCCTACTCCTAAACGTACAAGACTTGTTCCACATAAATACTATTTCCTTTTATGACAAGTCTTCTTGTAGGGAGTAAATCTTTTTCCTTCAAGCATAAGAAATTCCAGAAACAAACTACTTCCTTTTCCGCTGAAGATTTCCTGTTTCACATATGTTTATGATTGACTATGATTCGGGTCACGGTTGTACACCCGCTTCCTAAACCGTTACAAGTCACCTTAAATTACATCGCTCATAAAACCGTGATCCATACGCTGAAACAAATCTGGCCGCTATCACCACGACCGCTGCCATGGCCGCTGTGAAAGCCACAGCGTGAAGCACTGGAATTGGACTGTTCTCGCTTGCACTGCAGAAATTCACAGCGGTGTCCTACGGCTGCCCCTACCGTTGCCATTACCGCTGCCAAAGCCACAGCGGCAGCAACAACGGTTTGAGCTATTCTTCGTTTCTTCTATTCTTCATTTCTTCTATTCTTCTTCAATCTTCAATCTCCAATCTCCAATCTCCCTTAAACACCACTATTCAACTTCCAAACGTATCTCACATCTCTAGGAAACTCCACATCAGTTGAGTCTTATTTGTTCACATTTAGTTCGCTTAAGAATACAAGTCAAAACTTAACAATTCTCCCATTTGACTTGAATTCTCAAGACCTTTGTCAACAGCCACAATTCTCATTACCGAGAATCACCATACCCCACCATAAGGTATAACCACTTAGGAACGAACCATCCTAATATTTTTCTTCAACGCATTTTTTTTTTGTGTTCGTTATTCTGGCACCATGTCGAAATAACCTACTGAAATTGTGGTGCAACTCCTCAAGTTAGATTTCCAGGGAGTTCGTTAACCATCGACATCTTTGTCCATCATACACCTTGCATCACTTTTTGACCAATGCATTGTGCACAATTATGGACCACTAGCAGCAACATATCCTCTTCCATGGTCAATGGGGAAAATTGCCAAAAGGATAAACATGTCCTTACATCACCCCAACTCTGTGAAAGACCTTTTTTCCTTGCATCACATACCTGGTGAAAGACTTGCTACAAGAAACTGGGAGTGCTTTGCCGGATAAGCCCTACACCATACCATAGAGAGATTTTATTTTTATTTTAGTAGCCAGGAGTTTTTTTTTTTTTTTTTTTTTTGATAGTCAATCATCTCCTTGTGTAACCCAGATTGAATCTTCATGACTTGTACCTGTCACCACAAGCCAAAGCTTCTCCTCCATCAATATTATTCTTTTCATCAAACCCTACCGAGTTCAAAAATTGCCTTCAAGATGTATCTCCTTTGCTAAACCATACTAGGCAACCATGATCATCATTATCCCAATGCCACCAAGTCCTCCATACGATCTCTCGTACAGACTTGTCATTGCCATCGCCAAACCATATGGCTCTGATACCAATTGTTAGAGATAATTCTAGTATAACCTGTTATAGGTAAAAATAGTCGTGATAGACACGTCATCATTATGTATAAAGCCACGTAAGCAGGGTTAAAGGAAGGTCAACTAACTAAGCAAGAATTCCCCCATGAGAACCTGTTCGGGAAAAGAGGAAGCTGCCCGACCACCAGCAAAGACAAAGTTGCTCGGGCCATAAATCTTACTCGGGCAAATGCTCGGTGTAGTCGGGAATCAATTAAAACAGATAGTTAACAGCGCTTATATTCAAAACTCTGAGCGCAATCAGCAACAAGCAACTCCATGATAAGCAACAGTGACTGCAGAGTTCAAATAAGGAAACAGATAGATTTTCCGTAAATAAAGGAGGAAGAATCAGAATCAGACTTGGATTCAACCAAATCAGGAACTATACAAAAGAAAGAGAACCCGAATCCGTTAAGGAGAACAACACACAATTAGAGCACCATATACCAAAACCCTAATTAAACATGTATAAATACCCTTTCTTTACGCAAAAAGAAGGGGACAGAAGAGAAATAGCTAAAGAGAGATTGTAGTGCAGCATTCTTGTAATTCTTCTTCATAGTGAATTTGGCTTCGTTGTTTAGGCAACAAACCGTGGATGTTTCTCCAACCCTTGGAGTTTTACCACGTAATTGCTTGTGATTTCTCGTTTATTTCTCTTATTTTCAATCATCCAAGTTCATAAATCATAACAATTCATAAGGTAAATCATTGACTTGGTGACTACCAAAAATCACTGTCAACAATTGGCGCTAGAAGGAGGGGGGAACCCAGAAGTTTGTGACAACAATGGCTGGCGAAGGAGATGGTAGCGATTCCAGATACAGTCAAGGCGTGCCAAGTAATGAGCTGGAGGATGACACCACGCTCAATACAGCGGATGCCACCCTAACGACGGCAGACCAGTCAACTGCCTTAGCTGGCATTCAACGTTTCCCCACAACTAATGAAGAAATCGCGCAACGATTTCATGCTTCCCTGCAACAACTTATATCAGACGCAGCAAAGCAAGGAATTGACCTTTCCACCACGGGAGGTTTGATGTCGCCTCACAGTCTGTCCGCCCCAAACCAGCTGGCAGCGAGGCTGCGTTCTGCGGTGGTGATACCAACACCCAATGCACCCCTAAAATCGAGCCGAGATCCTACAGGCAGGCCAGAAATATTGTCCGAAAGGGTGGACAGGAGGAGTAGGGAGCGTAGAGAGGGGAATGATTCTGACAAGGGTTACGATCAAAATCGAATAGTTGCAAATCGGGATCACCCTAGGAGGCACACTCACCGGAGAGGCCGGTCTTCATCCTCGGAAGAGAGTGAGCAGAATCATCACCGCAAGCGCCAAAGGGGGCACAGTACGGCTGCATGGCTTAAACAGAGATCGCAGAGAGTCGAATCCGGAGGCAGGGGGTTAAAAATTGACCATAAGTCAAAATTTCAATGCGATAGGGGAGCCAGAAGGAGATAGAGATATACTCATACAAAGTCTGACCCGGGAAGTTCAGAACAACCGCCGACAAATGGACGCTTTAGTCAGGCGATATGGGCGCAATGAGCTGTCGGATGACGAATCCGGGAGCCCTTTCACTAGTGGGGTCCTGAGGACACCCTTCCCGGAGAGATTCAGGATGCCTCACGTGGAGCTGTTCAAGAAAGATACCGACCCGAAAGAACATGTCCGAAGGTATAAAAGCGCAATGGCACAATATATCCACAATGACGCACTGCTATGTTTGAATTTTCCTCAGACTCTTGGGGATCTCGGTTCCCGGTGGTTTGGTAGATTGCCAGCAGCAAGCATAAGCAGCTTTAGCGAACTGAGCAAAGCTTTCTCAAGGCAGTTCCTCGGGAATGTGCACAGGAAAAAATCGGTAGCTCACTTATCCCAACTCAGGCAAGGAAAGGATGAGTCGCTAAAGAAGTATCTAGGGAGATTCGGTCAGGAAGTGTCTGAGATTGGGAGCGCAAATGACGAAGCAATAATTGTTGCGTTCATTAACAACCTTCAGAATGGCCAATTGTCATTTGACCTCAGAAGAGCCAGACTAACCAGCTACGCTGATATGATGGACATGGCTGGGGGGTACGCCCTAGCTGAAGAGGAAGAAATTGCCACAGGGGGTTACTTCGTGCATGGCGGTCGCCCAGAGGGGACCAAGACCAAAGACCAAACAAAGGCGCCTGACGCCAAAGGGGACAAACAGAAGAACAAAGCGCGGGATGGTCGAGATGGACGGCGAGCATACGACCCGAGAACCGATCAGCCACGGCAGAAGTTCCAAGGTAGATATACAAACTACACCCCACTGAAAAAAGACCAAGGTGAAATCTTGGCAATCCTAGAGGAGAAGAACATGTCAAAGGAACCTCCTAGGCAGTCAACATATGTCCGGAGGGACACCACCAAGTATTGCCGTTTCCATAAGGAGAACGGGCACGAGACATCCAAGTGTTTCCAACTAAGGGACCATATCGAAACCCTCATCAGGGAAGGACACCTGAAAGACATCGTCCTCAAGAAGGTGGAAAAAACGGATGGACAAAAGGATAGCCGGCAGGACGGGTGGGCGGGCAAGAAAATTCAGTCCAAAGAAAGCTGAGGATGAAGGAGCAATTAACACCATCTTTGGAGGACCGGCAACTGGCAGGAGTAACAGGGAGAGGACCCAAGAAATTCGGGAGGCCATGGAGGCACGGAGAGACCTGGATGTCAATTCCATTGAACCCGACCCGAAAAGAATCAAAGAGGGATGGGACCCGATCATATTCACAGAAGCTGACTCACATGGAGTGGATGTTAAGCCAAATGACGCACTGGTAATCGGTGCGAGGATCGGTCATAGAAAGGTTCATAGAATTTTGATTGACAATGGGAGTTCGGCGGATATTCTGAGTGCAGAAGTATATGACCAGCTGAGGCTAGATAGAAAAGACCTACAGCCGTTTCCCACACCCCTTAGAGGATTTGGGGGAGTCGAGGTAAGGTCGTTGGGAACAGTAAAATTGCCCGTGAAGATTGGGACGATACCTTGCCAAAAAACTGTGCTACTCGACTTTGTGGTAGTGGATACAGAGAACTGGCCGTACAACGCTTTATTGGGCCGGCCATTCTTGAACAAAAACAAAGCAGTGACAGCAACATATGCCCTCATGATGAAATTCCCGACAGAATACGGGGTAGGGGTGGTTAAGGGGTCACAAGAGATGGCCCGAAGAGCAAACTTGTCAGTATACAAAGATAGGGAAGTACACCAAGTGTACGCAGTGAAGGCCGAGCAAAAAGGGGAAGAGCCGGAAGAGCAGGCAGAAGTACCAAAAGAATTTGAGTTAGACCCCAGAGAAGAACCTGAAGTCAGAAAGGATGAGCCGACCGAAGAAGTAGCACTGAATCCAGTAGACCCGAGTAAGACAGTAAAGGTGGGGGCGAGTTTAAATATACACGTCAAAGCTCAACTTATCACGTTGCTAAGAAAATATGAGGATGTTTTTGCTTGGGGTCACGAGGATATGCTGGGAGTAGACCCGAAGGTGATATCACATTGCCTATCCATCAGCCCAGAATCCCAACCAGTGGTACAAAAGAGAAGATTGTTCAATCCAGAAAGAAGCGTCGCAATTAAGAAAGAAGTGGAGAAGCTACTTTCCGCAGGATCAATAAGGGAAGTCAGATACCCGGAATGGGTAGCCAATGTAGTGTTGGTCAAGAAAAAGAATAACCAATTGAGGATGTGTGTCGATTTCACTGACCTAAACAAAGCCTGCCCAAAAGACAGTTTTCCTCTACCAAGGATTGACCAGTTAGTAGATGCAACGGCAGGATACGAGTTGCTAAGTTTCATGGATGCCTACTCGGGATACAATCAGATCCGGATGAACAAAGCAGACGAAGAAAAAACATCTTTCACTACGGATCAAGGTCTGTATTGCTACAAAGTGATGCCATTCGGGTTGAAAAATGCTGGAGCAACATACCAAAGGTTGGTGAACCGGATGTTTGATCGGCAGATTGGGAGAAACATGGAAGTCTACGTGGATGACATGCTAACCAAGAGCACTACAGCAGAAAAACATTCGGAGGATTTGAAGGAAACCTTCGATGTTCTGAGAAGATATAAAATGAAACTTAATCCCAGTAAATGTGTGTTCGGAGTACCCTCGGGGAGGTTTTTAGGCTTTCAGGTTCACCAAAGAGGAATTGAAGTGAATCCCGAGAAGATCAGAGCACTAGAAGGAATGACTTCACCAAAGACATTGAAAGATGTACAAAGGCTGACGGGGTGTCTTGCGTCACTCAATCGGTTCATTGCCAAGTCAACAGATAAGTGCGCCCCGTTCTTCAGGGCAATAAAAAGAGGGAAAGGGCTCGAATGGAATACAGAATGTGAAGAGGCCTTTCAGAAGTTGAAAGAATATTTGGGGAAAGCACCCACCCTCTCAAAACCGATGGTGGGAGAAACATTGTACTTATACCTGTCGGTCACGAAGATGGCGACAAGTTCGGTGTTAATCCGGTTAGAAGAAGGGATACAAAAACCAGTGTATTACACAAGCAAGGCATTGTTACCAGCAGAAACCAGGTATTCTCCGGCAGAAAAAATAGCGCTAGCACTAATCACATCGGCCAGGAAACTGAGGCCATATTTCCAAGCGCATACAATAGAAGTGTACACTGACTGCCCATTGAAACTAATTCTCCAAAAACCGGAGGTGTCGGGAAGGCTGACCAAATGGGCAGTGGAGCTGAGCGAATATGACATCAGATACACACCTAAAGCGGCGATTAAAGGGCAGGCGGTATCAGATTTTATAGCAGAATTCACCGAGCCAGATGCCGAGGTAAGGAGGGCAATGGAAGATGAACAGACTGGTAAATTACAATGGAAGTTGCATGTAGACGGGTCATCGAACACACACGGCAGCGGGGCAAGAATAATCATAACAACCCCCGAGGGGGATACCGTGGAGTGTGCCATGAGGTTCGATTTCAAAGCAACCAACAATCAAGCAGAGTATGAAGCCTTGTTGGCCGGCCTAAGGGTTTGCATAGCATTAGGGGCAGATGAGCTGGAAATTTACAGCGATTCACAAGTCGTGGTAAATCAAGTGCTGGATGAATACCAGGCAAGGGAAGAGCACATGATAATCTATTTGGACATTGCAAAAAGGCTACTTAGAAAGTTCAAAGTGTACAAAATCTCTCAGATCCCACGGGAAGAAAACGAGAAAGCAGATGCTTTGTCCAAGTTAGCTTCAGCCACCACGAACATCAGATCCAAAGCAATACCAGTGGCACATCTGACTAAGCCAAGTACAGCAGAATCAGAGGAAATCATAGTAGCAGAGATCCGGCCAAGCCCAAGCGACTAGACATACAAACTCAGGAAGTACTTGGAGGAAAACATACTACCAGAGGATGCAGTAGAAGCAAAACGCATCAGATACAGGTCAACCCGGTATACAATCTTAAGGGGAGAATTATACAGGAGAGGATTCTCGAAAGTATTGCAACGATGTGTGGCCGGTGAAGAAACCGAAAAAATCCTAAAAAGTGTCCACAGCGGAGTGTGTGGGAACCATACTGGGGGTAAAAGCCTAGCACACAAAGTACTTAGGCAAGGTTTCTACTGGCCGACCCTGTTCGCAGAGGCGCAGCGATTCGCCGAGAGCTGTGAAACATGCCAAAGAATAGCAAACGATATTCGGCAACCCCCAGAATTACTCAGAAGTCTAACCTCGCCGTGGCCCTTCGCCATGTGGGGACTCGACCTAATAGGACCAATGCCCACGGGAACAAAGGGAGGAGCAAAGCACGCCATTGTGGCAGTGGACTATTTCACCAAATGGGCAGAAGCGGAAGCACTAGTACACATAACGGAAGCAAACACCACCAGCTTTGTCAAGAAAAACATCATATATAGGTTTGGGGTCTCGGGCATCATTATAACTGACAATGGAACCCAGTTCGACAACAAAAAGTTCAGAGAAATGTGTGAAGAATTCAAGATCGCGAACTATTACGCGTCACCGGCTCACCCTCAAACCAATGGCCAGACAGAGGCTGTGAATAAAGTGATCAAGCATACACTGAAAGCAAAGCTAGAGGCGAAGAAAGGTGGTTGGGCGGACAAGCTGCCCGAGGTGTTGTGGGCGTACCGAACAACGATGAGGTCGTCCACTGGGGAGACCCCTTTTGCGCTGGCATTTGGAACAGAAGCTGTCATCCCAGCAGAGACAACTTTTACATCCCCCAGGGTACAGTTATACAGTCCCGAACACAATATGAATATGTTGCAGCAGAACTTAGACGAACTTGAGGAAATCAGAGATACAGCACAGGTCAGAAATTCCGCGTACCAGCAAAGGGCTGCGAGGTACTACAATTCCCATGTTCGGGAACGAAGATTCCAACTCGGAGACTTGGTGCTAAGAAGAGTATCCCCAAACACCAAAGATAAATCTTCGGGATCTCTTGCCGACAAATGGGAAGGTCCGTACATCATCAAAGGAGCTGTAGGACACGGGGCATACATGATAGCCCGACCAGAGGGTAGTTTAGTGCCCCGACCATGCAACGCACAATATTTAAAGATCTTCTATCCTTGAGGGATCCGACCATATTTTTATAATTCTGCTTTAGCTCAGTGTTCAGTTTCCACCTTTATTTATTTCAAGTTTAGTTTTTGGTTTCATAATCATGTCTTATCTAATGAAATTCGTGTTGATCATTCAATAAAGTCCAGTTACATGAGATACTCGGCATAGACTAAACACCAGAAAATTCGGGCGCCATAAACCCGCGAAAGAGCGGACGAGTAGTGCCCGAAGGGCGGAAAAGCTGTAGTAGCATGCCCGCCTAGCTAAAACGATAAGAATGTATCCCTTAGCAAAAGGCAAAACCGAGGCACCAGAATTAACTGGAAAACTGCTCGGAGCGCCGCTAGAAAGGCTAGTGAGATGCGCAGCTGTGTTGGCCGGTGCGATGTGCCCCAACGATTCGGCAAAACCTTGCACAGATAAAACCGGGAGACGTCCTAGGTAACTTGTGCAAGGACCTTGTCGTATGGTCGTGGCGAGCCTCGGCGTAACGTTGAGGCAAAGCAAAATCAACAATAAAGACCAGTTACATAAGATACTCGGCCAAAACTAGTTACCAGTTAAATAAGATACGCGGTTCAAACTATTTAAAGGCCAGTTATATGACACTCGGCATAAACTAGTCACCGGTTAAATGAGATGCACAGTGTAAAATTATTGAAAAGCCAGTTAAATAAGACACTCGGCTAGAATTAGTTACTGATTAAACAAAGCACTCGGCCGAGGTAAAAAGAGAATTTAGATTATCTCGTTCACACATTCAAAGAAAACTCCATTGGGAAAGAATCCGCCTATATATATGAGAGAAACCCGTCTATACATGAGAAGAATACAAATGTACAAGTATAGTTGTGCTACACAAATATAGCTACAACTTGTTACACCGCTACAAAAAAGAGGGGGGACTTGAAGTCAGGAGGCTCAGGAAGGTGGCGCTGGGGGTCGGGAGCTGCTTCCGCCAACATCAGGATTAGGCTCCATCACATACTCACTCAGCAAGCTGTCATCTGAAGGCCAAACAATGACATCCTCCTCCTCATCGACCATCCAGTCGGCATAGTCAACCCCGGGAACGGGTCCCAAATCGGGCGTCTCGTTGTCGATCCCTGCCTTTTCACAGGCTTAAAACGTGGAGAAGGAGTCAGCGGAAGGAACCTCGAGGTGCATGGGATGTGGCGCTTTACCCTTACTTCTGCAATACGCTCGCCACTCCCTCATCTGGGCCCGAAGAGACTCCAGAGAGGTATCCACATGCTTTTTGATTGATAGGCTCCAGTTGGCCCTAGCCCGATCAGTCGCCCTATTCTTCTGCTTGAAAAATTCACCAGCCGAGACCATTCCCCGCTGGAACTCGCGCAGAAGCAAAGCATCATAGGCTGGAGACCTCTTGAACCGATTAACACTTTGTAATTTCAGCTCCAGCCTAGCTTCCTTCGATAGGGACTTAACTGTCAAGGCCTGACGCTCCAAGTCCTCGATTCGGCGCTCGTAAGCAAACTTGGCGTCTTCAGCAGACTGCTCAGCCTGGAGCAAAGCATCCTGAGTGGATGACAACTGATCCTGGAGAACCTTGACCTCATCAGCGGCGGAAGAAGCTTTCTGCTCCGCCTCCAGCTGCCGAGCCAGGCATTGATCCAAAAGCACCTGACTCGACTTAGCACCCTCCCGACTAGCCTGCTCAGCCTGAGAACAGCGGTCCTCGCTCTCCTTTAGCTGGGCTTCTAGCCTCCTTATTCTGTCCGCCTGGGCTTCGCCGGCCCGACAAGCCCCGGACATCTCGGCCACCATCTGCAGCAAGTAAATAAAAAAGAAGAAATTACTTACGTACGAAAAGAAGAAATGCAAAATCGTAAATGTAACCAAGACATTACTTACATAAGAGGCGCTATTGAAAAAGTTGCAGAGCCGGTCAGACACCGTCCCTACCCTGAACTGACTCCAATGATCCTCCCCGATATAAGCTTGACCTGAAGCCATGGCCCTCAGCATGATCTCGGGGGTAGGATCATCGGTCTGGGGGAAGGACTCTGAACCACCAACACTGGTCTCAGGAACCCTAGCGGTCGAGGCTACCCGAGGAGAGTCGGTTAAGCCTTCAATATCATCCTAGGCCTGATCCAGTGGAGGGACCGCACCTGCACCCTTTTGAACTGCAACCTTTTGAACTGCACCTTCCCCTTCGCCATCCGAGGATGAGTCTACATAAGCGACCACTCGGGGGATTTTGGGCGTCGGGCGGCCGGGGGAAAACGAAGCCTTCCTTTTCCCAGGCTGTCTCCCACGGTAACTCGAGTCAACCGCCTGGTTTTCAGAAGTCTTACCCGGCTGCCCCACCTCGATATTGCTATCTCCGGGGGTAGGGGTGGGATCGGCAGGAGCTGGGGTCTCTGGAACGGCGGCGGCCGGCTAGGCAGAAGCCGAAATCTCGGGAACGGCTGCACCCAAATGCCCCCCGGCTGCCTCAACACCTCGAGAAGTATCACTTGGTGTGTGTGCAGCAGAGCGGGGAGAACGAGATCCACCGCGGAAGCATGCCCGCTCAGACTCGGAGGGGTAACCCACCTTTTCTTTCCCCTTTGAAGTAGTAGGACCCCTTTGGCTGCCCTGATCAGCGTCGGTCCTACTTACTCCAGAGTCCCGAGTCGCCCACGGTTTCAGTCGAACGCGTGGTCATGTCACGACCATGGTTTCCTCGGGCACATATGCAGGCACCCCCTCTTCCTCGTCTTCATCAGGAAAAACCTCGTGAGGGCTCCCGTCAGAGTTGTCCTCGGGAGGGGCTATTCCAGAATCTCGCTGCCGAAGGGCCTCCTTCCGGCTAGCTTCCACGATGCCCTTCATCCGACGGGCTTGAGCGTCGCAGACTACGTCTACATCAAACACTTAAAAAAAAAAAAAAAAAACAACAAAGCCCGAGTCAGCAAAAAGATTTCGGAACAAGAATACAGGAAAAACATATAGATAGTAGACTTACGACGTCGGCGGCACGCAGATATCTGGGGAAAGAGGCGGGCTTTAATCATCTTCCCCTCATTGTACAAATAGGGTTTTCCCCTCTTCTCCAATGGACGGACAGCAGCCCGAGCCAAGGTTTTGAGCTCTTCGTCGGTAAAGGCTGAAGTCATGTGGTTCCATTGGGGCGAGCAAAAGAAGCGAGGAACCCTGCAGGTCAGCCGAGTGCCACCCAGATCGAAGCTGATCGATTGGCCCCATCGTTTGCCTACAAAGAACCAACTATTCTTCCAAAATTTGTTTGAAGAGGGGAAGCCCCAAACAAACCCCTTCATTTTCTCTTCCGTGGTCGGCTCGATTTCACCCTTGACCACTACGTCCTTAGGGACCCAGAGCTCGGGTTGGTTCGAATGGAGGAAATAGATTCCCGTCTTCCCCACCGGCCTCAACGAGAAGAAATGTCGGATTTCGCGAGGAGTGGGAGGTGGCCGCTTCATTCTGTGCCACATGTGCCACATGCACATCAGAATCCGGTAGCTGTTCGGAGTTAGCTGAGCTGGGGCAATCCGGGCCTCAGCCAAAAACCAAGTTATAAAGGGCTGGAGAGGAAGAGTGACACCACAGGTAAGCATCACCCCGTAAATCGCCACGTGGCCAGGTGGAGGGTTCCAGGCAGCCCGACCATCAGCAAGGATTAGCGAAATCACGTCGCCATCCAGGTCGAACCGCCGCATATACTTGCTTATCTCCTCGGGACCAACCACGTTTGGCTCGACATCGTAAGCGCATATACGCTCGGGAGAAAAAGGAATGCGAGCGGCCCTGTGCTCATCCTCAATATCACCCTCAGCAACCCTCTGAGCCCCGACTCGGCTCTCCAGCGAATGAGAATCCTTGTAAACTTTGCGGGTGCTCATCTTTTTTCCTGGTCGTCTCCAAGGTCGAGTATCGACAGAAGAGGAAGAAGAATCTGACCAACCTTTAGGCTGATAGTCGGGAGGTGATGAATCTGAGGAAACAGAATGAACCTCGGGAGAAGGAACTCCGGAAGGAACGGAACCACCGCGATAAACTGCAGAAACGTCGGCGTCAGTAAAATGTGGTTGATCAAATAGGGGTGGTTTCAGTAAACTATGAACAACCGACGCAGTGTGAGCATCATTTTGCTCAATAGCAATCATACCAAAAGTATAAAGGCGGTACCTAGCTGCAGAATCCATGGAAACTAACCTTGATATAGCAAAGAAATGGGGATAACGAAAACCGCAGAGAAAATCCTCGAGAGAAGGCCTGGGGGTTGAAGCAGAAGAACTCAACAAGAAACCAGGAAATACGGTTGAAGCAGATGAAGAATGCAGTTGCAGCAGATGAACTCGACAAACAGGGGATGCGAGTGAGCAAGTTCTTCAGAGAGTGCACAAAGATTAGCAGAAAAAAAAGTAAATAAAAGAGGAAAAACGCCACCACTGGCAGTTTATATAGACAGCATATTGATTTCAAAAAACACGGAACCCTAGGAGAAACACAAAGAAGCGGGAAAGCAGAGGGGCGTGGGTGATGACGTAGTCCACACGCGAGCGAACAGAAAGGTCATGTCCCATAAATGCGTCGCACCACCGTCGCGCCACAGCCAAATAAAGAAGGACAAGTGGCAACCGAAGAATGCCTTGAGCCGCCAGTAAACAGAAACGCCACCATCAAAAGATTTCTGAAATGATTGATAAATCGAATGTGTGCGGTCGTAATTAAGACACGTCATTTAAGATCTTTGAGACAAACGAGGACTAGTTATAGGGTGAAGTTAAATATTCGACCCAAATGGAACTAACTCAACAGGATCGGCACAAATATTTAAGGGGGTATTGTTATAGGTAAAAATAGTTGTGATAGACACGTCATCATTATGTATAAAGCCACGTAAGCAGGGTTAAAGGAAGGTCAACTAACTAAGCAAGAATTCCCCCATGAGAACCTGTTCGGGAAAAGAGGAAGCTGCCCGACCACCAGCAAAGACAAAGTTGCTCGGGCCATAAATCTTACTCGGGCAAATGCTCGGTGTAGTCGGGAATCAATGAAAACAGATAGTTAACAGCGCTTATATTCAAAACTCTGAGCGCAATCAGCAACAAGCAACTCCATGATAAGCAACAGTGACTGCAGAGTTCAAATAAGGAAACAGATAGATTTTCCGTAAATAAAGGAGGAAGAATCAGAATCAGACTTGGATTCAACCAAATCAGGAACTATACAAAAGAAAGAGAACCCGAATCCGTTAAGGAGAACAACACACAATTAGAGCACCATATACCAAAACCCTAATTAAACATGTATAAATACCCCTTCTTTACGCAAAAAGAAGGGGACAGAAGAGAAATAGCTAGAGAGAGATTGTAGTGCAGCATTCTTGTAATTCTTCTTCATAGTGAATTTGGCTTCGTTGTTTAGGCAACAAACCGTGGATGTTTCTCCAACCCTTGGAGTTTTACCACGTAATTGCTTGTGATTTCTCATTTATTTCTCTTATTTTCAATCATCCAAGTTCATAAATCATAACAATTCATAAGGTAAATCATTGACTTGGTGACTACCAAAAATCACTGTCAACATAACCGATGAAAGCAGAATCGCCATACCTAATATACGCCCATAACTCATAACAAATAATAACGTCAATAAGCAGAAAAATAGATGAGAGAGAATAAAACAATCACAACACAAGATATATATGGAAAACCCAAAACGGGTAAAAAACCACAGGCCGTCAGGACGACAGAAAAAGTTCCACCATATGATAAATTGTTACAACCATATACACCAGGATTCTCTCTCACACCAAACCCCAAACTCCATTCACAAGATCCTCACCAAGAACCCTACAATATCCCCTAGGTCTCTCCTAAATATCACCCACGGATCTCTAACTAGATCCACCGATATTCCCTTGGATCCCTCCTCGGATATTCCCATTGGGTCTCCTCAGATCTCACTCACACTCTCTGATGTTACATGGTGTTTAACTCACTCTTTCAACCTAATTGCAAGGTTCTATTTATACTAGTTACATGGAGTTTAAGATAAAAGGAAATTCTACTCCTAAACGTACAAGACTTACTTGTTCCACATAAATACTATTTTCTTTTATGACAAGTCTTCTTACAGGGAGTAAATCCTTTTCCTTCAAGCACAAGATATTCCAGAAACAAACTACTTCCTTTTCCGCTGAAGATTTCCTGTTTCACGTATGTTTATGATTGACTATGATTCGGGTCACGGTTGTACACCCGCTTCCTAAACCGTTACAAGTCACCTTAAATTACATCGTTTAGAAAACTGCTATCCATAAGCTGAAACAAATCTGGCCGTTGTCACCATGGCCGCTGTGAGAGCCACATCGTGAAAGCACTAGAATTGGACTGTTCTCGCTTGTGCTGCAGAAATTCACAGCAGTGTCCTACTGCTGCCCCTACCGCTGCCATTACCGCTGCCATTACCGCTGCCAAAGCCACAGTGGTAGCATCAACGATTTGAGTTATTCTTCATTTCTTCTATTCTTCTTCAATCTTCAATCTTCAATCTCCCTTAAACACCACCATTCAACTTCCAAACGTATCTCACATCTCTAGGAAACTCCACATCAGTTGAGTCTTGTTTGGTTCTCAATTAGTTCGCTTAAGAATACAAGTCAAAACATAACAATTTTCCCATTTGACTTGAATTCTCAAGACCTTTGTCCACAGCCACAATTCTCATCACCGAGAATCACCATACCCCACCATAAGGTATAACAACTTAGGAACGAACCATCCTAAGATTTTTCTTCAACACATTTTTTTTTTTTGTGTTCGTTGTTCCGGCACCATGTCGAAATAACCTGCTGAAATTGTGGTGCAATTCCTCAAGTCAGATTTCCAGGGTGTTCGTCAACCATCGACATCTTTATCCACCATACACCTTGCATCACTTTCTGACCAATGCCTTGTGCACAATTATGGACCACTAGCAGCAACATATCCTCTTCCATGGCCAATGGGGAAAATTGCCAAAAGGATAAACATGTCCTTACATCACCCAACTCTGTGAAAGACCTTTTGTCCTTACATCACATACCTGGTGAAAGACTTGCTACTAGAAACTGGGAGTGCTCTGCCGGATAAACCCCACACCATACCACAGAGAGATTTTATTTTTATTTTAGTAGCTAGGAGTTTTTTTTTTTTTTTTTGATAGTCAATCATCTCCTTATGTAACCCAGATTGAATCTTCATGACTTGTACCTGTCACCACAATCCAAAGCTTCTCCTCCATCATTATTCTTCTTTTCATCAAACCTTACCGAGTTCAAAAATCGCCTTCAAGACGTATCTCCTTTGCTAAACCATACTAGGCAACCATGATCATCATTATCCTAATGCCACCCAAGTCCTCCATACGATCTCCCGTAAAGATTTCTCACTACCATTGCCAAACCATATGGCTCTGATACCAATTGTTAGGGATAATTCCTCTATAACCGATGAACGCGAAATCACCGTGCCTAATATATGCCCATAACTCATAGTAAATAATAACGTCAATAAGCAGAAAAATAGATGAGAGAGAATAAAACAATCACAACACAAGATATACGTGGAAAACCCAAAACGGGTAAAAAACCATGGGCCGTCAGGACAACAGAGAAAGTTCCACTATATGATAAATTGTTACAACCATATACTCCAGGATTCTCACTCACACCAAACCCCAAACTCCATTCACAAGATCCTCACTAAGAACCCCACAATATCCCCTAGGTCTCCCTTAAATATCACCCACGAATCTCTAACTAGATCCACTGATATTCCCTTGGATCCCTCCTTGGATATTCCCATTGGGTCTCCCCGGATCTCACTCACACTCTCTGATGTTACATGGTGTTTAACTCACTCTTTCAATCTAATTGCAAGGTTCTATGTATACTAGTTACAGGGAGTTTAAGATAAAAGGAAATCCTACTCCTAAACGTATAATACTTACTCGTTCCACATAAATACTATTTCATTTTATGACAAGTCTTATTGTAGGGAGTAAATCCCTTTCCTTCAAGCATAAGAAATTCCAAAAACAAACTACTTCCTTTTCAGCTGAAGATTTTCCGTTTCACGTATGTTTATGATTGACTATGATTCGGGTCACTGATCGGTCTATTTCTATATATGTTTTAGGCCCCTATTTCCTAGTCTTTGTGCTTTGTTCTCGAGTGATTTAGGTTGTTTGATGTGCTTGTTGAGCTGTGCAGGTCTCTTTATCAGAAGTTGTGCAAATATTCAAGTATGAAGAAAAGATGTCAAAATTGATCAGAAATGCATTCTCTGCAGTGGACCGCCCCCTAGGCAAGGCCTACCTTGCAGTCCTATGTTGTGGTCAATGTAAATTGAAGACTCCAAGAGGAAATCATGAAGGACCGCCCCCTAGGTAGTGCCTACCTAGCGGTCCTATCTAGCATCAAACTACAGAGATGTTGTGCATGAATAACCACGGCCTAGGTATGTCCTACCTAACGGTCCCATCTTGCACTAAACTCCAGCAGTGTGTCAATCAAGAGGCCGCCCCCCAGGCACTGTCCTATCTTGCGGTCCTATCTAGCTGTGGTCTCCAATGATGTTGCAAAAACATGACCGCGGGATAGGCAAGTTGCCTACCTAGCGGCACGTGCAGCGAGATTTTAAGAAGTCTGATTCGTTTAGGTCAGCGAGTGACAAAGTTTTGAGCCATTATAAATAAGACATCAGAAGGCTTTCAGAAGGGGGGTTGGAGACTGCGAGATTGAGAGCCGTACTACTATCCATCCTTGGAAGACACCGAAAAGCAAGAAGAATACGAAGGATTCGAAGCAAGATTAGAAGACAACAATGGGTTCTATCTTCTCCTCTTCTATGTTTTTGTTTCCTCCATTGATGTGTAACTAAATCCATACTAGGGATTCAATGTGAACCTCTATGAATACTCTTTGTTAGAATTGACTATGTTTTCGTAATTCAAGTTTCGATTCATTCAATTTGGGATTTCTTCTTGTCTATGCATGGTTAGTGCTAGTCTTGAATCTAGGGTTTATATGTTAAGGTTGAGAGATGTGTGGGTTTCACCAGTCTTAACCAATAATCGAATGAATGAATGAATTTATTGTAGCAGGTTATTGCACGTTATCTTTGGTTCTCTTGTTCTTGTGCTTAATGGGTTTTCAATCATAGTTTTTATGCAGGGTTTGCTAATGACTATGATTGAGAATACTTGATTGTGTGCTTTGTGGGTTGTAGGTTATAGTTTATATGCAGGGTTTGCTATTGACTCAACTGAGAACGCTTGGTGTATGGTTGATGTATTTTCTGTTATAGTTTATATGCAGGGTTTGCTATTGATTGTAGTAGAAGTACTTAATTTATCCCAGGACTACATAGCACTAATTATACATAATTTAAGAACGAACCCTTAACTTGATTAACATTCTTTGTGAAAGTCAATTCGAAGCATTGAGTAAACGTAGTTGGGGATCATTAATGACCTAGTCCTCTCACCTCTTGATCACATTCACATATTCTTGTTAACTGCTTTCTTAGTTTAATCTAGTTTTAATCTCAAATCAGTCAAATCAATCTGAAATCTCTTGGTTACTATTAATTGTTTAGCTTTAATTAGAATTGGTTTTAGTCGATAAATCACTTTTCCTCGTGGGAACGATCCCTACTTGTCGTTGTACTTATCTCACGATTCGTGCACTTGCGAGTTAGGTTTTTATAACACGATTTCATACATCAGTCACGGTTGTACACCCGCTTCCTAAACCGTTACAAGTCACCTTAAATTACATCGCTCAGAAAACCATGATCTAAACGCTGAAACAAATCTGGCCGCTGTCAACACGACTGCTGCCATGGCCGCTATGAGAGCCACAGCGTGAAGCACTGGAATTGGACCATTCTCGCTTACACTGTAGAAATTCATAGCGGTGTCCTACCGCTGCCCCTATCGCTACCGTTACCGCTGCCAAAGCCATAGCGGCAGTAGCAGCGGTTTGAGCTATTCTTCGTTTCTTCTATTCTTCTTCAATCTTCAATCTTCAATCTTCAATCTCCATTAAACACCACCATTCAACTGCCAAACGTATCTCACATCTCTAGGAAGCTCCACATCAGTTGAGTCTTGTTTGGTTCACATTTAGTTCGCTTAAGAATACAAGTCAAAACTTAACAATTCTTCCATTTGACTTGAATTCTCAAGACCTTTGTCCACAGCCACAATTCTCATCACCAAGAATCACCATACCCCACCATAAGGTATAACTACTTAAGAACGAACCATCCTAAGATTTTTCTTCAACACATTTTTTTTTTGTGTTCGTTGTTCCGGCACCATGTCGAAATAACCTGCTGAAATTGTGGTGCAAATCCTCAAGTCAGATTTCTAGGGAGTTCGTCAACCATCGACATCTTTGTCCAACATACACCTTGCATCACTTTCTGACCAATGCCTTGTGCACAATTATGGACCACTAGCAGCAACATATCCTCTTCCATGGCCAATGAGGAAAATTGCCAAAAGGATAAACATGTCCTTACTTCACCCAACTCTGTGACAGACCTTTTGTCCTTGCATCACATACCTGGTGAAAGACTTGCTACTAGAAACTGGGAGTGCTCTGCCGGATAAGCCCCACACCATACCACAGAGAGATTTTATTTTTATTTTAGTAGCTAGGAGTTTTTTTTTTTTTTGATAGTCAATCATCTCCTTGTGTAACCTAGATTGAATTTTCATGACTTGTAGCTGTCACCACAAGCCAAAGTTTCTCCTCCATCATTATTCTTCTTTTCATCAAACCCTACCGAGTTCAAAAATCGCCTTCAAGACGTATCTCCTTTGCTAAACCATACTAGGCAACCATGATCATCATTATCCCAATGCCATCCAAGTCCTCCATATGATCTCTTGTAAAGACTTGTCACTGCCATCGCCAAACCATATGGCTCTGATACCAATTGTTAGGGATAATTCCTATATAACCGATGAACGCGGAATCGATGTGCCTAATATACACCTATAACTCATAGCAAACAATAACGTCAATAAGCAGAAAAATAGATGAGAGAGAATAAAACAATCACAACACAAGATATATGTGGAAAACCCAAAACGGGTAAAAAACCACGGGCCGTCAGGACGACAGAGAAAGTTCCACTATATGATAAATTGTTACAACCATATACTTCAGGATTCTCTCTCACACCAAACCCCAAACTCCATTCACAAGATCCTCACCAAGAACCCCACAATATCCCCTAGATCTCCCTTAAATATCACCCACGGATCTCTAACCAGATCAACCAATATTCCCTTGGATCCCTCCTCGGATATTCCTATTGGGTCTCCTCGGATCTCACTCACACTCTCTGATGTTACATGGTGTTTAACTCACTCTTTCAACCTAATTGCAAGGTTCTATTTATACTAGTTACAGGGAATTTAAGATAAAAGGAAATCCTACTCCTAAACGTACAAGACTTACTTGTTCCACATAAATACTATTTCCTTTTAGGATAAGTCTTCTTGTAGGGAGTAAATCCTTTTCCTTCAAGACAAGAAATTCCAGAAACAAACTACTTCATTTTTCGCTGAAGATTTCTTGTTTCACGTATGTTTATAATTGACTATGATTCAGGTCACGGTTGTACACCCGCTTCCTAAACCGTTATAAGTCACCTTAAATTACATTGCTTAGAAAACCGCGATCCATACGCTGAAACAAATTTGGCTGCTGTCACCACAACCGCTGCCATGGCCGCTGTTAGAGCCACAGCGTGAAGCATTGGAATTGGACCGTTCTCGCTTACGCTGCAGAAATTCACAGCGGTGTCCTACCGCTGCCCCTACCGCTGCCATTACCGCTGCCATTACCGCTGCCAAAGCCACAGCGGCAGCAGCAACGGTTTGAGCTATTCTTCATTTCTTCTATTCTTCTTCAATCTTCAATCTCCCTTAAACACCACCATTCAACTTCCAAATGTATCTCACATCTATAGGAAGCTCCACATCAGTTGAGTCTTGTTTGGTTCACATTTAGTTCGCTTAAGAATACAAGTCAAAACCTAACATCTAAACGATTTATGGAACTATGCATTTAATATGAGACTTTGAAGGTTGAATGTATTTTGCTATGTAATGATGAAAGAAAATCTATTATGATGGATGCTGGTTTAATAGAAACATTCATGCTTTTTGATCAGAGATCTATTTGTAAGGTACACTTTCGAATGAAGTTGCTACCACGAACTGAGGCTGCAAAACCTCAGTTAGTTGTGCAATCCATTCCTTTGTTGATAGGTGAAACAAATGAAAATACTGAAAGCCCAAATGAAGGGTTTGCAGATGAAATCTCAGATGATGAAATCTCAAATGTGGTTTCAAATGAGGATCAATTTGCTGATGTTGAAGATTCAGACACAGATAATGACAGTGAAAAGCCTCCAACTGTCCTTGTAAGAGACAGGTTTTATACTAAGCTTCCTAGTAGGGTAATTGAGCTACAACAAGGGCAACTCTTTAATGATGTCAATCATTTCAGACAAATATTGCGCGACTTTACCATTCAAGAAGGGTTTGCCTTAAATAGAGTAAAAAATGAAATTCGTAGGATCACTATCAAATGCAAAGCTAAAGGTTGCACATGGAGAGTTCATGTTAGCCCTACTGCAGATAGGTTGACTTACAAAATTAAATCTTACAATGGTGAGCATATATGTCAGAAGCTAACCAAGGATAAGGAAGCCAATGCAACCTAGATTGTAAATCGGTATGGTTCTTTGATAAGGTCAAATCCTGATATGAAAATATCTTTGTTGGCAACTAATTTAAGGCAGAAGTATAGGTTGGTTGTCTCAACATAGAAACTATATTGAGCTAAACAAAAAGCCCTTGAAAATGCCAGTGAGGACCACAAAGTTTCTTTCAAAAAATTGTACAAATATGGCAATATAGTGAGAATCACAAACCCAGGTTCAATAACTCTTGTAAAGGTTCAAAGGCCTGCCTTGGGTGCACCTGCACACTTCCAAAGATCCTTTTTAAGCTTCTATAGTCAGAAAGCAGGCTATCTTACTGGTTGTAAGCCTTTCATTGGCCTTGACGGATATCATTTGAAAGGGCCTTTTAGTGGTGTTTTGTTGACAACAATTGCTTTAAATGCAAATTATGGTGTTTTCCCTATTGTTTTATGTGTGGTTGAGGCAAAAAATAATGACAGCTGGGGGTGGTTCTTAATGCATTTTTTTTAACATGTTGGCATGGAAGAGAAAAAAAGGGTATGCTTTATTTATGATAAACAAAAAGGTGTTCTTATTGGTCTAGAAAATTGTTGGCATAGGGCATGGACTAGATATTGTCGCAGACATATCTATACAAACTTCAAGAAAGATTTTCCTAGACTTTAACTTAGGAGTTTATTTTGGACCGCAACTAAGGAGGGTGTATTCAATTAGGATTTTAAAAGACTTTTAATGATTTTTATGGAATTAAAAAGTTTAAGTGTATTCAATGTAAACTTTTAACGACTCTATAAAAGTTATAGGGTATTCAATAAAGACTTTTGTAGACTTCCAAAAAGTCTTTAAAAGTTACAGGGTATTCAATCAAAACTTTTTAACAGTCTATGAAAGTTGGGAGATATTCAAAATTTCAATGACATTAAAATATCAATGACTTTTAATGATTTTTAGTTATAACAAATCTCACAATTTGTCTTCCATTCCTACTAAAGACTTTGAATGACTTTTTTTTTTTTTTTAAATAGAAAGAATTTCACTTTAGAAGAAAAACATAAAACTCTTTGAAAAACATCAACCACCAAACATATGTTCTATTTTTAAATAAAAGCACACCCATTCTTAACAAATTTCACACATAAAATAAAACGAATAACTTTTAAAATGAATAAACATTATCAAAAAAACGTACAAACAATAACAATCTATAACAAAAAAAAAAAAAAAAACTAAAAAATAATATAAAACAACTCACAATCAGCTATGCAATTCAGAACGAGAGATTTCATTTTTTTCTACCTATATTTTCAAAGCAACTAAACAACACTGAAAAAAAAAATCAAATGAATTCATTTAAGTTAAATAAAAATAATAAAAGACAAAAACCACTATTTAACCATGTCAATATGCCATAGGCCCATAATCAAAGTAATGTATAAATGTGAATCCATATAATTATGATCAATATCAAATTACCCACTTTTAGGCATGGGTCAAATTCAGCAACTAGGTGTGGTTTTTATATTTTATCTTAGTAACTTGAATCAATTTTTGATAGATTTTTTATACTCATTGTCATACTTTCGTAGAAACATGTAAATGTTAATATTATTGTCTGTTTACTACATTTATTCTAAAAGAAATTTTATAAAATTTTGACTAATTATAAAAAACAAATAAATTTTGACTAATTATTACAAAAATTAGGAGCATAATGTCTTTATGATGCAAAATATAATAAAAATAAACATAAAAATTTTAAAATCAGATATATAGACATGAAAGCTTTTGTCAAGTTTAATTAACGTGATTTTTTTTATTCATTTGAAAAATTATTTTTATTGACATGATAAATATATATAAGTTTGCTAAAATAAAGTATACATTATACTTAAAAGTCAATGAAAGTCTATAAATGTCTATAAAAGTCTTTTAAAATGAGAGTCTTTTGAAATAAAATGCTGCGAAAGTCTTTTAAAATGAAAGTCTATCAAAGTTTTTAATAATTTTGTAAAATCCATATATTAAAGTTCATAAAAAGTCTATAAAATCTGCAAAAGTCATCCACTTAAAAAAAAAAAAAAATCTTTAAAAGTCTTTTGAAATCCTAATTGAATACCCCCTTATAAGAGTAGCAACTTGATTGAATTTAATGTTGTCATGTTTCAAATTAAGGCAACAGATCTTGCTACATATAGCTGGTTGCTGGGTATCCTTTTTAAACATTGGTTTAGGCAGGGCCGGCACATGGGGGCAGCAAACCCAGCAGTTTGCTACGGCCCCCAAATGGCTCAATCTCATTAGTTTTTAAAATCATGTCCAATCTACTTTTTTTTATAAAAAAAAAAAAAAAAATCATGTCCAATATACTTATGTTTAAAAAGGCCAAATCTCACATGTTTTTTGCTCTCTCTTTTTTCCTTTACAAAGTTCCGGGCCAATTAACTCATAATAAAAATAAAAATAAAAAACTGTCCATTAAGGACCCAAAATCCAAATGAATTGTTATTGCTAATAGACTATTTGTGAGATTAGTAGATTACCTATTTGAAACAAGTCAAAAACAAACAATACAGACAACAAACTCTGCACTTTCTAGCTCTCTCTCTCTATGCTTTCTCACAAGTCAGACTCTAGCTCTCTGCCTATCCGCCTCTCTTTCTCATTTTAAGGTACGGTTTTTGACTTTTTTGTTTCAATAAATTACTTTGAATCTGTTTATAATCTTGTTGATTGTGTGAATTTTTTTTATCTGTTCATTTTTTTTATTAAGTTTAGAGTATGTTTTTTGTTGAGATTTTGAGAAAAAAAAGTAATAGAAAGAGTTATTTTGAAATTCGAATTGATCTTGATTCTTGTATAAAGTGAATAAGTGTGTTAAACTTAAAGTGAAGGAGATGTTGTTGTTACCTGGCAGTCGATGCTCTGTTTCCCTTATTTCGTTGGAGTGAGAAGGGGATTGTTTGTGATGTTTCTATTACTTTGTTAGGTGTGGGCAGTGGGATGTGCATCAAGTATTTTTATTTAGCGTTTGTAGCTATTTGTAAGCTTTTCCCCTGTTTTTGTTTCTCTTTCTTCAAGTTCTGTTAGCCTCTTAGGTGTTGATTGGTTGTAGCTCAAGAGCTTTTGTCTTCTGTTTCTGGGGTCCTTTAATCCTTAAATAAAATAGTTGTTTCAAAAAAAAAAAAAATCAAAAAAAAACTTACTGGTTCTTGAAGGATGTGAAGTATATAATCTATTTAAATTAAGGGATATATTTACTTACTAGTTAGTGAAGTTATATTTTTGTTTTATCTAACAAGTTTAATAATATATATTTTTAGATAAAATCTTGATTCTTGAATAGTTATGACGAGTCGCGAAAATATGACTCTGGAAGCCAGAACAGAAAGGAGAAAGAAAGAAGAGATATGCTGATACAATCTTTTACGAGTTCTATAGATAGGTATGTAAAAAGAAAACCTAATCAATCTGAGAATGAAAATGTGAATGTGAATGAGAATGTGAATACTAGTTTGGATGAGAATGATAATGCATGTGATTTGAATGAGAACGAGCATGTAAATGGGTTGAATAAATATATAGATGATTTGAATGATAATATAGAAGATTTGAATGAGAACGTAGATGGCTTGAATGATAATGCACATGATTTGAATAAGAACTAGCATGTAAATGGGTTGAATGAAAATATAGATATGTTTGAATGATAGTATAGAAGATTTGAATGAGAATGTAGATGGCTTGAATGATGAGGCATATGATTTGTGTGATCTTAGGAATTGGAAAATCAATATATCTTAAAAAGAAAGAGATTTGATAATAGAAATGGGTCCCGTAAGAGTTACTAATTTCATATATCTTGTTGAAAATAATAGAAGTTTTAACGATAAATATTACACCCGCTCTTTAGCAAATGGGGAGAAACACGATAGGCCTTGGCTAGTGTATTCACGAATAAAAAATAAAGTCATTTGTTTTTGTTGTGTATTGTTCAAAAAAGGGTTGTCAAGTCCTTTAACTAGTGCAAACTAAGGGTACAACGATTGACACAATATTTATGGTAGACTAGTGGAGCATGAAAAGAGTAGTAGTCATATGCTTAGCATGAAAGCTTGGAAGGAGGCAGAATTACGATTGAAAAAAAATGTAACAATTGATGTTTCTCATGAAAGAGCTATTAGTAAAGAGAAAGAATATTGAAAAGATGTTTTGAAAAGAATTATGAGTGTTGTCAAAACTCTTGCTACTAGTAAATTGATGTTTTGTAGAGGTAATGAGAAGATTGATGATTGTAATAATGTAAACTTTTTAAAGATTATCAAAATGATTGCTGAGTTTGATCTGATAATGCAAGAGCACCTTAGGCGTATTTGGAAGAAAGAAATTCCTTATCATTGTCTTGACCATAATATTCAAAATGAAATTATACAATTGTTAGCAAGTGAAGTGAAAAACATAATTCTTGAGATTGTAAAAAGTGCTAAATATTTTTCTATTTTTCTATTATTCTTGATTGTACTCCAGACGCTAGTCACGAGAAACAATGACTCTTATATTAAGATGTGCCAATGTTTCTACAAGTCTGATAAAGGTTGATTAGTTCTTTATTACATTTGTGAAAGTGATTGAGACAACGGAAGAATCACTTTTCAATACACTTAAGCTTTTTAGGATCTTATGAGCTTGATTTTAATAATGTGCGAGGGCAAAGCTATGACAACAGTTCTGACATGAAATGGCAACATAAATGAGTACAAAGTAGAGTTATGAGAGAGTATCCTAGAGCATTTTATACCCCATATGGTAGTCATTCTCTTAACCTTGCAATTTGTGACATGGCTTTGAATTGTTTTCAAGCTAAATCTTTTTTTGAGATTGTGCAATGAATTTATAAATTGTTTTCAGGTTCAACCAAATGATGAGAGATTTTGAAGAATCATGTTAAATATAGTGACGGAAAAGGTCCTACACTCAAATCATGGTCGTATACACATTAGGAGAGTCGCGTTTCTAGTGTTAAAGCAATAAGATTTCAAGCCCTGCAAATAATAAATAAAAAAAAACATTGATTCATCTAATGGAGAATAGTGATGATGCTACAACGGTGAGTAATGCTCACTCTTTAGCAAAGTGTCTTAAGTTTGATTTTCTTGTTGACATGGTTATTTGGTACGAAATATTGAATAAGGTTGACAAAGTTAGTAAAGTGTTTCAGAAGAAAGACATGAATATCAATGATGTTATATCTCTCTTAAAGGGTCTCATTACTTATTTTGAAAAATACATAGAAAGAGGATTCTATGAAGCTATAATTGAAGCTGAAAAAATTGTTATTGAAATGGAGATTAAATCCAAATTTCACGAGACACGTGTTTGTTCCAAAAAGAATTTTTTTAATGAGATTGCTAGTGATGAGCCAATAGAATCAATGGAAGAAACATTTAGAGATACATATTTATTATCGATCGTGGATAATGTTATTTCTTCTTTGAAGAGTAGATTTGAGCAATTTCAAATATATGAGGACACTTTTGGGTTTTTATTTAATTTGAGTAAATTAAGCTCTTTAGATACTGAGAGTTTGAAGTATTCTTGTGATACTCTTGAAACTTTTTTGCAATATGGGGATAATTATGATATTGATGCAGCTGATTTGTTTTTAGAACTACATTTGTTAAGTAAATCATTACCGAAAGACACAACGAAACCTATTGAAGTCTTGGAGTATATAAAAAACATTCACATTTGCTTCCCTAATGCTTGGACAACTTAAAGAATTTTATTGACTATAC
The DNA here is from genome assembly GCA_954870605.1 of Acer campestre. NCBI lineage: Eukaryota > Viridiplantae > Streptophyta > Magnoliopsida > Sapindales > Sapindaceae > Acer > Acer campestre. The sequence goes on from OX940802.1 coordinate 29,523,082, forward strand.
CAGTTATAGTTGCTACCATGGAGAGAAGCTTTTCAAAGTTGAAGTTGATTAAAAGTTATATTCGGTCAACAATATCACAAGATAGGTTTAGTGGATTGGCTATGTTATTTATCGAGAAAAAAAGAAAGTGTTAGCTAATCTTGATGGTAGTAATATAATTAGTAAATTTGCACTTCAAAAAGCAAGAAGAATATAAATTTAAACAATGTATTGTTTTTAATGTTTTTAGATACGATAAATATTTTTTGTTTTAATTTATGTGGATTACATTGTATTTGGTGAATGAAGAATTATTTAAGTTTTTTTATGTTAATGATAATATTTTTTTATGGGACCCTAATTTTTGTTAATATTGTAAAATGGATTGAACCCCGAAATGTCTGAAGACAGCCCTAGGTCTAGGCATGTTGATCATGTAACCAATAATATAATAGAGTCTTTTAATAATTGGGTCAATCCATTTAGAGCCATGCCATTGCTGAGTCTATTAGAGCAAATTCAAAGGAAGCAAATGAGAAGAATTCAGAAAGGCATGAACAATGTCTTCAGTGGGCCACTACCTTACCTCCAGCTGTTCACAAGAGGTTAGAGGACATTAAGAAAGAGGCAAGACATATTATACCAATTTGGGCGGGTGAAGATGAGTAGAAGTCAAAGATATATCAAGGCATTATTTGTGAAATTAAATAGTCATCATTGTGAGTGTGGATTATGGCAAATCAATGGGCTGCCTTGCAAGCATGTTGTTGCTTGCGTTAATAACTAGAGAAAGGATTTGAATGAGTATGTTCATCCATACTTGAAGAAAGAAGCTTATTTAAGAATATACTCATTTAGCCACAAGTAAAAAAAAAAACTTCCTATTAAGAATATTTAGAGAATAATTGTAATCACTACAAGTAAATAGGGGATTTGTTGACAGTCTTATGTGTGTAGACCTCCCCATCGGACCACCGCCACCCGTCGACCGATGACCGTCTGGCCACCCCACCGCCAGTCACCGCCGTCCAGCCACCCAACGTCGACCGACTACTTCTGAAAATAAAGACTATTAATTATCATTGGTGGGAATTGAACTTGAGACCCTTCAAGTCAAATATTATGTCTATACCACTTGACTACAACACTTGATGTGTTAACAATTGAACAATATTTATACATAACCTATATGACTTGTTACAAATAAAAAAATAAAAAAAACCTTGTTAGATAAATTTAAATTTCTACAATAGACATATATTAAAAAGTATTTATTGAAACTTTTAATAAAATTACATTTTTTAAAACATATATAGTTGAGTTATTGGTCAATACTTTATGGTCACATGTGGTTATATGTTGGAATGATAATGGTAATGGGAATGGTAATGGGAATGGAAAGGAAAGGAAAACTAAATTTTTTGTTTGGTTGGAACTTTAGAATTGGTTTCTGAATTAGTATTATTTTGTTTGGATAACAACGGAATGGAATGGAGTTAACAATATTTTGACTAAAATACCCCTAATTATGAATGTATAATAACATGATATATTATCGATAATAATAATAAAATACTTTTGTATTATAATATATATATATATATAAATATATATATATAGTATATATTATATAATATAATAATAATATATAATAATAATATATTCATATAATATAAATATATAAAATATATTATTTAATACATTAATATATAATATATATATATAATATGTAAATAATATATATGATAATATAATATATATAATATAAAATAATATATAATATATGATAATATAATGTTTGGAATTGAATGGCTTTCCATTAGTTTTTTGATGGAATGCCCATTCCACCAAAATGGTGGAATCCCAATTTCAATGGAATCACAATTTCATTTCATTTTAACAAACCAAACAAAGTTTCAACCAAACAAAAAACTCAATTTTCCTTTCCTTTTCTTTCCATTATCATTCTCATTCTCATTACCATTCGTGATCATAGAGTATAAACCATTAACTCGACTATATATGTTTAAAAAAATATAATTTTATTAAAAATTTTAATAAAATTTTTTTAATATATGTCTGTCGTCAAGGGCGGACCCACTTTAAGGCCAGGTGAGGCCCGTGCCCAACCTCAAATTTTAAAAAAATAAATTATTATGCTTATATAGAATATATAATAATAATAATAATTAACTCACATCATAAGATAACTAATAGCATAGTGGGTAGTGTACTTCATATTGTTATTGATGATGAGGTTTCAAGTCCTAACAATTACATTTTGCTTAATGGTTTATATCTTTTTTTTATTTTATCATCTTTTCTAATTCCTTTATCAAATTTTCATTTTCTTCTAAAATAAAAAATAATTTACGTTATCTTTTCCGTCATTATCAACATCTTAGCTACCCACGATTTATAGTTACTTAATTCAATTTTATTTTATATTAAATAATCTATTATTATTTTGAACTTTTATTATTTGTAATAGTTTTAGTTTGACATATCAAACACATTACATCAATAAACCATAAAATCTCAAATTTTAATTCATTGTATTAAAATAGTCTATCTATTATTGTGATTCATTTTATTTTATCCTTAGTATTTTTCTTTATTTAGAAATAATGAATCAATAATTTACCAATAATTAGAAGAATAACAAATTCAAGAACTTGTCTAGTAATATTTATTAATCAATTATTTTGCATAAATTTAATCAATTATATAATAATATAATATATAATATATAATACATATATAATATATATATATATAATATATATATATTATATATATATAAAATATAAATATATAATATAATATACATTATTTAATATAATAATATATAATATATATTATATAAATATATTTATATAATATAATAATATATTTATATAATATAATATATAATATACATATTATATATATAATATTAATATATATATTATATAATATTAATATATATATATATATTATATATAATATATGTGATAATATATATATAATAATATATAATAATATAATATATATTATATAATATATGTAATAATATATATATTATAATATATGTAATAATATATATATAATAAAAAATGTTATTTAATTAAATATTATTATTAAATATTAAATAATGAAAATTTTAAAAAAAAAATTAAACATTTCTTGACAGTTAAAAACTGTCAACAATAGAAACTGTCAAGAAAAAAAAAATTGCCAAAACTGTCATCTATGATATTTCTTCTAGTAGTGAATTCACATTCCTTGCTTTGTATGAGAGATACATGACAGTATATATAGGAAATATATTACAATGTTTACACGAGAGATCTTTGACTAAATAAAATGGTAAGAGAAAAATAATGCTCCTAATGGTTAAGAGATAATTGGGGAGCTATTAATGGATTGAATCTATTTTGGTGAAATCCCTATGATATGGTAGCACATTCAACTAAATTAGATACCAAGTAATTGCTTATTTCCATATCTAAGTCACTAGCCATTGTAGAAGGTTGACTTGTTAAATGTGTGGTGGAGAGTTGGTCATTCCTTTCATCCTTTTTCAAGCTGGAGGAAATGGTAGAATGTACTCCTAGCTTGTCCCGGAAACGATAAAACTAGAGTTTTGACAAGGGCTTTGTGAAGATATCCGCAATCTGATGAGATGAGGGAATGTATCAAGTTGTTAATGCTCCAATGGTAACTTTTTCGCGAACAAAGTGGTAGTCAATTTCTATGTGCTTTGTGTGAGCATGAAAGACAGGGTTTATGGTCATGTAGAGTGTACTTTTGTTGTCACAGAACAGTTGTGGTGATTCAAGCAGTTTAATTCCAATGTCTCTGAATAAGAAGGTGATCCAAACTAGTTATGCGGTTGTAGATGCCATTGATCTATATTCTGCTTCAGAACTCAATCTTGAAACAGTTGGTTGCTTCTTTGATGACCAAGAAATACAGTTGGCCCCTAGATATATGCAATACCCAGTAGTGCTTCTTCTAGTATCAGGACAACCTGCCCAATCTGCATCACAAAATCCGTACAGCTTTAGCTTTGGGAAAGAAATTTGATTCCATAATGTATTGTTCCCTTGAGATAGCGAAGTATTCGTTTGACTGCTTTCATGTCTCCCTCTGTTGGTTCTTGAAGTTTTTGACAAACTTTGTTGATTGCTTGGACAATGTCAGGACGGGTATAGGTCAAATATTGAAGAGCACCCATTAGACTTCGATATTCCTTTACTTCAATTGGCTTGGAGTCTTGTGGTGTTGGTTGTGGTTTCAGTGCCATTGGTGTGTTGAAGTGTGAACTTTCCAGAAGCTTTGCTCGGTTGAGAAGATCTTTAGTCTACTTGCTTTGTGAGAGAGTAATGCCTCCTGGAAAGTATTGTACTTCTAGTCCAAGGAAGTAATGTAGTTCTCCTAGGTCCTTTAGTGCAAATTCTGAGCTGAGTTGGTTTATCAGGACCTGTATAGATTCTTCATTGTTTCCTGTGAGAACAATATCGTCAACATAAATCAACATGAGTACAATGATATCCTTTTTGCGTAAAATAAATAAAGAGGAGTTTGCCTTGCTACAAACAAAACCAATATGAATTAAAAACTCTGATAATCTATCAAACTAGGCATGTGGTGCTTGTTTGAGTCCATAGAGTGATTTGTTTAGTTTGCACACGAAGTCCGAAAATTTTGGATCCTTGAATCCCAGAGGTTGTTCCATGTACACTGTTACCTTTAAATGACCGTGGAGGAAGGCATTCTTGACATTGCCTTAGTTTCCAATTTGATGAGACTGTAATAGCTAGAACAAATCGGATGGTAGTGGCTCTCACAACTGGGTTGTATGTTTCCTCATAGTCTAGGCCTTCCATTTGTGTGTACCCTTGTGCAACCAATCGAGCTTTGTATCGTTCTATTGACATGTCCTCCTTAAATTTGATTCAGAAAATCCACTTTGATCCAACTACATTGGTGTTTGTTGGTCTAGGCACGAGAGTCCATGTGTGATTTTCATGTAGTGCTTGTATCTCTTGTTTCATTGCTTCCTGCCAATAGGAATGAGAAAAAGCATTTTTGTATGATTTTGGAGTTGTTGTGTTGCTGGTTGTGATTAAGGTTGTGTGATTCTTTTTGCCTCGAAGTTGATTCTATTTGTCCCGAAGCTATTGAGTTTCGTTTGCAAGGTTAGGATCCAATTATGGGTTATTTCTCAACTTCAATCGAGTAACCATAGGGGTGTTCTTTGAGGTTTGCATTGGACCTGCACCAAAATCATTAAGACCAATGGTAAGTTTGTCACTCAAATTAGGTAAATCATGAAGAAATTGATGCTCAGGTGTTTGAGAATGGTTATCATCAGAGGCTAAAACTCCATTGCTTGGTGAGTTCGATTCATTGTTGCTGGTCAAAATTTCTTCATTTTCTGATAGAGAAAATGTTGTGTTTTCTGTTTTAACAGTAACATCTGGCAAGATGTTATCTAACTTCGTGTCGCTTAGTTGAGGTGGCTCATTATTTTCTTGAGATTTTGTGTTGTTATTTTCATCACAAAAAATGTACGGTTTCTCCTTTTGAATTTGTGCATCAGTTTCTTGATTTCTTTTTCAATTATTGTAAATTCCCTTTTTGAATTGTGAGGTCGATTTCTTTATTTCTCCATGCATCTGAGTCAGGGAATGTTGTAACTTCTAAATTTTCCTATAAAATTGTTTCTTTGTGGGGAGCGTAAGGAAAAGCATTTTCATCGAAGAAAACATGTCATGAAATCCAAACTTCGTTAGTAGAGGAATCAAGACATCTATAACCCTTATGAATAGGGCTATATCCAAGGAAAATACAAAGATACGTCTTCTTTGCAAATTTGTTTTTCCCGGTCTCTTAGATATGGAAAACACCTGCATCCAAAAATTTTCAAACTCCCTTAGTCTGGGTATGGTTAATTGTAATTCACATATTTAGAGAATAATGGTAATTCACATTCCTTGCTCTGTATGAGAGATACATGACAGTATATATAGGAAATAAATTACAATGTTTACACGAGAGATCTTTGACTAAATAAAATGGTAAGAGAAAAATAATGCTCCTAACGGTTAAGAGATAATTGGGGAGCTATTAATGGACTAAATCTGTTTTGGTGAAATCCCTGTGATATGGCAGCGCATTCAACTAAATTAGATACCAAGCAGGGGCGGACCCACGTGTGGACCACATTTAAAAAAAAAAAAAAAATGATTCAGTATGTATTATAAATATATAGATATTTGTTAAGAATTGTTGATAGCAAATTGTTGTTAGTATAGCTGGTTGTGGTTTAGTATTTTTAGACTTAGGTGCACGGTTCAAGTCCCATCTCAATCAAAGTAATTCTTTTAATTCAATTTTTTCTTCTAAATTTTTATGTGCTTTTTTTAATTCAATTTTTTCTTCTAATTTTTTATATTTTATTTATTTTACCATCATTTTCAATTCATTTTCTCTATTCCGTTGTCAATATCATAACTACCATTAAATTGTGTTTACTTAATTTAATTTAATTTTATATTAAATTATATATTATTATTTTGGATTTTTATTATTTCTAATAGTTTTAATTTGACATACCTAACACGTCCAATCAATAAACCCTAAAATCTCATATTTTACTTTATTGGATTAAAATAGTCATTCTATTACTATTATTCATTTTATTTTATCCTTAGTATTTTTCTTTATTTTATAGTTTTAATTTATTTAGAATCAATAAATCAATAATTTACCAATAATTTGAAGAATAAATTTTTTAAAAAAACATGTCTAGTAATAGTTATTAAGAAATTATTTTTGAATAAATTTAAATTGAATTCATTATAAATGCAAACCAAAATTTCTTATTATAAAATTAGATGGTAATTTATTCTTTTAATATATTTTTCATTATTTATGTTGTTTTTCTTCTTCTTATTATTATTTTTTAATGTTTTTTCTTGTTTTTATTTCTTTTTTAATGTAAAATGATTTAATTCATCTGAGTAAATATTCTATTTATTTTATTTTATCTAATAAAACTATTTTACTATGATCTTAAATTTTCAGTATTTTTTCAAATAATTGTAAGTGCCCTACCTGATTAAAATTTCTGGGTCCGTCACTGATACCAAGTAATTGCTTATTTCCATATCTGAGTCACTAGCCATTGTAGAAGGTTGACTTGCTAAATTTTTGGTGGAGAGTTGGTCATTTCTTTCACCTATAAGGCCTAAACTTGCTAGAAGAAGGGAGGCAGATGAGCAAAGAAGGAATACGAGTATTGGGGTTAAATGTGGTATGTGCAGGCAATGTGGCCATAATAGAAGATTCTGCTCCAGGAACCCATAGAATATAAACAAAAGGACAAGATATGAGGTTCGTTTACATCAATACATGCACATTTTTATTTTATTTTTTGTATATTTAATATTTCCATTATTTAGTTATTGCATATTTAGCTTGCTTCCATTATTATTATTATTATTATTATTTTGACAATAGTTTTATTTATTGTGATTGCCTATTGCTACTTAATTGAACATGGGAGCAAACCAACACATGACTTTTTTTATTAATGTAGGGGAGTGGTGGGAGTTCTTTAGATGTTATGGAATTAATCAATGCTGGAAATGTGACGAAGAGGATTACAGTTCAGGTTACATAATAATTATTTTCATGTTTAATGTTATTGTTATTATTAATAATGAATAATTATTTGTTATATAATTTTTTTACATGCTTAATAGTATTTAGTGACAATATTACATGGCAATAATTTTAATCTTTGATTTTTTTTATTCATGCTTGTAGTTGGATGTTAGAAGTTCCTCACACAATCTATCAGCTGCAGATTTTGAAACCTGTAAAGGTGATAGCAGTCATCCAGTGCATAGCACTAACCCTTCCCAAGCTAGTGCAAGTTGCAACCCAACCTCTGCAAGCAACAGAAATCCCTCAAATGACAACTTGTCAACCACAACCAAATGAAGGTACTCAATCGGCTTCATCAATTTCAACATTATCAAACCAACAACCAATTGAATGGAATGCATCTCAACCATCACCAGGTAAAAAATCTTCATTAACTTCATGATGTAGGTAAACATTAGAATATGTGTGTGACCTTGATGGATTGTATTGTTAAATGCTTGAATCTAGGAACCTTGGCTCCGGGGCACATTGTAACAGCCCAGACTCACCAAGTAGATATTGTCCGCTTTGAGCTTCACAGCATGCATCCTTCACCCTTATATATTTGTTTTGGATCATGGGCTTCACGTAAGCCTCCTACACGTCTACTTAGTTAGGAGAGACCAATGCTTATATACAAACCATGGACCTCACTCACTAATGATATGAGATGTGACAATCTACCCCCATTTAGACTTCATGTCCTGATAAGGGTCCAAACACAATAACAAATCCAAATCCACATCAACCCAAAACGTGTCTACTTAGTTAGGAGAGACTAATGCTTATATACAAACCATGGACCTCACTCGCTAACGATGTGGGATGTGACAATCTACCCCCATTTAGTAGCGAGACTGCTCTTGATACCATTACCAAGAAGATATTATCCACTGTGGGCTTCACACATGCGTCCTTCACCCTTACGGATTTGCTTTGGATCATGGGCTTCATGCAAGCAACCTTCACCCATGACCCAAAACGCGTCTACTTAGTGAGGAGAGACCAAGACTTATATACAAACTATTGACCTCACTCGCTAGCGATGTGGGATGTGATATCAATTGAGATGAAATTTTTTAGCTTTTGTTGGTTAACCTTTTTTTTTTTTTTTTTTAAGTAATAGATGGTTGGACATGTAGAAGCCTTTGGCATGACTATTTGATTTGGTATTTTGGGAAGATTTTGTGTTGGCAATCTACAGATATGACTTTTTGCAAGTTGTTTAAGGATGAGTTTTTGGCTGGCAGTGTATAAATATGACGATTGGGAATGGAAGGTAGCACTACTGCCATTTATGAAGCTTTTTTGTATAGCTGACTTGGTAAGAAGATATTTTGGTTGGACTTAGATGACTAAGTGCCACCATACTTGCATATGTTAGCCTAAACTTTTGTAGTGGTGTGCTGTTTATGTACTAGAAATACCAAACGATATCTAAAAAATGCAGGTGCTAGTACCAATGCGGCACACTTAAGTTGTATAACCTCAACTTATGAACTTCAGTTTATGTACACTTGGGCCTCTTGCCAATGTGGTTGGACCCTCCCCTGGGAGCTTCCACCACCAAGGTTCAAAGCCCATTGTGTACATGTATATATTTCTATTATTTGTCCCCCTTGGCCTTTAATCCCAAAGGTGGGTGGTGTCCCACCAATTGTGGGTTCTCTCTCCCGTTTGTGGGAGCTGTAGTCCGGGCTGCGCTTGTAGAGTCTAATATTGCCAGGTCCTGACAGTTGTTGTATATTCCAAAAAAAAAAAAAAAAAAAAAAAAAAAAAAAAAACACTTCAGTTTATGTTAATTTTATGCAATATGCATAAGATTATTTTATAGATACACTGATGGCAACCCTTCATATAAGTCAAATGATTTTTTTTTTTTTTTTTATAATGGATGTCAAATGATTTTTTATTGTTGCAGTGCAGAGTGCAGTGACAAACAATTATTATACTATAATAAAATGATTTTTTTTTTAAATATAATTTTTTTTTTTCATACTTAATCTAGAGCTAGAATATCTTGTTAAATTATGCTCCCAACTACACTGGATTGCAACTTCATTAACAACTATAAGGGTGCGTTTGGTACGCGGGACGGAACAGAACAACGTGGGACAATTTATTCTTATCCCACGTTTGGCACGTCCTTAGTATGGGACAGGACGGGACAATGTGGGACAAAAATCACAAAAAATTGTCCCACCCAAGACTCATGGGACAAGTGTCAAAAAGACCAATTTACCCTTTAAATTTTCAAACAATTACAATCATGTCTAATATATTATATTATATATATATATATTATAATTACATATATAATAATATATTATATTTAATTATTATATATAATAATATATAATAGATAAAATATATTATTATATATAAAAATATATATAATAATATATTTATCTATGTATATGTTGTAAATTCGGTGGCTTCCACCATATTCAAGAAGAGACATATGTCAATGCATGTGACATGTGTTGGATAGTGAAAAATAAAGGGTGCAATATTACTATAACGACCCCTCTCTTATTTGCCTATATATAGGTTGGCTTCATTTGTAAATGTGATGTAAGTATAATGTCTTTGAGAAAATCAATAAAAGGCTATCAGTTCTCTCGCATCTCTTCTTTGATTGTTACTTATATGTTTACTCTCATCTCTAATCTCTCTCGTCACTCTCACTCACTTTGTTCTTCATTTATTTCATTTGTTCATCTATTTTTCTTCATCTAATTTCTATTATACTATTTGTTATTTTAATTTTTATTATAACACGTTATTAGCACGAATGCTGTTATTTCCAGAACCTGAAGTTCTGAATTTATTACTACTGGAACCTGAAGTTCCTAGATTTATTATTACGAGAGCCTGAAGCTTCCAAATTTTTATTTATTAATACTAGAACCTGTAGTTCTGAATTTACTTTCTCGCATTTTATTTTTACACAATTTACTTTCTCGCATTTATTTACTTTTACACGATTTATTTTCTCGCATTAATTTATTTATACACTTTTATGTAATTGGCCATGCCAACCTACCAGAACCCGCAGTTATGGATTTACTTTCTCCCATTTATTTATTTTTATGCTTTTATGAGATTGGCTATACCAACCTACCAGAACCTGCAGTTCTGGATTTACTTTTTCCGCATTTATTATTACACAATTTACTTTACGTAATTTTTATTTAAACAATTTGGTTACTCATCAAAAACCTAAAGTTTATGAATTTATTTATCATTACCGGAACCTGAAGCTTCTTGATTTATTTATTTACAAATATTTCTTTAAATATCTGAAGATTTAAATTCCTCGGATTTTTATCAGACCAGAAGTTCTGACTTCGATTGTGATTTTCGAATAACCAGAAGTTGTAATAATGTCAAAGCTTGCAAATTTAAAATTTGCTGCACTATAAGTGTTTGGGGACAACTACGATCTGAAAGCCCAATACCTAACAGTCACAGAACCAGAAGTTCTATGGCAAGAACTAAAAGACCGATTTGATAACCAATCCGATGTTGCATTACCAAATGTTAGATATCAGTGGCAACATTTATGTTTTCAAGGCTTTGGATCAGTCTCTAAGTATAATATTGTTTTATTCAAAATCACTACACAGCTGAAATTGTGTGATCAGGATGTAATCTGAAATCATCAATAAAAGCAAATAGTAAATTTTCTCCCCTATTCACTTTATCTCATACTGTTATTCTTTCATTCTTCTTCATCTTATTTCTGTTATATTATTTGTTATTTTAATTTTACGCATCTATTTAATTTTATACAATTTATATATATGAGTATGCCAACTAACCAGAACCTGAAGTTTCTAGATTTGTATAAATTATGTGTTGAGCCTAACTAGGTCAACCGTTAAGTTTCTGGAATTTAAACCAAGCTCGGTTAAACCGACTAACCAGAATCTGAAGTTTCTGGATTTATCATTATAATATTTAAGTTGGCGCGGTTTTACAAACCAATTAGAATCTGAAGTTCTAAATTTTAAATTTCAGTAAAAATATAGAGTTCTGGATTCATTAATATGTACATGAATGTCATACGTGGGACCTGAAATTCCAAAATTCGAATTATATATAGAACCTGAAGTTCTAATTTTGAATACGAAGTATTGAATATGAACTTGAAGTTCTTAAGTTTTGAACATGAAGTTCTAATCAGACTTGAAGCTCTGAATTTAATTTAAATTGTGATATTAAAACTTTTATGTCAAGGTTTATTAAAACTAGAAATTCTGAAGTGGATCAAGTTACGATTTTTTTCATATAGAAAGTCAATTTGTAATTTCTATTTAGAACCTGAAGTTTTCTGAATTTTATGAACCTGCAGTTCATGGTCGAACCAGAAGTTCGAAAAATCAATATGATTCATGAGTTTGTTTTATGAAGTGATATATTTTAATATCTATATGTTTATACTTTTGATCATTTTGTCTAATATGCACTTTATTTTTCTTTGTGAATATAAATGTCTTTAAAAGGTAAATTGGATGATATTGAAAAGCAAGATACAAGAGATATATGTCTAGCCAATAGTGCAACGACATATACGATTCTGCGGAATCAAAAATTCTTTCTGAATTTAACCCTGCTTAAGGCAAATATTAATACAATATCGGGTCCAGTAGATCTGATAGAAGGCTCTGGTAGAGCCATGATAGTGTTACCAAACGATACTAAAATATGTATCAGTGATGCTTTATATTCAAGTAGATCTAGAAGAAATCTGCTTAGTTTCAAAGATATACGGTGTAATGGATATCACATAGAAACTATAAGTGATGAAAATATTGAGTATCTATGCATTACTTCTTATAATTCAGGCCAGAAGCTCATTATGGAAAAGCTGTGTGGTTTATCATCTGGATTATATTATACTCTTATAAGAGGTGTATAAATTTATGCAGTTATGAACCAGAAGTTCTCAAATCCAAAAATATTTATGCTTTGGCATGACCGTATTGGTCACTCGGGATCTATGATCTACAATGATGCGTAGAATTATTGACAATTCTCATGGGCATCCATTAAAGAACCAGAAGATTCTTTTATCTTATGAAAATTTATGTACTGCATATTCACAAGGGAAATTGGTAATAAAACCATCTCATTCTAAAGTTGGCTTTGAATCCCCATCATTCCTACAAAGGATTCAAGGGGACATATGTAGACCTATTCATCCACTAAGTGGACCGTTCCGACATTTTATGGTCTTAGTTGACGCATCCAGTAGATGGTCACACATTTGCTTATTATCAACACGCAATGTTGCTTTTGTAAGATTACTCGCACAGATTATCAGACTTCGAGCACATTTTCCCGATCATCCGATCAAATCAATCCGTCTTGATAATACTGGTGAATGTACTTCCAAGACATTTGATGAATATTGCAGATCAGTTGGGATTGATGTTGAACATCCAGTTCCACATGTTCATCCTAAGAATAGATTAGAGAATCACTTATCAAGCATCTTCAGGTAATTGCGAGAACTTTATTATTTCGATACAATTACCAATTTTTATATGGAGACATTCTATTCATCTCTAACCCACTGCTTTTCATTATTACTTACCATTACAACATGTAATTGGTCATATACATGCTCATTTTTTTAGATAATTGATCATCAGATAATTATTAATCAGTTATTTGATATACTAAAGGTGACAAAATTTTATAAGTTGCTATCTCATAAACCCCGGCCAGGTGATTGTTCCTAAAGAACGATCTAAGTAAATGCAACAAATAAAGCATCTGATGCATATCATAAGTTTGTAAATCTTTTATTTCGAAATGTATTGTTCCCAGAAGAGGAAAATAAATTATCAGAATCCTAATGTAAACAAGACTCGAGTAATGAATACATCCACTTTCTCTAAATCAACTCTATAAGAGTTAGATATACCTAAAGAGACATAAAATCCCTGAAGTGACTAAATCCATTGAAATGGAAAAATTCTCGACAGAGATTCAAGTATATTGAAATTGAGAAAATTTCTATAAATCATACATGAGAGGTGTGGAATAGTAAAGAAACAATCATCAGTGATACATTTTCAAATACAGTAGCTACTGAAATGATGATTAGGAAACTCATAGTATCGATGATTGTAGACAAAGACATGATTGGCCTAAATGAAAAGAAGCAATTCAAGAAGAATTGACTTCATAAGCCAAACATAAAATATTTAAACCAATAGTTCTCCAGACACCTGAAGATGTCAAACTAGTTGGATACTAAAAGGTCTTTATACGGAAACGTAATGAGAAAAACGAGATCGTAAAATATGAGGCACGACTCGTAGTACAAGATTTGTCACAGAAACTTAGTATTCAATAGTGATGTGAAAGTACAAATTAAGCGCGTGCGTGTCTTTTAAAAACGACATAGAGGGTGTGTGAATGGGTTGTTAATCCGTTATTACCAAATTTTCGGATTAGTCAATATTACAAATATAACTCAATTCACAAAACAATAATCAAGTGTAATAATGTGCGGAAATATAAACGACACTTGATTTTTACGTGGAAACCCTCAACAGGGAAAAACCACGGGCTGGTAAGTGCGCCACACTCGAACCTCGAATCCACTAATTGTGATAGCGTATACAACCTAATCCCGGTTTGACAGCCTAATCCTGGCCTATATCCCATTACCACTACCCGCAGGCCTGTAAAAATGGACCTAGTCCAATTTGCTTGAGTGACCACCTGATCCTGGTGTACGACCTAATCCCGGTCTATCACACAAGACTTACTTCTCCGAAGAGATCAACACCATATGTGAATATGCAATGATATCCAAATGTGCAAAAAGAGCTAGGGTACTCTAGATGCTTACCTAAGATTATATGATGACAATAAAATCAATCATAGATATCAAAATAGCTATATGACATGGCATAATAGCTTAGCTATGTAAAGGATAACCAATCCTAGATACAAAAGCTATCAAAAATAACCCACAAACATTCAAAAGATTAACTAGTTGATTAAAACACAATCTATCAACCTAGTTATCAATAAATCACACAAGAATGTTTATGGCATAGCTTTTAGGCAATAATGACCTAATCAAATAAGCTATGTAAAAATTAACCCAATCAACACATAATCTCAATCATGTATGTAGAAATAAATCTAAACACATACAAGTAATAAATGAGATAAAATTGATAAGTAAAACACTAAAATTAGATGAGATTAGTGTTCAACAAATCATACCATGTGTGTTGAAGAAGACCCATGCATTAGCAAACATCCTAGATGATGCTTAGATGATGATTTATGCATGTGGAAATGGGTTGAGAGAAATAAAGATGTGATCTTTAAGGTTTTTCTCTCAAGTCTCTATAAAATATCTCTCTAGGGTTCTTGGAATCAGAAACTTGGTTTGGGAACCAGAGATAAGGATGTATTTATAGAGACCAAAAACAGGGCATATGAAAATACAATTTTGCCCTTGAAACCGTCAAATTGAAACCCAAGAACCTGGATTTCATTCGGCGCTTTCATTCGGCGGGTACATAACCACGATCTAACCGCCGTTTTGGACCCGAGACATTTATTACAATCTGGTCTTGACCGGCGGTTTCGAACGGTGGCCAAGCCGCCAATCTCAACCGCCGTTCACCAAATATGGTGAATCCAAAGGAGAAGCCAAGGGCATCTCCACCGGCGATCATCGCGCTAAACCATGCACACCAACGTGCACGCGCGGACAGAAGAGGAACAAATTCGTAAGCCACATCAAATAAAATAAAAAATAAAAAAATAAAAAGGAAGTAATGGGGTTTAGGTCTGTGTCGCATGTTGCTGTGGTGGCTACTGGTGATTGCGATGTGGGCTCTATGGTGGTTCCAAAAGCTTCGGATTTTGAATGCCGTCGATAGGGTCCAGGAATCAGGTTTATTGTGGAGTGCCTATTCGAAAGGGATTAGGTTGTTGGCTTTGAGCAACTGTCCACAATCCAAATCATCTGTGAAATAGAGATATCGACGAGTCGGTCTTCACTAGCTTGCCAGAAGCAATGAATGTCATTGTCTAGAACGTTCAGGGGATGGGTAATGGCCCAGTGTCTCATTCACTACTTATTCTAAAGCAGAACCATAACTCGGAAGTGATTATTTACATGGAGACAAAGGTAAATCATGTGTTCATGGAATTGATTAGAGTTAAGCTTTGTTTTTTGGCAAATTGGTTGTGGATTGCGCTGAGCAAAGTGAGGGTCTCTGTATGCTTTGGTTGGGTAATATCATAGTTGATATTCTCTCTTGTACCCAATCTCATATTGATGTTAGGGTGGTCTCCCATGGTTTGAAGAATTGGCATTTTACAGGCTTCTATGGACAACCGAAGGCGAGTTAACGGCATCACTCGTGGACACTTCTGAGGTGCCTCTATGAGATAGCATATTTGCCTAGGTATGTGTGAGCGATTTTAATGAAATTTTATGTAATTTTGAGGAGGAAAGTGGGTTGGAGAGGTTACAGACTTTGTTGGATAATTTCGTGATGCTCTTGATCAATGTGGTTTGGAGGATTTGGGCTTCGTGGGGCCTTGGTTTACTTGGTCAAATAAATGGAATGACAATAACCTGGTTCAGGAGAGGCTTGATCAAGGAGTTAGCTGTTCCCATTATAATCAGATGTTTATGTTCTATAGTGTCCAACATCTGGAATTTTGGCGATCTGATCGTCAGCCCTTATTGGTGGAGATTTCGAACTTTGCAGGTCATCAAAAGGTGAAGTGTATTAGGAGACACTTTCACTTTGAAGTGTGCTGGGTTGAGGATAAAGGTTGCCGAGTGTTGGTTGATCGTAATTGGGGCAACTTTTCTGCTATTTGTTATATGTAGATATTGTTAACAAAATTAGGGCTTACACAGACAGTCTCTCAGTTTGGAATAAGCAGCGCATGTGTTGTCTTTACAGCGAAATTTTGAAATGCAAACATGAGCTTAGCCAAGCTACAAATAATATCAGTTCAGGTTCTTGGGTTGATACCAGGCATATTAAGAATAAGTAAGATAAGTTGTTGAAGGAGGATGAAGCTTATCGGAAGCAATGAGCTAGGATTAATTGGCTTAAAAATGGGGATCACAACATAAAGTATTTTCATTGTATGGCTACTGCTAGGCGATTCAGAAACAACATTCAAGGTTTGAGAGATGACAGAAGTGTTTAGCAGACATGGATAGTTGAAATGGAGGCTATTATGACACAGTATTTTGGTAATCTTTTTTTGTACAGCGAAGCCTTCAAGTGAGAGTATTAAGAGAGTGACAAGTTCAGTTTGAAGTCGGGTGTCGGAACAGTCGCCTGCTTCTTGACGAACCATTTATAGATGATGATGTTCGAAAAGCTACTTTTGACATGTACCCTACGAGAGCTTCTAGCCCAGATAAGATGTCAGCTATGTTCAATCAAAGATTCTAGGGCATAGTGGGTGTGAAATTTACAATTGCTTGTCTTCAGTGTCTCAACAAGGGCGAGTCCGTTGAAATGGTTAATAAGACTCTTATTACGATGATCCCAAAAGTTAAGCAGCCTAAATGTATGGCAGAGTACCTACCAGCCTATCAGTCTCTGCAATGGCATACAAAATTGTGGTGAAATCTTTGACTAATAGATTTAGATTGGTGCTTAGTGATGTAATTTTGGAGAACTAAAGCATGTTCATTCCGAGTCGTCTCATTTCAGATAACACCATCATAGGCTTTGAGTGTTTCCATGCTTTAAAAAGGCAAAAGTAGAAGAAAGGGTCTATGGCTCTGAAACTTGACTCATCGAAGGCCTATGACATGGTGGAGTGGGTGTTCTTGGTTAGAATGATGTCTAAGCTGAGTTTTTCTGATAGTTGGATCGATAAATAATGCGATGTATTTCCTCCGTCACCTTTTTCTTCCTTTTGAATGGGAATATTTGTGGGCAGCTTTGGCTTTCCAGGTTCTAACATGCACTAAAGATACTTGTAATCATACGAGGCCTGCACATGCAATTTAATGAAAGTAAAGTTTGTTAGCATGAGAATTGGGTTGTTAAGTACCGAAATATGTTAAACCTATTACTATTTGGACTATTACTATTTGGACAAATAATAAATAGTTGATTTGATTATACACTACTATAACTCTAACTAATTAATGCAAACTAATATAACTCGTTAATTAAAGCAACTAAAGCAAGCAAATATGGTGTAAGCTATGAGATAAGATAGCTAGGACATCAATTTCTCCTAACCAATCCTATTAAACATATTAGACCACCAATTCATCAAATCATGCAAGTAAAAGCTAAAGACCCGTATTAACCCTTATAGAACCTATATTCTCTCTCGAACAACAAAGGCAACATCCACACACACCTATAATTTATCTCTCGATGACTGCAAGAAATGCATATTGATTCATTAAGTTGAATGACACGCAATATAGGTCATACATGCAAGACTCACGAATTTCTACCTTACTAAACATGCATTGGGTATTTTATCGAGCATGTTGTGTGTGTTACCTTTCGGTCCATAACACAACAACCAAGTAATCAATTAAATGCTGGCCAATCACCTAATAGAATTAAGCATCCAAAATCTCATTCAACAATCACAAGCACAACTCAATAAAAAGGTGGTCTTTAATCAATATTAATGAAAAAGGTACATTTTGGTCCTAGCTTAAAAAAATTAGTTCACATTACAAAAGATAGATAAATAAGATGCAATAATGATTCTTAACATGATTGAAACAATAGATAAAGAGATAAAAGATAAGAGGGAACTAATGGTGGTAAAGCTTCCTATTTTTTTTGCTTCTTGTCTTCTTCTCTTCAATCTCTCATTCAACTCCTTTGCTCAAAAATGGATAGAAGTTGGTGGATCTAGATGAGATGGTGTGGGATTTGTTTTAGGTTTTGTATTTGGAGGTGTAAAAATGTGTTCTTGCTTAGTCCTTAGCTAGAGATTGGTAGAAGCTCTTAAAAACAAGAGAAAGTGGGGTATTTATAAGTAAATGGAATTAAGGCACGAAGTCCAATGTTTACTGAACTAGAGTCTCTATGCGCGGTTCACTAAGACTTAACCTACTGTGCAAAACCTCTGGAAATGGAGCAATGTTCGATCTACGGTTTGCTATGACAAACCCAACCACGACAAGTTAATGGAATATTTCGCGGTTGGTTCGCTATTCAGCTCGACAACTCGTACTGCGGCAGTTCTCTAGAATGGTTGCATGATTCACACCTAGTTGGTGCTCGATAGGCTAAAACACACATACCGCACATGGCACTTCAATTTCTTTGTATTCTCCCTTTTAGCTCCAAATTGTCCTAACTTTGCTTAATTACCCATGGAATGCTAAATATACCTACACAAGTTTATTTCAACTGTTAAACATCCGATTTTACCAAAGAAACGAGTGCAAAACATAGGAAATGAGGGCTAAACTTACTAGAGAAATGAGGTTTATCAGGGTCTCCGCCAAGGTGATCCCTTATCGCCGTACCTTTTCCTTACCCCACCAAAAAAAAAAAATCTAAAACATTGCCCAAGAAGCAAAACAAAACCTACAAACAACAGTAGCAAGAAAGAAAACAAGGCAGAACGACATCAAGTCTAAGACCAAATCATGAGCAGTCTCCACACTCAAACATGCCCCCTTCCAAATTAGAGCCCCTCTTATCCAACATGTCCGCAAAGGAATTAGTCGATCTTGGATTGTAAACAACCTTAGCCCTAGCCATGCAAGACATCTTACTGAGGATCTCATAAATCCACTTAACAATCTCCAAATCACCAAAACTTTCATTGTACACTCAAGACACAGCAACCTTTGAATTAGTTATGAAGATAATATGTCTACATTGAATTAGAGAAACAAATGTCCACCTCCTTATGTATGGCACGAATCTTAGCCGAATTTGAGTACTGGACCCCTAAATGAAAAAAGAAGAGACATAACACCCTGCCTGCTGCATCTCTCAAAACGCCACCCATCCCTGCCAATCCCGGCGAACCTCTTGCCAAGCCATCAACCTTGAATTTCAACATGTCCGATGTAGGCGGAGACCAAGATTCCAAATTGATAGATTTCCTCGGAATATCTTCAACGCATCTGTCTTCGAGGTTAGAAGAATGGACGTTATTGAATCATTTGATCCTTTACATAAGTGTTCAAACCACCATGCAATTCTGAATTGGACCAAATCCACAACTTGCTCGATATCCGAATCCTTATTGTTAAAAACGCTTTGGTTTCAACATTCCCAAATTGATCAAACCATAAAAAAAAAATTATAAAATAAAAATAAAAATAAATAAATAAATAAATAAAAACAAGATGCCCACGCTCTCTCGTATTTAGCTTTTGGACAAAGACCTAGCCACCCTAACATCCAGTCCTTTAACATCCTATAATGACAACACACAACCTTCCACCACTTCATGCATCTAAACCACAAAGCCCACGACCACACAGTGAAGAAATAAATGATCCAAAGATTCTGAAAACCCTTTCCAAAAACATATTATAATAAGAAATCTGACAACTGAGCTAAAAGTTATGCCTGTTTCTTATAATCAGCCCTTTTAGCCAATTTTCTATACATCTCTTCTGCAAACTCCAAAGTCAATTGTCCTACATCAATATATCTATCTAGCAGTTCCCTTTTCAAATATCGAATAGTAGCTCTTCTGTCATTGAAGCATCAAAGAACATGCAAGTCTGCCCCATCTCACCACCATTTGAGATTTTAGATATGCTATTATATGTATATGTGTGATATGGACCTTTGTTCAACATATATTTTAGAGATTATATTAAAGAAAACATTAATTAAAAAATAATGTTTATATTTTAAAACATTAATATTTTTTTTCATTAATTATTGAAAATAAAAATATTTTTTTAGTGAGCTAAATCAACTTAATTTATGCATTTATGAAAAACATTTAAGATGATCCTTGACTAATGATGAAAACAAAATAAAAATAAGTGAAAATTGTTAAAAAAAATAAAAATAAAAAAAATAATAATTATTATTATAGAATGGATTATTGTTTCTAACCAAATTCTAATATTTTATTATTTGTAACCAATCATCATAAATATTCATAATTCATTATTGTTTTTTGTCAATAAATTACAAAACTACCCTTTTATCCTCTTTTTCACTTTAATTTTTTTCTCCCTTACTCATCTCTCTCTATCACTCATCTCTATCAGCCATCTTTTTATCACTCATATCTTTATCAAATCTTAGTTCTCAACTAACTTTTGTCAATAAATTAAAGTTATTTTGAAGGGAAATCACAAAGAAACCAAGATTTGGGAAGAGTTTTTTGAAAATTTTGAGTTTGTGGTTGAATCTCTCCTTAAAACTGCAAGGTTTGTAAATATTCAATTTCAACAGCTTTATTGTGTTTCTTAGATGATATTGTTGATGAGTTTTTGTTATTTTGTTTCAATTTTGAAGTTTTTTTGGTGACAATGGAAGAAACTTCGATTTCAGTTTGAAATTATATTTCATGCAGTGTGTCACGGTTAGAGGTGTGCAGGATCCGATCCAATCCAATCCAATACAATCCATTGGATCGGATCCTAAGGGGCGATTGGATTGAATTGGATCCTAAATTCTAAAATCCATTAGATTGGATCGGATCTTGGATTTCCTTTTGGAAATCCGCCGAATCCGCTGAATCCGCCTAAAATATTAGGTCTTATTTTTATATTGGGCAATTTATTTTATCCACTACTTTCTAATGTAAAGGCCCAGCCAAAATACAATTTTTAATGTTACTATTTTGAGTTTTCTTTCTCAATTTCTCTATTGCTAACAATCCACCATCTTATTTTCTTCTATTTTTCTTCATCAACATCACGGCTTATTAAGTTTACATTTAGAGCTGATGTATAATGCTTATAAACTTTTTGAATTATATAAAGTTTACAAGTTATGTCATGTATTTTTTGAATATTAATTTTATTTGAGTTAAATAGTAATGTCTGAATAATTTATTTTATTTTATTTATTTCAGATTATAACTTTTATATATTACGAATGACCTTATATTAATTCAATCCATTGGATCATATCGGATCGGATCAGATCAAATAGTAATTGGATCGGATCAGATCGGATCCCACTATAAAATTGGATCGGATCGGATTGCAATTTCTTCGATCCAATCAGATCGGATCGGATCTTGGATCATGGCAAATCCATTGGATCCGATCCGCCGCACACCCCTAGTCACGGTAAAAATGATATAAGTTGGTTATTTCATATTCAACGTAACACATCTTCTAATATTTTGCAATCATGTATTTTTGAAGTACATGAGATATTTCATGCACAACATGGCATACATGGGATATTTCATGCCCAACATGACATATATTGAATATTTCATACCTTACATGAAATACTGCATAAATAAGATATTTTATACCCAACATGACATACATGGAATATTTCATGCACAATATTAGGGGTGTGCAGGATCCAATCCAATACGATCCATTGGATCAGATCCAATCCATTGGATTAGATCGGATCCAGAGAGGTGATTGGATCGGATTGGATCGGATTGGATCGGATTGGATCCTAAATTCTAAAATCCATTGGATCGGATCGGATCGGATCGGATCTTGGATTTCCGTTTGGATTTCCGTTTGGAAATCCACCGAATCCGCCGAATCCACCTAAAATATTAGGTCTTATTTTTATATTGAGCAATTTATTTTATCCACTACTTTCTAATGTAAAGGCCCAGCCAAAATACAATTTTTAATGTTACTATTTTGGGTTTACTTTCTCAATTTCTCTACAGCCAACAATTCACCATATTCTTTTCTTCTATTCTTCTTCATCAACATCACGGCTTATTAAGTTTACATTTGGAGCTGATGGATAATGTTTATAAATTTTTTGAATTATATAAAGTTTACAAGTTATGTCATGTATTTTTTTAATGTTAATTTTATTTGGGGTAATTAGTAATGTTTAAATAATTTATTTGATTTTATTTATTTTAGATTATAACTTTTATATATTACGAATGACTTTATATTAATTCGATCCATCGGATTATATCGGATCGGATCGGATTGAAATATTTTATAATTGGATCGGATCGGATCAAATAGTAATTGGATCGGATCAGATCGGATCCCTCTATAAAATTGGATCGGATCAGATCGGATTTCAATTTCTTCGATCCAATCGGATCGGATCGGATCGGATCTTGGATCATGGCAAATCCATTGGATCCGATCCGCCGCACACCCCTACACGATATGATATACATGTGATATTTCATGTCTTGCATGAAATACTGCATAAATGGGATATTTCATACCTAACATAATATAAATAGGATATTTCATACCCAACATGACATACATAAGATATTTCATGCATAACAGGATATACATGAGATATTTCATGTCTTACATGAAATACTACATAACTTGGATATTTCATACCCAACATGACATATATAGGATATTTTATGTCTAACATGACATCGACATTTCATGCACAACATAATATCACTACAAGAAAAAAGGCCTATTGGGACAAAAACTTATAGGGATGTTTTTTTTTCGTCCCAATAGGATGTCTATTGAGACGAAAAAATTATTCGCCCCTAAAAAACGTAAAACTAATCAAACCTTTAGAGATGAACAAATTATTTTCGTCCCAATAGGTTCTGTTTTTATAAAAAATTATAATAATTAATTATTTTTGTTGAAAATTCTTGATTTTTTTTTTTTTGAAGTTTTTCCTTAAAGATAGATTAATAATTAAATTATCATATAAATTAGAAAATGAGGCAATATGGATCATTTTGTTCGTCTAAAGTGGTTCTCTATCAAGATGAATTTTGTTTTTTTCCCAATAAGTTCTTCATAAGGATCAATAACTATTAGTCTTGAGAGGTTTTCTATTATTTTTAAAAAAAAAATGAACCGTCGGAACCGGATCAGAATCGAGGAACCGAAACTGGAATCGAGGTCATGCTTAATTTTGAGTACGATTAACGATAGACCCTTTGATCTGACTGTTAGGATTATGCTCAATAGCAAGAGTGTAATATTGTAATTAACAATCTTTTTCATATTAATAAAGTGATTTCTAGTTTAAACAAATCTTATAGCATTTATAGTTTAATATTATAATTGTCAAAGTAAATAATCATAAGGTTTAAATACTATGAGAAAAGAAGAATTGTTCGTACATCTGGATATGTATGTGGTAGACACAATTCTTTAGTTAGTCTTGAATATTGTTCACAACTTAAGTTAAAGGTTGGGCACCTTTATCTTGTTAAAGTTGTAGAATTCTTTTGCTAGCATTTGAGTGGGATCAAATGAGATATGATGAGTCTAAAATCATCGGAGTGTCTTCGAGCAAAAGAATCTAGTGCACTGGGTGCATTGAACTGGATCACAATGAAATACTTTATCTATAACCGTCAGTAGATAAAAGTCTTTTCATTATCAGGACAATCGGAGAGTCTATCTTAATCCTGAGATAAATGATGGACTTATGGTTGCAAGTGATATCATTTGAGTTATCAATGAGTACGATTATATCGCATAGTCTATCCTCGATAGTTTGATGATATTCATTTGTTAATCGATAGAGGACTTCATTTATAGATATGGACATCGTGGCTCCATTTATTAAATGAGAGTATAATATCATCATATGGATGTTTTGAGGTAATTGGATATTAAATCTCAACGTTGAGTTTTCGATAGTGTCTATTGAAAACATGGCTTCTGGACAAGTCAAAATATCCAAGTTCAAAACGTGGTCATATGAGTAAATATGGTAACTTGGAGAGTTATAGACGGTCTATGAACTCTTGGCGATTACTGATATTAATCACGAGGATACACTATCTCCAACATGAATGTCTAGGGTATGAATGAGGAACATCTTCTTTTTCTATCTTTATTTAAGAGTTCAATTTTAGCTCTTTAGTGGAATGAATTAAAATTAATGGATCGGACCTAAGTGAATCATTTGTTGATTGTGATTAGGTTATGTAGCTCGCCAAGATCCCCAATCCACACGGACTTGTATGGATCACTTGATATATTCTACCGGACCAATTTATGGGTCCATTTAGAATTGCATTTAATATATTAAGAATATAATTTGCACATTATTTATTTAATGGGCTGCTCAATTATATTAATATATTAATGAAAGGCATGTGGGTTTGTTTCTTTTAGTAAGAATGAGTCTGGTTCACATGTGGGCTTTTTATTTAAAGTCCAATGGATTAAATGAAATAAGAAAATAATATATGGCCCATTTGTATGAGTGGGGCGGCAAGGTGCTTTTTAACCTAATATATTATTTTGTTTCATTGTTTTAATTAAATAAGAATTAATTATTTTATTAATTAATTGTTTAATTAAGAAACAAATCTTTTCTGATTAGGAAATATGATTCCTAGAGTTATACTATTGGTAGTAGTATACTAAAATTAAAAGACTTGTTTGATAAGAAAATAAATAATTAATTTTATTTATTTAATCAAATAAGAAGTCTTTTTTATTTAGTCAAATAAAAGAATAAAAGATCTATGAGTTGGATTAGGGTTTGAAGTCTTAAACTAGATGGGAATTAGGGTGCAACACAAACTCCTTTTTGCTTGTGATTTGTGGCAACCCTAGTCCCTTTTGGAGTAGGATTTTTGGCCACCCTAAAAGGAAAAGAGGAAGAAAATTTGGCCACCTATATATTTGGACTTATAGAATTCGGCCACAAAAAAAGGTGAGTGGTACTTGATTCAATCTTCTTCTTCTTCTCAATTCATAGAAAGGATTATTTTATTCTACTAAAACATAAAAGAGTGAATAGATTATTCTTTGATGGTACACTAATTGCTTGTTCATCAATAAGCTTGTGTGTACAACATCGATTTAGGTTCAGGCGAGTTTCGATCATTAGATTGAGAACTCAAAAGTGACCGGAATAATCTTAGTCTTCTTTTGATTATTTTGTGACTAACAAAAAGAAAAAAAAAGTTTGTTTGTCCATTCTCAGGTTTGCAATTCAAAGAAAAAGGAAGACCACGCTCTTAGGTGATTCACGTTCGTGCTAGGATTGAAGATCTTACGAATTACCATCGACGTAAGTCAATCGGATCACGCGACAAAATGTATTCTTCTTTTGTTGATTATATATATGTTTAATTAATTAAAGGGTTAAGGTTCATAAAAAGGAAAAATTTTTAAAGTTACTAAATCTATTTTTAGTCTCGCTTCCGCTACGTGTACTACGGTATTTTTCCCTACACTGACAATATATGATTTTAACAAAATAGTTTAATTAAATGCTATAATAAACATTTTTTTTAATATCAATTTGTAAATTAGTGGAATCAATCTAAAAAAAAAAAAAAAAAATGGGTTAATTGCATGAATCGAACATTATATCCTCTGACTTTTACCAAATAAAAACATTGTTTTTTAGTCCACAATGAATGTTTCTAAAATAAAAACATTTGTATATAGACATTCAATAATAGTTTAAAAGGTAAGGGGATGTTTTTAATATTAAACCAAACAAAATTAATAAGATATAGAGGTTATATATGAATAGTATGCTTTAGTTGACAAATTTGAAGCAATAGCAAAGTGGATAAGCCTTGCATCAATTTCATGTGGCAGGTTCGACTTTGGTGGACGACAAAATATTAAATAGGTCTATAGGAATAGAATATTTCATACCCTACATGACATACTTTGATGCATGTCAAAATGATTTTGGAAAAACTTTGATGCATTATGGGAAACTCCCCATAATTTTTGCAGGGCTCGTCGATATGGTTCTAAAGATATATTATGGATCCAAATCAGACATCATTTGCCCCTTCGTGAAAGCTCCCAAAGTGTCTTACATCAGTAACCCGAGAAAAACAGAGTATCATTGACCTTTGATTTCTATATAGAAGTTACATGAAATTTCCTTGATAGTGATTTCACCAAAATTTTCAAGAATTTACATTGCTCAAATTGGTCCCACAATAGACCCAACATTCTGTAACTAGCAATGACTTATATGATGTGGGAACATGACCTATTGATGTCAATTGCAGAGGTCTAGTTGGTGTAAAATTTTCTAATTATTTATGTGTCAATCTCGATATTGAGGTGAAACTGGGTGATATATTACAAAGTTGGACATCACACATCAGACTATTTTCGTTAGATTTGGTCTCCCCACTTTTAGAGGTGAAAAAACAAAATCTCAAATTATAATTATAGAACGGTGATTATATGTAACTTATAATAAAAAATATGAAGAGATATAAAACCATGCTTTAGAGTTTAAGTGTTTAACTCACGTGTAATCATATTTATATGCTTATTATTATTATTATTATTATTATTATTATTACATTCACTTTTTGAAACTAGGAATTTATAAATTGATAATACAGAATAACTTGGAACTGAAATATATTATATTATATATATATAAAAAAAAAATTGCATGTATTGTTCAATATTTAAAAAGGGTTATTTTGCTTACATATTATTTTCATTATGATAAATAAATAAACCATAAAAATGATGTTGACATACATGATGTGAATAAAATATCTATCTCAAGGAAGTTTGTAGCAGAACAAGTTTATCAGGGAAGCTAAAGAGGAAATAATTCTATTTATAGTGCGGTCAAAGACATACAGTTATCACTGTGCTCTCACACTAACAATGAAGAATCTTAGTCAATTACAAACGACTTCAAGAACGCGTTATGGTAATCCTGAACTCCTTATGCACGTAAGATTAAAAACAAATGGATGAAGGATACCATTCAGATCATCATCAAATCTCTTTCATTTGGATCTTGACAGGTTAGCTTCCTGCAGCCACACAATTTTTTGGAGAGTAATTGATACTATTGAAGTCAAGAGAAGACTAACATTATCACCAATAAGTGTAGATGCTAACTCTAAGAACATCGTATCCTCCATTTTTCTTGCCCACGGAATATGTTGGAAGATAAATGTTTTAATTAGTTTGAGGCCACCAATTCTCTACAAGAAGAAGAATCAAACCAGCTTCCACAGTATTAATGAAGAGTATCAAGATTATGATAAATAAGCTGTCTACATCAGTAACGGAGGAAAACAGAGTATCAATGACCTCTAGTTTGTATATTAGAAGTTGCATGAAATTTCTTTGATAATGATTTTTGCACCAAAATTTGCAAGACTTTACATTGCTCAAATAGATCCCACAATAGACCCCATTTTCTGTAACTAGTGATGAATAGTATCAATTCGAACTAATAGATGTCAATTGCAAAGGTCCGGTTGGTGTAAATCTTGATATTGAGGTGAATTGTGTGATATATTAAATGAAAATAGTATCGACTAAATTATGAAAAGCTCAAAAATTTCCTAAAAAGGTAAATTTGAGTTATTGCTAAATTCTAACAAAGCATTCCTAATCAAACACAAACAAACAAATTTGCCTGAAAACTGAAATTCATACTAAAAGTTGTTAGGATTCGAAAATGCTGCCCGAAAAGAAAAGAACCGACAAAATGAAAGTCAAAACGATTATGGGAAAACTTTGATGCATTATGGGAAATCCCTTGTAATTTTTACAGGGTTCATCGATATGGTTCCAAACATATATTATGGATCCAAATCGGATATCATTTACCCCTTCATGGAAGCTCCCAAAGTGTCCTACATCAGTAACTCGAGAAAAAGAGTATCATTGACCTATGATTTCTACATAGAAGTTACATGAAATTTCCTTGATAGTGATTTCACCAAAATTTCCAAGACTTTACCAAAATAGGTCCCACAATAGACCCTATATTCTGTAACTAGCAATGACTTGAATTAATTGATACGTTTTAAGTCGAGGGAATTCCAACTAATATAATGGGGGAACATGACTAATTGATGTCAACTGTAGAGGTCTAATTGGTGTAAAATTTTCTAATTATTTATGTGTCAATCTTGATATTGAGGTGAAATTGGGTGATATATTACAAAGCTGGACATCACAAATCAGACCATTTTCGTTAGAGGTGAAAAACAAAATATCAAATAGAAAGCCATTAAGTTCTCTACAAACATACAAGCAATTGTATTGCCCCTAAGGTTACCAAACAAAATTATAGTTTCCTAAATCGTATATCTATTTTGCCCACCCGAAACCACATCTCATCTGTATTCCCACCTAGGTGATTAACCTCCTTGCATAGTAGAAACTAACATAACCTTCCACCGAAAATTCTCAGACGAGGTAATTCTAAAAATTGCTTAAATACACCATCCTGGAAACGCCTCAGTTCCCCAAC
Organism: Acer campestre; assembly: GCA_954870605.1. NCBI lineage: Eukaryota > Viridiplantae > Streptophyta > Magnoliopsida > Sapindales > Sapindaceae > Acer > Acer campestre. The sequence continues at coordinate 29,552,136 of OX940802.1, forward strand.
TTTATCCAAAGAATCTTTCATTCTATTCAACTCCGTAAACCTTTGATGAACCAACATTCTTGCATGAAACCAATTCGATGGACGGTATACATAAGGTATTTCGGCCATTAGCAATTATAAAACAACACACATGAAAACAACAAATAATTCAATATCTTAATTCTATTCACCAACCCAATTAAACCACAATAAATTATTTCTAATAATAATTTTTGATATAAATTATTATTATTATTATTTTGGTTAATAGTTTTTTATAGTCATTGTCATTTCGCTCTTGGAAGGCAGCTATATAGAAGGCAAATAGATATTAATGTTTTGTTACAGAATAAAGTCACAAATAATTGCCCTAACAACTTTACTATGCAATATCAGTTTTTCAATCTTCAAGAAGTAAAATTGACAAAGCAGTATCATCTGCATCAAACTTTATTCTGAGGACAAAATGTGTTAGAGTTCTCATGGTGAATACTGGTCAATGTTTAGCAGCTGAACCTACACTAGGATTGCCAAAGTGTCCATAAATGAGATGGTAACCTCTTTCTTGAGCCACCAATTTCGACTAAATTGGCCTTCAATCAATTGTTTGGATTTGCAACATTCATACCCGTTCATTGCGTGTCAGGTTTGGGTGAAATTAACATCAACAATTGAATCTTATTTTTAGTAAATTTCAAAAGTAGATTGGATTCTAATCAATCATTCGCTATCAAATTACATAATGAAATGTGAAATAAGTTAATAAAAAGTAATGAACTATTAATTTTTTTATTCCTCTCAAGGAAGAAGAAACCATTATCTAATTGGACCCATGTGACCTAGGCCCTTGATTTCAATCGTAATAATTTTTTATAATTGAGTCATTTTCACAAACAGTATAACTTCATTACCGATTCTCACTAACAACCACATTCCATCTTCTTCAAAGCTATGGAGCCATACAACAAAGCTAAAAACAGAGCCAACAACGACAACAAAAGCCACCACCAGCCTTAGAACCCCACAGCAACCAGGGAAACAAAACAACAAAAGGGCAAAAGTACCAGAAAAAGCATAGTCTTTTGTTTACCTGTGTCAAAGAGACGATAAAGATGAGAGAAGAGTGTTTTTGCTGATGCGGCTGCTTCTAAGAGCACTCACAATTTTTCAACTGAAATTGCTGGATTTGAGAGATGAGAGTTAGGGTTCCTCCACCACACCTGTCAATCGCAATTTCACTACATTCAATCAAAACTAGATTGAAAACCAATGAACGAATCAAAGTCAAATCAACCAAAACTACAAGTTCAAAGTACCAGCAAGGAAGCACGGATACGGATACGGATACGGGATACGGATACGGCACGATACGGGGATACGGTAAATCTCCAAAAACTAGGATACGGATACGGCAGGATACGTCAATTAAAATAATATATATTTATATTTTTTAAAAATAAGAATATATAAAAAGATATTTGATAATTCATTTAAAAATCAAAACATATTCATATCCAATCATCCAAATAAAACATGTCACATAACAACCTAAGCCATAACAATTTAACATATTACAATATCCAAATTAAGTCGTAACATATTACAAAATTGAAAATCCAAATAAAACATACATCACATAAATTATAGTATATTACAAAATCCAAATAATACATAAAATAAACTCATAAAATAGCTACTAAATTCCTAATTAACTTCATTATCATTATTCACGTTGTTAAAGGATCTAAATAATTCGGCAACTAACTCTGTTTCATCAAGTGAAAGGTTTGTAATCTTAAGTATCATGTTATTCTCCATGTCAATGGAATTTAAGCCAAAATTTCTTTACAGTTTCATGTTAACCCCTAAAATTTTGAAATTATAATTTAACCCCGTTTTATACTAAAATAATTATAATATTGCCCCAAACGTATCTTCGAAGTATCCCCCAAGTATCCTCGAAGTATCCTCGAAGTATCCTCCAAGTATCCCTCAAGTATCCTCTAAGTATCCTCCAGTCAAACTTGTGAAAAAGTCAACGGATACGCCATTTGGTGTATCGGATACGTATCCTGAAGTATCCGAGAAGTATCGGAACTGGATACGAGTTTGATACGAGTTACCTCCACCAAATGAAGTATCCGTGCTTCCTAGAGTACCAGTATCAAAGTCGGAGAGACGATGATGTCGTTGTCGTCACGCAGTTGCTCACCTCTGCTCCGATCACCTCTACCTCTCTCACTAAAGTTAAAAACGATGCTTTTTTTTTTATTGATAATGACATTAAAATAGGTTTATGTTTGTAAATAATAATAATAATAATAATAATGTAGGTATACTTTTACAAATAATTTTTTTTTTTAATTATAAAAAAGTGGGCATTTTAGACTTTACAACTTACACCGGTTAAAAAGATTAACTTAAATATTTTTGATTAAAAACAATAATCAATTTCTTAATTGGACTACTTTTACAAATGTCCCTAAAAATAATAGCAATGCTAGATATTTTAACTCATATCTAAACTTGTAACTTAGATAATATAATCTATATGAATGTGATAAGTGATATAAATCATAATTAAAATATATGTATCAATTTTTCAATTAATACATCACTAATTGGAATACAAGTTAAGATATAAAGTTGGTGGGATTTTTAACGTTACTCTAAAATTAATATAGACTAAAATTTATGGCCATAAATTCAAGATTCAATAATAGTGTTTAAGAGTTAGAATACAAATTGAAATTTAAATTGCACTCCTAATATTTTTCTAATATCCAAAAATTATTTTAATTGTTGAAAATTATAAAATTTTGTTTGATAAAATTTATTAATAATTAAACATAAATATATGTCTATCAAAAGTAGGCATGTTTTAATTATATTAATCAACACATTTTTATTTTTTAAAAAAAATAAATTAATAAGCAAAAACTATATAAATAAATAAATAACCTATCAAAAGTAAGACATGGTATTAAAGTGAGATAAATAAAATTTGGAAAGAGGGAAAATATTTGAAGGATGTAATCAAATCAATTAAGATAAAATTGAGCAAGTGTAATTTTAATAAGAATAAGAATTATAATAGATATAATAAAATATATATGCTGTGATTTGATTTGATTTGTTTTTAAGATATAATGAAAAATAATAATATGTTTAGAATCAAATATATTCTCTACAAAATTGATATAAAATTATTAGAAGATTATTTTATAAAAGAATTATAAATCTAGAAATGTAACAAGGGTAAAAGCAAAAGAATCTGAAAGTTTAGAAGGCAAATTTATAAAATTGTAAAACTTCAAGGGGTAGTGGCCCCCTTGTCCTAAGGTGGCTCCGTCCCTACCTACTCATTCTAAGCCCATTGTAATTCTCATCTTATCGGTGTTATCACACATCACCTCTTCTAAGTGGCACTGCACCTTCCCTTCTACGTAATGGTGAGAGTTTCAAGTCTCACTATTCGTATTTTAGAATCATGTGTAAGTTTTCTCTCTAGTGTTTTAGGAGTAGATATTTGGTCTGTATATATATTATTTGATTTTGGTAGGTTCCGTTAGACCCCTGACCCATTCAGTGTCAAAATATTTTATAACCCTTTTTGTAATACTTCAAAAATGAAAAAAAAAATAAAAAAAAATCTCAACTTATCACTGCAGCTACTCTATTTCAAATCTTAATCAGTCAAGTATAATTTGGATGTTTTCAGAAGTTATCAAAAGTTCTTCCAATGTTTCTCTTAGAAAATTAGGACCGGTAATCCAAGTTATATTCAATCCTTTTAAAACTGATTTACCTAAAACAATACTAAAATTAATCCCACTTGAACCATTTGAGTTCTAGTTCAGATCATCAGATTAGATCTAATAGGAAACTTTACAAAAAAGTTTACCTAATTTTACATAGCTCTACAACATCGATAAACAATAATCTATAAAAATCTTCAATGCTAAGAAAATTCAATGCCAACCCACATTTATTTTTAATCACAAATATTTAAACATCATTTAGTGCATGCACTATTGGCCAACACACAACAACAGAGACCTCTAATTTTAATTTTAATTAATGGGTTTGTAGGAGGAATAAGTAGTAGTAATCAATTAATAAATTTTGTTTATAAAAAAAATATAATGTGGGGTTGAATTGAAGTGGAAAGGAGAAGCAATGTGTAAAAAGGCTGTTTGTAGTTGTAGGTCCAGTCCAGACAAGATCATTCATTCTCCTAAGTTTTATTGTAATCACTTTTCTACATAAACTAATACTCATAAACAAACACATCATAGACTTAGTGGGTGCGTCTTACTTTTAAACCAATTATAATATTGAGTGTTTCTCAAGTCACATGCCTGGAAAAAAGTTTCAACTTTTTCATCATTTTATAATTTGTAGGTATAGCCTTAACTTAAGTATACCATTAGCATTTGATAAATTACGGTCTAAAATCATTGGGTAAGGGGTCTGTCGGGACCTGGTGTGATTAGACTCAGAAGGCAACTCTTATACCAAGAGAGGGGTCTCCTCACACTTTGCGATTTAATGGGAAAAAGTACATGGAATTGTATTTACAATACCGGGTTTGAACCGTAATGGTGGACTGTGATGAACATGCCAACTTAGTAATTATGTTTTTGACGATATGAGGTTGGTTCAGTGGTATACCCCTCATACCTACACCATGAGGTTGTGGGTTCAAGTCATTTCCTTTCAAAAAAAAAAAAAAAAAAAAAAAAACCCGAATTTATTTAATTCTTTAAAAAAAAAAAATGTATTAACGTTTTTTCCCTTTCTTAGAAATTACTGTCAATTTATAGGGTGGTGGTTGTTAAGTGGGGTTAGTAAACTAATCATTGGATTTGATTGGTTAAACGTGGTTTTAGTAATTAGTAATCTACATACTTGACCATTTGCTGATATTGTCTTTTTCTTTTATTCATTTGTGTAGGTGGTGTCCCCCTACTTTTCTCTCCTTCGGTCTGCGGTAAAGCATATAGAATTTTGCATATATTGACCACCTGAGGACGCATTCACTAAAAATGGTTAGGAAGTAAGTTATATGGAACTCATATACAATTTGGGAATTTTCTGGCTGGAAATAGAACTCCCTCCTTGTCCCACCCAAGGAATTAGGTTATCTTTCTCAAGAAACTTATTCTCGATTAGTAAACGCGTTCTAAAATTTGACTGAATTTAAAATCCTCTTAAAATTACTAAAATTCTTCCTCTATCTGTGTTTGTCATTAACCGAAAACCCTATATTCGAATTTATACCTGATTTAGAAACCACATACAGAATTGTTTTCTAAATTTAATCAAACTTTAGGGGGTATTTTGAAACCAAAGGGGTTAGTGTGGAAATTGTTCAAAGAAAATTGAGTGTGTGTGGTTAAAACATCAGCAAATTTGATGTTATTTCTAACTAAAACATCAGTGATTTAGTCTTAATAAAGTAAGGAATTATGAGACACATCATCTCTTAACAGAGCTGGTAGTGCACCTCCCTTCCACCTAAATGGTGAGGGGTTCAAATCCCACCATGCACATTTTACAAGCATGTGTGGGGAGTTTTCGTCCTGGTTTATGGGAGTAGTTATCTCCCGTTATGGGCAGTTCCTGACAGTCTTATTGTAATAGTTTTTATAATTCTTCAAAAAAGAAAAAGAAAAAGAAAAAGTAAGGAATGATGAGACACTATATAAAAGAGATTAATTATCATATATTTGATGTTGTTTAGATGTATAAATCAATGTACAGTAACTTAATAACAAAGACTCTTTTTAGAAACAGATTAATTGTAAAGCAAACACCCAATTCGTCATCTGCTTATGATCAAATCAAGATGTAAATTAAAGCAGACCCATCACCTCTCCCTCCCAATTTTAGGATCGCTATTGGACTATCATTGTTTTCACTTTCTAGTTAAGTCACTTCTAGTCAATTATATATTTTGGCTTTGAAGAAATCTCATACTATTTTGAAATCTAATTATTATAGCTGCAAATCCCTATAGTCCAATGTGGTTTGATAGTAAAAAACGCATATTCAATTGATAATATCTCAGATTTGAATTGCCACATCACATGTGTTATGTAAAAAAAAAAAAAAAAAAACCTAGCTATTAACCATGTTAATTCTACTTGTATAGTAAAAGTAATATTTTGAATCTTTTATTGAATATAACACGACTTATCTTTCTTGAAAACAAATTTACCATATCAAACGAGCTATATATAAGTACCAGTAAAACAATCGTTTAATTAGCCATGTTTATCTACCTACTACAAGTGTGTATTAAATTATTATAGTTAAAATTTTATGTGTGTTTTTTTTTTTTTTTTTAATAGGTGGCAACAACTCGAACTTGACGCGTTTCCACCAAAATATATAATGTGTTATTTATTAAATATAACGACTATATAATACGACAATATTTCTAATACAAACAGACTCTTTTCATTAATTTAGATTAAGGGCAAAGCAAGTTAAGATGAGAAGGGAAAAAAAAAAAAGTTAATGATATTTTCTAGAAAAGGAAAAAAAAAAATTAAAATTAATGGCGTTGAAAGCAAGGGATATATAGAATAGATGTGTCGAGAGGAGTTGAGAGAGACATAAAAAAGACATAGCATCTTAAATAAATAAGATTTAATTTAATTAATTAATCGACAAAACAAGTATTTTTTTTGTTTTTGTTTTGTTTTTGTAGTAGCTTAGCAGAAATCACAACGCATTGTTTGTTTGTTTGTTTGTTTGTTTGTATTGTCTTTTCTAATAAGTTTTTGCTGCACTTTCATTTCATTGAAGATTGATAACATCAACCACTCAATTTGCTTGAGAGCTCCTTTCATGGAGGTTAGCTACCTCATTCATTTCTCTCAGGTGTATTCTCTCTCTCTCTCTCTCTTTAATGATTGCATTTAAGTTTTCAATTAATGTATCATTATAATCATTCTTGTTCATTAGGGGATAATTAGCCACTTATTAACATTAACTAATTTCTGTTTTTGAATACTTAAAAAACAACTTTTCAAAAACAAAACAAAACAAAAAACTTTTTTGAAAATAATATATATATTTTTTAATTTCCTTTTTTTTTTTTGGGTACTACATATGCCGCCATATATCTGCCACATATAATCCCGTATAACCAAGAGGAATTTACTCTCACCGTAGGAGATAGACCGTGGTGGTGGAACTCAAAATTTTGAAGACTTAAACCGCCAAGGCAAATGACTTTTAACAAATTAATATTAACATATAGTAATTAAGATAGTGTTTTCAACGTTACTTTACAAATTTGAAAGTGGTGGTAGACATAACTCAAATCAACAATCTCATTGATATATGTACGAATGATTTATTACTGGATCCACCTTAACTTCATCTATACCGTATTCTACTATTTATGTTTCTAATGTGCTCTCAATTATTCTAGCAATTGTCTCGTAGTTTATAATATTTATACATGTTTTTTAAACTTTTCATTTATTTGTTTGAATTTTTAGTTTTTTTTTTTTTTTTTTTAAGAAAATAAAATATTTTTTGCCCTGTACAGTCGTCAGTCACAGTCTTATACTTCAACCAATCAAACTTGATAGATAGATCTTATTATAGATAGATCTATTCTTTCATCAAATTTGAAAATAATTAATTATATTGATATATACTTATTAATACTTTAAATTGATTAATTAAATTATAGTTTTCATATCATTAAAATATTTAAACCAATTCTTTTTTATTTATTTATCAAAATTGAACATTTTTTATTTTTATTTTCTTCTCTTCGCTATATTATGCCCTCAAGCTTCTATTTCAAATTAAAATAACACATGATATAGTAAGAATATATATATCTGGTCTTCCTACTATAAGAGTAGATATATAGACCATATTTGTAATATTTGAACTCAACAAGTTTTGACCAACATCTAAACCTATGTGTGGGCTCAGGTTATTTTATTTCTATTTAAAAAAAATTAAAAAAAAATTAAAATTTTTTTTTTTTTTTTTGGCTTAAAACACCTCCATGGTGCTGACCTTGTCTCCTAATTTTATTTATTTATTGATAACATTTATTTTTTTTCTTTTTCTTCTTGCAAATTTTCAATATTTTGCCAATGAACTGAATTGACTAGTAAATATTGATAATTTTTTTACTGGTCTCTGCATCCGTACACAGACAATGACAAATAAACCAAAAGCAAAATACCCACATGATTCTAGAGAGATATATATATATATATTTTAAATTTAATCTTTGAAAGGATTTTTTTTTTTTTTTTTCGTACTTCGATTTTTGGCATTTAGATGTGTAGTTGAGGTTGAGATATATGCCATGTATTTGTATTTAAAAAAAAAAAAAAAAAAAAAAATCGTACACTCAACCCTTGAGTCAACTCATAAAGTAGTCACATATTTATAGAAGTCTTAAAAAAATAATCAAAGATTAGGTTAAAAAATGCCTATATGTGTGGATATTGCACTTTTCCTTCATAAATATAGCTTAAAATAAATCTTGGACAATGCTTGGGTACTGACTAGTCAGTATCCAAGATACTTACCAACTAATAGGATTTTACCACATAGTTAATTTGTGATAAATGTAAAGAGATAAAAGTAAAAAATTAAAAGAAAAAAGCCACGTGGCAACATCCCATTGGTGGGGTCAGTACCCTGGGTACTGACCAGTCAGTACCTAAGTAATTTCCATAAATTTTTAATTACGTATTCGTTGTAGACTTTTAGTTAACTTCTAAATGTATATTAATGTGGGTACCTTGGGTATTGACCAGTCAGTACCCAAGTAATTTCCATAAATTTTTATTTACGTATTCATTGTAGACTTTTAGTTAACTTCTAAATGTATATTAATGTGGAAACATAAACTATTTCATGAATTTGCTAGTAAAATATGATTTGTGTCGTGGATTCCATAATATTAAATTTTATTCAAAATTATAGGATTATAATTTTTAGTTCTTCAAGAAACTTGATCTGGATTTTAAAACTTGAGCTTTTGACTATTTGATCCTCTTAGCTTATATTTAGGTCATCTCTTATACTGATCTTTGTCCGAATTTCAATACACTGTAGTCTATAGTTAAAGATAACCACATTATAGATGTCAATATATCTATTGAAATTAAAACCAAGATAAATCAGTAGAGAAACTCAATCATTGTATAACTTATACCAACATAAGAGTATTAAAAAAAAAAAAAATACAGTAATCTTGTTCATTTAAAAGAACTTGCCAATATTTATGAATAGTTTTGAGATTTCCATTCTATGAAAATGAAAACATTACTACATTTATAAAGTTTATTCTTTTTAAAATATAGAAAATCATTTAACATTTTCAAAGTATCTTTATTTTTATTAAAAATAATAATAATAAAGTTCACACACAATTATTGAACAATTAACTCTAAATTTTTTGATTACACTTGTGCACAATAAGAAGAAAAAAAACACAGTGCATAATAATAATAATACCATATTAAATTATTAATACATGATTAACAATAATTAAGATTTAATTAAAACTGAAAAAAAGAAATAATTAAAATGAAAGGTTTAAACGTCTCTCCAAAGATTGACAAAAACCCAAACCCAAAAAAAGCCCACCTGCAATATCACTGTTTAACACTTCTACGCATCTCACACCTCACCTACTCTCTCTCTCTGCACTTCTGCTCAGAATGCCAAATCTTCCGTTAACCCACCATTGCTTCTGTGAAAATCTCTTAATTTCATGAATCTTGTTTGCAGCAATGAACTAACATGAATGCTTGTTTTTAATTTTTTTTTTGGTTTGCTTTGGTGGGCGTTGAAGTGAAGAGAGAGGCAATGTGAAGGAAAATCAAAAAAAGTGAAAAAGAAAAGATCTTGAATAGTCTGATAATGGTGGCTGCCATTCCTCAAGCAGCTTCAACAGCCAAAACCAGCTCTCGTCAACAAGATGTGAACCCAACAACAAGTTCAAGACCTCCACTTTTGCCTTCTGAGAAAGACAATGGTCATCAAAATGGTGTTAACAATTCTTCTAGAAAACCCAGAGGCAGACAAGTTTCTTCCAGATACATGTCTCCTTCTCCTTCTTCTTCGTCTTCTTCATCTTCAACAACAACAACTACTACTGCTACTACACCCAAAACCCACCAGAGATTTTCCTCTCCTCTCTTGTCTCGCTCCACTAATTCTTCATCTACACAACAAGCTACTACATTCCAGTCTCTGGGTCCTAAAAGATCGCAGTCTGTTGACAGAAGACGACCCACAAGCGCCACCACTCCACGGCCAACAACTCCGCTCCCAAATTCCAAACAAAGCAATGCAAATCAAGAGCTTTCGACGGCTACGAAGATGCTTATAACTTCTACGAGAAGTCTCTCTGTTTCGTTTCAGGGTGAGACCTTTTCGCTACCCATTAGCAAGACGAAAGCGAAAGCGACTCCTGAGAGGAGAAGAGCTACTCCGGTTAGAGATCAGCCTTGGCCGAGTAGGACCCGGCAAGGGAATCCGGGTTCTAACCCGTTAACTAGGAGTTTGGACTGTAGTGGCGTTGTTGAGAGCAAGAAGTTTGTTGGGATTGGATCTGGGGTTGTGGCCAAATCGTTTCAAAGACAGTCTTTGATTGAAAATGAGAGTCGATTGAGCTTGGATTTGAGCAATGCTAGACAAAACCCAGATGGGAATTTGCTTGTGAATGAGCCTTGTTGTGTGTCATCTGATCTTGTGAGTTCAGATGATACTGATAGTGTGTCATCTGGTAGCACCAACACTTCTGGTGTGCCTGAATCTGGTGGTACTTTATCAAGGATGAACAATGGTGCTCGTGGCATTGTTGTTTCTGCTAGATTCTGGCAAGAAACTAATAGCCGTTTGAGAAGATTACAAGATCCTGGGTCACCTTTGTCGACTAGCCCCGGGTCAAGAATGAGTAACTCATCAAAGTATTTGCAATCAAAAAGATTTTCTACTGATGGTGCTGCAGTGACTATGTCTCCAAGAGGAATGTCTTCTCCTATAAGAGGAGCCACTAGGCCTGCATCGCCTAGTAAGGTTTGGAATGGTCATGGTATGTCTCCTTCAAGGGGGATTGCTAGTCCTTCGAGGGTTAGAAATTCGTTTGGAGGTGTTTTGAGTGGGAATTCCAACAACACACCTTCCATTCTTAGTTTTTCTGTGGATATGAGGAGAGGGAAGGTGGGAGAGGATCGAATTGTTGATGCACATATGTTGAGGCTTCTGTATAATCGTTACTTGCAATGGCGGTTTGTAAATGCTAGGGCAGATGCTACTTTCATGGTGCAGAAATTGAATGCAGAGGTATGCTTAGTGTTGTGTATATTTCCTTGTTCTCAATTGATGGTTACTTATATTTGAGTATTCATGGATATCCTATAACTGATTGCATTGTCTTAGTGCAGTTTTTATTAAATTTTTCATTATGTAGTTTGCTTTTGACAAATAGGATCGTAAACTCGTAATACTAGGGGCTGCATTTCATTTAATATATATATATATATATATATATTATCCCAGTCATCACAGATGACCTATAATTCTTAGCAAAGTTAGAGCTTAGAAGTGTCTATTTGAGAATTCATGGAGTAGGTAATTTGAAGAAAGAAAGATCCAAAGGTGATTTGCAATGGTGCCCAGTGAATTAAGTCTTTTGGCTCAACAATGGATGCTGCAATGCGTTGTGTGTGGGAAGAACTAAATGAATGTTAAATGTGTCTATAATAATAATCCTTTTCTGGAGTACTTCATATAGTAATTATAGTTTCTTAAATTTCAAGGGTGAAAGTCTGAGCTTTCACTTTCACAACTTGGCCGGTAAATTAGACTAGTTCATTTTGTTGCTATCTTGTGACTTTGAGAAATTTCTGATATGTGCAGCATCTTTGTCCCTAAAGAATTATTGCTTACTCTAACCCCTTTTTTTTCTGAATTATCTCAACGAACCTTTCAATAAATGTTTTTATTCTTGTAAATTCTCATTGTAGAGAGAGTGCATCAAGGTTCCATCATACTCAATGATTGATAGGCCAAGGATGCCCTTATTCAGAAATTCCTTTTGTTCATTCATAGATATCCAAAATGTTTTAGCATCTCTCTGGTTCAGCTAGTTTTTTACATCAAGCTTACTAGATTCTGAAAGTCGTGTCCTGTCCTCCAATTGGTTTGGTTTTAGTTTTCTCAATTGGTGACATGATGGCAGTAGGGAATCTGTATGCTTTAGCCCTGCGTGAAAATCAATAACTATGTCAGTGAGAATGAAAGGACAATCAAAGGCCTAGGGCAAGGATATTATGATGGCCTGTAAATAACAGCATGTTGCCTTAGGTGTAGTTGAATTGGCTCTGGTAGACAGCGAATGTTCAAGCTGGTAATTTTTAATAGCTGTGATCAATCTTCCTGAGGTTGCTTTTTTTTTTTTTCCAGCCACGTCAAAGTATGAAATGGGAATTTACTGTCACGTGTTACATACGTTGGACATAGGCTCATTATTATATCACTGTTATTGCATTCCAGCATAATGTAATTACGTCAAATTAGTTGTAAAATTTAGAAGGATTCCAGATCAAATTGATAGTTTATGATCTATTCCCCTTATTCATAGCGATTTCATTATGGATTGAAATCGTAATAAGATGGTAATTAAGTTTTTATTTGCATGTAACGTGCTTCAATTTGTCCAAAATCCATCGGGGAGTTTAATATTTTGCTGCATGTATAGATTATTATATATTGTAGATCATTCGTGAAACCACAACATCAGTGGCTTGTAAACCAGAAACTCTTCACTTTCGATGTGATGTACCTCCATGACAAGCCTGGACCTGACAACTGCCCCCAGGCTGTCTATGATAGCTCTTGTTGATGCTCTTGAACTTGTTACATCCTCGAGTGTGGGCAAGGATCAGCACGTGTCCTCTTCTGCCAAATGTGTATGCTGTTATCACACCCTCAACAACGTTGTCCACAGGAGGACCTCTCGTGTATGCTGTTGATGCTGTGGTTTCATAGATGATCTACAATATATAATAATCTATACATGCAGCAAAATATTAGACTCCCTAATGGATTTTGGACAAATTCAAGCACATTGATTTCCTTCTTACTTAAAATTTTTCGCTAATAAACAAGTATGTTTCAATTCATTTGTGCCTCTTTGGTGGCCTAAACCAATGGAACTTGTGCTTAAGTATTAGTTTCCGATGCTAATAAGCGAAGATTGAATCTTCATTGGTTTTCAGAGTGGTCTTTATTACTCAAATGGTTATCATGACATTATGGGACAGTTAATTTTTTAGAAGAAATAATTAGATACTTTGGGTATGAAACTGGTGTAATGCTAACGGTCAGGGTAAGCTGTTTGTAATTAAGATATAGGTTATCACTAACAATTTCCATTAGCTCGCAAAAGAGGATGGTGGAAGGATTCATGAGAGTGCATCTATATTACTTGAATTTATGTTTTTTCCATCTATTCTCCACCGGAAATTGGAGTTCATGGGTTTTTTTCTTTAGAAGTATTCTATTAGCATAGGCTTTGCTAGTGGACGAGCTTGTGAACATGAGATTGAGTTTAGTCAAATCATTATCCTATTATAGCTAAGCTTATACTTATACATGTCAGCTGAGCTTGGCTCATCCTTGATTAAGGTTCAATCAAGCTGAGTGCAATCAAGTAGCCTACTATCAAGTTGGTTGACGTGTTATGCATCCAATAATTGACTACAATGGAATAAAATCCTTCACAATTTGTGCTTGTGTCGAATTTTGTATTTTCCTTGATAATATTTGGTTGTGTTAATCATGCTGTGGGTGTGTTCTTAATTTCAGAATTTGTTCTTACTTCCTGTGAAAAAGTTGTATTTAATTGCATATCTGTCGCAGTTTTCATGGATGGTAGTTGCTCAGTTGCTGAACGGGGCAGAAAAAAGCATCAGTTTACTCTTTTAGTTGGCTTTATAATAATCCAAGTATTTTCTTTGTACAGAAAAATCTGTGGAATGCATGGGTAACAATCTCAGAACTACGGCACTCAGTCACTCTTAAAAGAGTCAAGTTACTATTGCTGAGGCAAAAATTGAAACTGACATCCATCCTCAAGGGACAAGTAAGATTCAAAACTTCACTTTTTTTTTTAAAAGTACTAAATGCTTCAGTCATTACAAATAGAAAAAGTATGTCTGTCTTGTTAATTATCTCTTAAATTCTTTCCATTTTTACGTGTGCACAATTCTTAAGATTCCCTGTGAATTTTAAATCAAAGTTCCTTAATGTTAACCATTGTTACTTGTCAGCTGACCACTTTTTTTGTTTTTGGTCACATGTATACCATTAATTATTGGCTAAATTGTGGAAGCATTATATTAGCAAGGCCGGTAGGTGCTATCATGTTATTCTGTACCCATTGTGCTCATAAAGACCCTCATTTTCACTATATTGACAGCCTATTTGGCCACAAAACTTGTGTAAAAATTTCTGATACATCACTACCATTCCAAATTGTTCCAGTGTGTAAAAAATGAAATAAAGTTATATGTAGTTCCACTATACCAAATCATCATGATGTTGTTGCTTGATATTGACCAGAAGAAAATGGTTGGAGTATTTAAAATGTTTAGCTTAGGGAGGCAACATCAGCATATTTTACCAAAATCATACTAGATTTCTTCATTTTAAACATGTTTTGTCCCTGCTCGTTCATATTCTTGATGAGTCTTGGACTTGATTTTATCTTTATTTCACCTGGTTTCAAGAATGTCAAGTTCATAGATAATTAGATACAGAAAGTGCACATCTAATTAACTACTTAGTTGCAATTTGTTGGCCATTCTTGTGGGAATTTTATATTAAAAGGCCTCTCTGTGTGTTTACGTATTTAAGAGATAGACTGTCTGACTGGGGCATAAGCTTGAAGTGTTATATTGTATGTATGTGTCCCTGCCAGCTGACACAGTTTAGTTTTCTAATTAAAAAATTATGAATCAGTTCTGCTGATGAATCTCAATGTTTCTGTCTTTTAATATATTAGGAAGGAGTGAGTTTTTCAACTTCTTCCATTCTATATGTTGGTGCTCCTCTGATCATCAAATTACTCCATAAAAATTGTATTTTACACTGTATGATTACTGGTAAATGCATCTCAAATCTCAATGTTTTCCCTTTAAACTAAATCCCCTCGTTCATCTTCTAAGCTTCTGGTTTGTAATCTTGCAGCCAAAACTAGCATTTCTTCCATTGAACATTAAGAGTTTGGTACCTTACAATTAAAACCATCTCAAAGTTAATTTCTAAAATAAAATAAAAAATCTCAAAGTTGACTATGGAAATGAAGTCCCTATAGTTATCACTTAAAAGGATAGGCCTTTCAATCTCTCTCTCTCTCATATGGTTTTTGGAAAGTGATATCGGGAATTTGTTGTAGTTTATTTGATTCTATGGTTCACCTTGTGGTCATATTCCTTAGCAGAGGTGTTGGTATAAGCATTTAAGTGTATATTTGCTTACGCATATTCTCCAGCCTCAAATGTCTTCCACTGGTTGAACATTCTGATTAGTTGGAACTTTGCTTTAGGCTAGTGTGGGACTTGGCTTCAGTTAATCTCCTAACAGGAGGATAAGGTGAACTGCATCAGAAAGTAAGGGGTTTCAGTGTTTCACTGATTTGGTCATTTTCTAGCGTGTTACATTTTTCTTGGAAGTGTTTCTTCATCTGTATATGATTGAGCTATGCTCTTTACGATGGAGGACTTGAGAAAGTTCTCTCTTTCTTCCTAAGTCAGAGGAGCCCAAGAAAGAAACGAAAACTATGAGGTTGTTTATTATGAGATAATGTTTTCTTTAGTATGTTTGTTCTCTAAGTATTCTAGATCGATTGCTTTCCAGGAGAAAGACTCGCATTATGTTCTTGCACTTACTGTTTGTGAGGAAGCAAAGCAAGATCAAATGTAAAGATCCTCAATCTGGTGGATGGATTCTGGAATATTGAAACTTACCGAAATTTTTAATTGGTGATTTCATTTTTGTCACAGATTGTTCTGGTTGTGGGTTAGAAGGTGTCCAGGCTGATGTATTCCTGTCTTTCAATAGTTGGATTTTTGTAAAGCCATGGATTATCTGAAAATAGTAGAATCCTTGAAAAGAATCTAAAATGCTATTATTGGCAAAACTTTAGTAAGTTTTATGTGTTAGCTATGTTAATTGTGTTAGGAAACATGATTTGAGATGGTTTGTAATGAATATAACATGTTGACACTATATAGCCCCAATCTTTCTTATATTTTCTTTCTTTCCTTTCCCTTTTCCCTGAAATTTAGATGTGTGTAACTATGGCATCATTATTCTGTTCTTAACTGAAAATTTTGTGTAATTGATGAATGTAGATGCCTTATTTGGAAGATTGGGCTCTTTTGGACAGAGATCACTGCAATTCTTTGCTAGGAGCAACTGAAGCATTGAAGGCCAGTACTCTTCGTCTTCCGGTTGTTGGAAAAGCAATAGTATGTTCCCGCATTTAATCTTTAAAGTGATTTGGGTAACCAAAATTTGTTTTTGTGGTTCAATTCATTAGTATTCCTGAGGTTAATAGGTCTTTGTTTCCCTTTTTACATGATAGGCTGATATCCAAAATCTGAAGGATGCTATAAGTTCAGCAGTTGATGTCATGCAAGCAATGGCGTCCTCAATATGCTTGCTATCATCAAAGGTAAATATATTCCTCTTAATACTATTAATTAGAACACAACAATAGAAATTACACTACATTAATGTAGTAGCGATTGCATTTATTCTTTATGAAATAGAATGCATTGAACGAAAGAACACCAGTACTACGATGGGGTTGATCATAATTGTTATAACTAGTTATGATATGCAATAGTTATGGAAGCCACAACTATACTAAAAAGCTAAAGGAGCCTTGTTAATATGTACTTCTAAACAATACAGCACCAATTCATGCAGCCCTGAATTATACTTCATTTAGTTTTTACAGCTAATAAAAAGCTAGATCTGACTGGTGAATAAATGTGACCAGAAGGAAACTATATGAAAGAATTGGGAGACTAGAAATAACATCTTAGTCTGTTTTTACTTTTTAGTAGACCAACAAACTTTGTCTGCTTTGTTGTGGGGCAGAATCTGAAATGACAAATCAGTCCTTTTTTTGTCTTTTCGCCTCTGTTTTTTTTATCGATTGTTAGTGGACATTGTAGTAGCATTGGTGCTGCTTAAGTGAAGGAAATGGCAAGATAAGGAAGAACGGTGTAACGAGTGAACAAGAACAAAAAAGAAAATCATATCAGTTTGAAGAACAAAGAAAAGGCAGCAGATTTGATGATTTTTGGTGCAGAAATTGGAGCTGTTTCAGCTTGGATTCAGACCAAAGATTGTAGCCATAATCTCATCGTCATGCTGGGTTCTAATTTGTTCTAGTTTTCGGCATGATTTTATAATTTTCTTAAGTGTAGGATGAAACCCTGTTGATATTGTAGTTGTTAATTCCCAACTCTTAATGTTTAGAATTCTTAGTTTCATTGATTGAAACAATTTAATAATTTATTTTAATCAATGAAACTAAGAATTCTAAACATTAAGAACCAAAGTTGGGAATTACCATTGAATAGCAAATCAACAACAATGTCAACAGGGTTTCATCCTATCCCTCAAAGAAAGAACAAAATTAGAAACTCATGGCTAAAAGTAAAACAAACAATAAATTAGAACCCGGAATGATGACGAGATTATGGCTGCAATCTTTGGTCTGAATACCGAAACAGCTCCAAACTGATACGATTTTCTCTTTTGTTCACGTGGCACTCGTTCTTCTTTTTGTACTTTTCTCTGTAATTGCCTTCTCCTTCTTTTCTTCCAAAAACACACCGGTCCCATTTTGTCCCCTCCCTTTAAATCCTTCTAGAATCCTCCTTTTTCAAGGACAAAGGATCCTTACAGAGTTACAGTATATGGACTTGGACTTGATTTTGACTTTGGATTGGACTTTTATTTCGTGCCTTGATTATGGCTTGAAAATTCTGCATTGATCCAATTGAGTTTAACTTGTGAAACATCTCAATCAACTCAAATTCCATATATTTTTATTCTTGTTTCACCAAAAATAAAACTAATACAAAATTGGACTAATAAATCTATTTTTAGGGGTAATAAATATGTATAAATTATGCTCATCAAATGTATATTGAGTTCTCTCAATTTGTTATTCTGTTGTGTATAGAAAAGAGAGAAAAAGTGGTTTTTGAGAACAAAGATATTACCCCCTAATAAAAGGTGTCCTTCCTCCCAAAAGAATGATTATAGTTCCTCTATAATTTGAAGTTTAGTGGATTGAGACTGTCCAAATTGATCATGGGGTGCAAAGATTGTTTCTAATACTGGTGATTTTTCTTGCTTGTGCCATCTAGTATTGCAGCTTCCATAGTTAAAACATTTTTGTATAGGTTTGACTTTGATGATGGAAAATATGTTAATTTATATTATATCGAAGCCTTTGCAAAATGCTGAAAAATGGAGATAAAAAATGTTATATTCCATGATTCCATCTAGGTGGCTGATAGTGATAGGCGTGGTTTGTGTTGTGCATGCTTTGCTTGATCTCACCACAGCCGATCTACCTATTTATCTAAAATAATGTCATTCACAGGTGGAGAGCATAAATTCCTTGGTGGCTGAAATGGTGAATGTTACTGCAAAGGAAAAGTTTTTGCTTGAACAATGTAAAGATTTCTCATCCGCTTTAGCAGCCATGCAGGTAAATGGCCTATCCGGGTTGTTCTTTAAAATATTTCCCTCTTGATACACCTCTGAAACTATCAAAATACATTTATACAGGTTAAGGATTGTAGCTTGAGAACGCATATAATACAACTAAATCGTGTACCGACTACCAGAAGCCTGACAACACGTGTGTAGAACAACTGATCTTATTTGACTACTCACTTCACTTACTGAAAAATGCTAACATTACAACCCACCCTCTTGTTTTTCCACTGGGTCGAGGCGCGCACTGGAGGTAATAAGAACTAGTTTTGGCTTCATATTGGGCAATTTTGGAAGCAGTTGTGTTGGTTATCCGTTTATCGTGCATTTCAACATGTATGTTTGTATCAGAAAATTACAGGATGTGGCATTTTCCGCTCACTAATTAGCAGCTGTATACAAGAACTCTTCCTGTTATTCAGGCAAAAGTAATGCATATGTATGTGTATATATGTAAAAAAAGAAAGTTCATCTGATCACTGACTGATAACCCATCTCTAGTTTGTTGATTTTTACCATGTGAATGTATTTTTCTTCATGAGAGTTTCAATGAATTTCAAGTTCACCAGCAATCATGTATTTTTTTGGTTGGTTATATATGCATACCACCACCAAGTCTAGTAAGTCTCGACAATGTTAAAATAAGTCTCGATCATGTTTAAATGAGTCTGGACAATTGTTTGAAACTTTTCTCAACTTGGCCAAAAAAAAATTTCAAATTTGGTTTTTCGACCTAGCAAATAAAATTAATTTGAGATTTAATTTCATTTTAACAAATAAGTTATTAGTTTTTAATCTATAAAAATTTAAATAATCTTAAAAATCCAATCTCGAATTTATTCAAGATTCAAAACAATATTGAAGTTTTTCAATTTCAGTGGGAGATAAAAATAGTGAAAAATAGGGAGAGAGGTGAAAGAGAAGTGATCTCACAAAATACAAATATGGAGGAGGAAAAGAAGGAAAAAAACAAAAACAAAAAAACAAAAGTGAAAAGTAAGGTAGACTAAAGATGAGTACGGGGCATTTTTGTCACTCACCATACTTTAATGACATATAAACTCTTAATAATGTAAAAGTTCAAAAATTCAATTGAAATTAGTGCTATTTAGGCCTATTTGCTTTTTAAAAAAAATCTACATGAGTTTTAATATTTTTAAGTGTTTGATTTTTATTCTTTACATTAAAATTTAAAATATATTTTTTAAAATAACATCCTTTAAAGTTTTGATAAAAATGATCAGATAAAAGCAAACTCAGAAATTTATATGAGATGAGGCATTTAAAAAAAATATCCATAATAACTAAAATTAAGACTAATAAGTTTTCTTTTAATTTTTTGTTTTAATATTATGATCCGAAAAAGTTTATGTAAAACAAAACAATTTCAAACTTAGTTGAAAATATATTTTTTTATATATAATTTTTTCATAATATCCTCTATCAATTTTGTTGATAATTGTTTTCTCAATGTATATAAACAAACTATCATTAATTCAGTTTCATCAATTTGATTATGATGTCAAAATTATTTCTATTTATCCACAAAAGGGAATTGATTATAAAATTAAACATAAGATTTTAGAGCATCTTCAATGGTAATGTGGGTTGTGAAAAAAATTAGATATCACGTAAGATGAACAACTACTTTGTTAAAAAATCTATCTCCAATACAACATTTCAAGTACAACTTCAAGTTGAGGTGGTAATTTTTTTTTTTAGAGGTTGTCAACATGACTTTCTGATTTCAAAGGTTTGTTGGACATATATTTTGTTGTCCAGTCATCAACCACTCTTGTATTCTACTTTATTTTATGGGTTAAAAACACCAATGCCTCTTGAATTATACGCGAAATCGCATGTTACCCCTTGAACTTTCATTTATTGACAATAGTTGGCGAAAGGGAAATGGACGTCTAGATAAAATCACTCTAATTATATGCATAATTGCATTAAAATTGGAAAAATATAATAATAACACACACCCTTTGACCTGTTGACTAATGTCAAAAAAAAAATATTAATAACATTAACAATTTATAATAATAATAATAATAATAATAAACTTTAAAAATAATAATATATGATGATGATGATGATTATTATTATTATTATTATTATTATTATTATTAAATTTAAAAATAATAATAACAATAATATTAATAAATTTTAATAATAATAATAATAATAACAACGTTGTTGTTGTTATTATTATTATTATTATATAAATATAATATTTTAAAAATACTGTTTTTTTTCTTTGAAAAATTTCAGATGGGCTCATGTTCCACCTAGTCCTAAGCTAGGTCTACCACTGGATAAAGGTAGTTTGTTTTGAAATTGGCAAAAAAATCTCTTTTAAGATTTAAAATTTGCCAAATTTTATTAGAAATATTAAAGTTTCATAAATTTAATAGAAATCTTCTCATCTCTCTACCTATTTTCTACACCAGTTTATATTCAAAATTTATGAGAAAAAATTTCAAAAAAGAATTTTTCACGTTATGAATGCTTGTATAGTTGCATGTTTGTTGTTGACCGCCAAAACAATTACTCGTAAGTCTCATATATCTAATTTCGTTAATTAGATAATTGGAACCTATATTTAACAATTGCTCTGATTATTTTATTTCAAATGAAATTAATAAAATCAAGACGTCTTAATTAGAAAATGTCTCAAATAACTAGTTTTGTTATTTAGATAAGGGCAAATTGCACTGAATCTCTTGAGGTTTGGGCAAGTTACACTTAACTGGAAATGTTTTGTTATTTTACACTAACACCCCCAAGACTTAAATTTGACTTTAAAATACCTAAAATGCCCCTAGTTATATTATTTTATACTTTTTCTTTTTTTTTTTACCTTTTAACAAAAAAATTTATAGACTTTAATAAAATAAAAGATATGATTCATTAAATAAATTAATAGTTTACAATAAATAAATAAATAGTTTAAAATAAATAATTTAATAAATAAATAAATAGTTTTAAAAAATCAAATAAATAAAGGGTTTAAAAAAATAAATGAAAAAAATTAAAAACATTAATTTTTTTTAAGAATATCCATTAATAGGAACAAAAAAAGTTGTAAATGTCCAAACTTTTACGATAAGGATGATGGTAAGAGAAGCTTCAAGATTTCAAAGACTGGGAGTCTTCTTGCCTTATTCAACCACTTCCTTCAATGTTGGGAACCTTGAAGCTTCTCTCACAATCATCCTTACCGTAAAAGTTTAGATATTTAGAGTTTTTATTATCCCTATTAATGGATATCCTTAAAAAAAATTAATTTTTTTAATTTTTTTAATTTATTTATTTATTTGATTTTTTAAAACTATTTATTTATTTAATTTATTTAATTTTTTAAACTATTTATTTATTTAATTTTTTAAAACTATTTATTTATTTAATGAATCATATCTTTTATTTAATTTTTTTTATTTTATTAAAGTTTATAAAGTTTTTGGTTAAAAAGTATAAAATAAAAATAAAGTATAAAATAATATAACTAGGGGCATTTTAGGTATTTTTAAAGTCAAATTTAAGTCTTAGGGCTATTAGTGTATAATAACAAAATATTTCCAGCTAAGTGTAACTTGTCTAAACCTCGAGGGGTTCAGTGCAATTTGCCCCTTTAGATAATTGGAACCGCTGTTTAACAATTGCTCTTAATTATATTTGATTTAAAATGAAATTAATAAAATCAAAACGTCTCGATTAGAAAATGATTTAAGATCCAAATATGTAAAAGTACTCTTTCTAGTAAAACATGTACTTGAATTTAATAAATGTTTAAAAAAAAAAAAAAAAAAAACTGACGCTAACTTGCTCTCCAAGCATATTCTTACATAGAATTTTGGTGCTTTGATATGGTGGGAATTGGGATATACATTTATTTGGTGTTACAGAAATTGTGGGCTTCTTTTAATTTGTGTGCAGGTCAGCTGGTCAGATACCCAGATGCCCATATTGTGTAAAGTGTACGGTCGAGACTCGAGACTTATTGGGTGTCTTCCACCAACTTTTCACTCAATTATTCTTTTGTGCAAATACCCGATTGATATTAAATTGGGATAATTAGCCGGTGGTCACAACATACTATCAAAATGGTTACTAGATTGAGAATTGATTTTAAAATAGTCATTTTAACGAAAAATATAAAACTAATAGAAATTTCATCCAATTCAAGCTAAGCACTCCAAAGCACGATCCGGAACTCTGCTCCCACAATAGGGGAGAGAGTACTCACACAATGTGGGACAAATAATGTATATACATACATACCAAGGCCAAGGATTGAACCTTGATGGTGCAGCACCCTATGTGAGGCTTCAACTACCAAGGCAATGGGTCATTGGTAATAATGTTTTAACTTTTAAACCTTAAAATTGTTTGTTTAAAATTGGTGATGAAGAGTATTCATTCGACCTGATAATGTCATATTTTCTATTGACTCGGTTCCTCTTTCCACCTCACAATTTCAAATCATGTGATTGGTTGTTAATATAATGATAGTGGAAATCAATTATATCTTAACCAATCATATATATTAAAAAAATAATTTAAAAAAAATAAAAAGGTTAGGATCCAAATTTAGGATGTAATCATAATTATTCATTTCTTGGTTGACATTTTCATTCTTGTATGGTCAATTTTTAGAATGTTAAAAGCATCTCCAATGCAAGCGTGGCTTGTGGAAAAAAAAAAAAGATGTCACGTAGGATAAATATACGTTATGTTAATAATTGTATCTCCAATGCAGTCATGCATATTCAACCTCAAGTTGACGTGGCAAAAAAATATTATACATTGTCAACATGACCGTCCACCAAACATTTAAAACTAACATTAATTTTTCATATGTTTTTGGTAAGGAAATAAAATAAAATATAAAATATAAAAAAAAGGATGTACACGTCATTAAAAAAATTGTGTTTTAAACGAAAACATTGGATACCAAATTTTGAATTGATTATTTATCAAGTCTATTTTTATGCCACATAGGAAGCAAGTCTCTTGACATTGAAGATGCTCTTACAATCACATAAGTCATATCATTAGAATATCACTAAGTTTACAAATAAGAAAACAATTTTTTTTAACTACTTATATATATGATTAAAATAATAATAATAATAATAATAAAATAAATAAATAAACTATTTCTTCCATACTCAAAAGCAGTTCGAAATTCCTCTCCATTAAAAAGAAAAAGAAGGAAAAATAATAATTATGGTTTTTATGCCCAGAAAACTTGGGGAAGAAGAAATATCATTATATTTAACTCTTACAATTATAATTTAATCAATTTTTTTTTTTTTTTCTCTAAGATGAAAAAAAAGGAAAAGCATAGTGTTGCTGAAAATTTGGGTCAAAAGAAGAGTCTCAACAGCTTCCTTTCACTTCCTTCTCTATTACTACAATTTTCCATACCACTCACCAACGACGTCGTTTCGGACTCCTCCTCCTCCGTCGCCATCGACACCCGACGTTTCACCACCCTGTACGGCAGACCAGCTGTCAAGTTCAGATCAACTTCTCCTGATGACGGTTCACATCTCGCAGCCACGACGTTGTCGTCACCACCAAAACCATCCTCCTTCTTCCTCTTCTTCAACGGCGGCTTGGATTTGGATTTCCCTGAAACGACCTCCCTTTGCCTGGAACAGTTTTCGATAGATTCCGATACGTCGTCTAGCTCCTCCTCCGGCATGCCTGAAGCTCCACTGAGACAATCGGGAAGTGGCTGCAACGCGCCGCCGCATAGTACTGTCTCCACAGCCTTCTGACACAGATTCCAGTTTCCCATCCACAGAAGCCCCACCGCGCCACTCACCGGATTTATCGTCCGTCCTACCGCCTCATATAATAGGGACTGCAACAATGCTGCAAAAGAGAAACATAAAGTTAAGAACTTTAACATAAACGATCAAGACTGAAACTAGAACCTTAATTTTTTTTTTTTAATAAAAAAAGAAAATGAAATTTTATTAAAATATCATCCTAGAAGTATTATTATTTACATTTTTTTTTTTTTTTTTTTTAATCATGGCATCTCAAATCTTCAAAATTTGATGAATCTGGCTTTGCCTCTAAATGGAAATGAGTAGGTTTGTACTTACAGGGACGTTGGAAGTGTGGGACGGCGGAGATGAAGGAGATGAGACCGGCACGGCCGAAGAACTTGGCGAGGAAGAGGGTGGCGTTGGCTTGGGCTTGAGGGGTGTCGATGGAGCTGAGAGATTGTCGAAGCATGCAGTTTTCACTGCAACCCTTTCGAAGAATTCTACACCCATTGCAACTCATATTAGATTTTGACTATTTGATTATTGAAAGAATCAAAATGGGATGATTGGGTGAAGTTTCTTGGGGCACAAGAATGGATATTAATAATTGAAGCAAAGAGAGAGGGAAGGACGGAAGAAGAAAAAAGGAAGGTGTGTGAAATATATAGACTCTACAGAGAGTTGTTTTAGTTGGGTTAAAGTGACCATGGTTGGGTTAGTGTGGTTTGTGGGGTCGGGTTGGGTTTGTTTCCAAACAAATTGGGCGACTGTTGCGGCTCCGTGTCTCCGCAAATGCTTCGGCTTGGGGGGTTTCTCAGCCGTTGGATCTTTGATGCTTTACACGCTTTGTTTAATTATTTGCTTTTTTGCAACTACCAACAAAGCTACACTATATATGGGATTATTATAGACTTGCTGCTGTGGAAATCAAACCCTACATGAGATAAATCTCTCTACATCTGCCGGTTAAATGCAAAAACACTCTAGATCATTATTGTAAGAACAAATTATTTTCTTTCCATCAAAAAAAAAAAAAAAAGAACAAATTATTTTAGAATAATGTTATTTTGTCCAAATTTGATGTCTAAATATGGTGTTCAAATGATGTAGTAACACTTTAATCCATTCATTTAAATTGTATTTAAATAAATTGATTAAAGTGTTGCCACATCATTTAGACATCAAATTTGGACAAATTAACATTACTTATTATTTTAATATAACCCAAATCCAATAGGTTATTACAATCACTGTGATTTGTATGGCATAAACTTTTTCAAATATTGGTTGTCCAATCATTTGCATTGCAGTCGTAGATGTTGAGAAAATCTTCAATATATTGTTGAATGATGCATCCGTCGTTAAGGATAAAATATAAAATAAGAATTTCCTAACCCATATTTATCTCATAGAGACTATGTATGGTAATTGTAGTTATTTGAAAATAGTTGGATTAATGGAAGAGGACGACGCCAAAATTGACAACAAATGATACGGATCAAACAAAGTCATTCTATTCAAGTTACTGTCGATACTCACTTACGTGGCATCTTTATCTCCTCCAACAACAAAAGCCCTAAGTTTGAGGAGGACTAGATTCCAATCTATAACAACTCACTAACTTTTGTCTTCATTTAACTCTATTTGAGTTTCAAATGTGTTGTGGCCGGATTTTATGTGTAGTTGCAAACCACTAAAAGGGACAAAGACAAGCTAGAGAGTGATGTTTTTGGTGCTCCTTTCGATTTGCTTCAAAAATAAATAATAATAATAATTCTTGACTGCCTCTTCAATGGTTTAGAGAGACAATTTTGGGCTTTGGAGATGGGTATTGGCCAAAGTTTTGCATGGATGGATTCGTTCACTACAAAGGTTAATTTTTGTTCCTCATTGGAATTTTTTTTCTTTACTTTGATTGATTAAATATATGATTGACAGTTCATAAACGATTAGAAAATGTAAATATTTTAATCACATAATTAGATGAGAGTGTGAGACCCTTCAAAACTTGAGCTGTGATTATTTGAACATATATCAATTGAGACAAGAAAGAAACAACAACAACACACTTTATGAAATTCTATAACTAGTTGAAATGCTTTTCAAAGAAAAAAAAAAAAAACATGTATCATATAGATGTCTCTTTACTAGTTTTGCTGAAACAATGCTTTGATTCAAAAATAAATCTTACTTCTTCGGAACCTTTAGAGTGCCAGTTGGTTTTATTACAGTTCATGCCTTAGTAGGATTGGATTTTGCAAAGGGGATTGGAATTTGCGAAGATTACGGGATGAGTTCAGAGATATTGCGATGTTGTGTGCTAACATGACCAATGGCAGATCCAGAAATTTTAATCAGGTGGGGTACTTAAATAAAATAATAATTATATAAAAAAAATATTGAAAAATTGAGATCAAAGTAAAATGAGTTTTTTTTTTTTTTTTTTAAAAAAAAAAAACAAATTGATTATATATATATATATATATATAAAGAAAAATCAATGATATATCAAAGTTTAGAGTATAAAATAAACCAAATAAAATACTTACTCAAAATGAACTAAATAATTTTATATTTAAAAAGAAATAAAAACAAGAAACATGATATTAATAAATAAATAATAACAAGAAAAACAACATAAATTACAATCTAATTTTATAATAAGAAATTTTGTTTTGTATTTAATTTTAATGAATTTTGGTTAAATTTATGCAAAATAATTGAATAATAAATATTACTAGACATGTTTTTGAATTTGTTATTCTTCTAATTATTGGTAAATTATTGATTTATTAATTCTAAATAAATTAAATTTATAAAATAAAGAAAAATAATAAGGATAAAATAAAATGAATCACAATAATTGACGGACTATTTTAATACAATAAATTAAAATTTGAGATTTTATGGTTTATTGATATGATGTGTTAGATATGTCAAACTAAAACTATTAGAAATAATAAATGTTCAAAAATAATAGATTATTTAATATAAAATAAAATTGAATTAAGTAACCATAAATTGTGGGTAACTAAGAGATAATGATGGAAAAGAGAACGTAAATTATTTTTTATTTTAAGAGAAAATGAAAATTTGATAAAGGAATTAGAAAAGATAATAAAATAAAAAAGATACAAAAAATTATTAAAATCAAGCAAATTGTTATTGTTAGGACTTGAACCGTCATCATCAATAACAATAGGAAGTACTCTACCCGTTGTCCTATTAGATTATCTTGTGTAATGTGACTTAATTATCATTATTATTATCATTATTATTATTATTATTTAAACATAATAAATTTTTTAAAAAACAAAATTGAGGTGGGGCATAGGCCCTACCTGGCCTTAATGCGTGTCCGCCCTTGAGCATGACGCTGCTGGAGAAAGAGGGGCCGGTACGATGATTGCAGATTGATCTAAAGGAGGCGGGGATGGATGCCTTCATGGGGCTGATTTCAAAAATTTGGAAGGTGAAGGAGGGTATGGAAATTGAGATGGTGACCAACAATGTTTTTGCTTTTAATTTCAATAGTGTTATGGATCGCACCCATGTAATGGCAAGTGGGCTATGGACATTTGATGGTGCGTTGATTGTTTTGGAGGAGTCATCGGGGAAAAGAGATTTCAAGAATATGTGTTTCATGCGCTCTTAGTTTTGGGTGCAAATTCATTGGGTTCCTTTATTGCGTATGACGAGAGAAATTGGGTGGTTTTTGGAGGAATGGTGGGAGAGGTAAAGGAGGTTGAGATGGGAACCACATGAGAGCGATTAGAAAAGTTTTTGAGGGTTCATGTAAGAGTGGATGTTGAGAAGCCATTGTGTCGTTGTTTGCTTGTTAATGTTATGAAAGATGGGGTTAATACTATCATGTTGTTGTGGTATGAACGGTTGTCAAACCACTACTTCTAATGTGGCCGATTAGGCCATTCGATGCCAGAGTGCACTGAAGTACCAGTGGAAGGAGAATCTGGTAGGGTGGTTTTGCCTTTTAGGCCATGGTTGAAAGCTACAGCTCCAAATCAATGGAAGGTTCGAAGGAGTGAAAACACTCCGAGATTCAGGCCTGGGAATTTCGAGAGTTTTAGGGAAAGTGAATCTGACCAAGTTGGTGGAAAGTCTTGGCGTGCAGCAGTTACAAATAATTCTGGTGAGATTATAGTCAATAAAGACATTGGCAGTTACAGGGAGAACAATGATGAGAATAATGATATTAATAATTTGGGGCGTAACTATAGTATGATGATTAATAAGAAAGTAACAGATGGTAGCCTTACTTTCAAAAGTCAACGTGGTGGTGTGACGATGCAAAATAATTGGCCAGGGGTAGGGGATTTAAATGTTTCTAAATCAAGTGTTAAAGGAAAAGAGAAAGTTGGGTATGTGTCTACAACTAAATCTAATGGAGTGGGCCAATTGGTGGGCTTAATAGTGATAGTAATGCTGATAAAGAGCTAATGCCATCTCTTCCACATGAGGCTTTTGTTAATGGATTTGATGGAGTGGCAATATATGGGCCGTATGGGTCTATGAGTGGGAATATGAGTATTTTTCAACAAAAGCAAGATGGACTACTTGAAGGAACTAGGCTAGAGCGATTAGAACTAGATGTAAATGAGAAAATAAGGGATTTGAAAGCAAAATGAGCATCTAGTCATGGCTTGACAGGGAAGAGGTGGAGTCATGTGGTGTGAGATCGGGTGGGGTTGGGTCGGAATCGAAGTTCGAAGCGTGTTCTAGAGAAAATGAATCTTTCAATCGGAAAAGGAAAGGAAGAGTCCAACGATATCGCATTTGATGCTAAGGCGAAGGGTGTTAAGCATGGAAAAATTTCAAAAGTGGATATTGTTGATAGTGCTCGAATATCAACAATCAGGTTTTCCCCAATTGACCAGACGTAATAAAGACCCTATTTTGGAATGCTCGGCGGTTCATGTTATGTAAAGATTAAAGTAGGATATGGATCCAGAAGTGGTCTTCTTAATAGAGACGAAAATAAGCGTTACATGCATAGAAAGGTTAGGAATTAAATTGGGTTACATGGAGAAGCTTGTGGAAGAATTAGTGGGGAGGAGTGGGGGATTATGTTTGTTTTGGTCAGATGCTATGATTGTTGATCTTTTATCGTATTTGTAGTACCACATTGATGTCAAAGTAACATCTCACTGTTCAAAAGAGTGGTGTTTGACGGGGTTCTATGGGAATCCTGAACCAGAGCAGTCATGTCATATTTGGAACCTTTTATGTAGGCTTCGAGGTATGTCTCATTTCCCATGGTTTTGTATGGAGATTGCAATGAAATTCTCAATATAGAGGAGAAGATAGGGGGTCACCTACGAAGACGTCAATTAATGGAGGATTTTAGAGATGCTCTAAATGCTTGCGAATTGAAGGACATGGGGTACCTGGGGCTAGTTTATACTTGGAGTAATAAACGGGAGGGTAATGTTTTGGTCCAGGAAAGGTTGGATTGTGGTGTAAGGTGTATGAATTGGCACATTTTATTTCTAAATTCAATTGTTCACCATTTAGATTTCTAGAATTTGGATCACATGCCCATTGTGGTCATAGTGTTGGAGGATTCTAATTGGGTGCGGGAGGGTAGGGGAAAATGTGTTAGACATTTCCATTTCGAATCTTACTAGGCTGAGAAGGTGGAGTGTGGTAGACTGGTTTGGGAGAGTTGGTCTTGTTAAAATGGGTTTAGGGCTATAAATAGGGTGGTTAATGAAATCACAAACTGTTGGATACAGTTATCAAAATGGAATACAAGAAATAGAATGAGTTTGAATGTAGAGATTTAGGAGGTTGTGACCAGAGCTGGCCCAAGTTTGTGCACCTTGGATCGAGAGAGGAAATAAAAAGGTTAGAGGCTCGGTTAGATTGTTCATTGATGAAGGAAGAAGAATATTGGAAGTAGAGGTCTCGGGTTGAGTGGTTAAAATACGGAGACAAAAATATAAAATTCTTCCACTTGAAGGCTTCTACAAGACGAGCCAGAAATGTGATTCAAGGTTTGTCCGATGATAGAGGTAGCTAGTGTGAGAGGACTCAAGAAATGGAAAGAGTGATGACTATTTTTTTTAGGCTGGTTTGGCTCCGAGTAAGACAGTGAGTGAAGTTTTGGACAGTTTACAATATCGGCTATTGTAGAGATCATGTAGTTTTTTGGATAACCATTTCTCTACGAATAAGGTACGCAAGACTGTCTTTGATAAGGCCTACGAAGGCTCTAGGACCAAATGGTATGCCGACTCTGTTTTACCAAAAATATTGGGATATAATTTGAGACAGTGTCATTAATGCTAATTTAAAGTGTCTTAACAATTGAGAGTCTGGAAAACATAAATGACACTCTTATTTGTTTGATTCCAAAAACTGTTGTTGCTAAACGCATTATTGATTATCGTCTGATAAGTCTTTGTAATGTCGTTTATAAGATTGTGGCAAAGGTTATGGCCATTATGTTGCGTGTAATGACCCCACACATCTCAATTGGACTCCACGACCCACTGTCTTGATGAGACCCGGATACGTCATTAATAATACCAATTATTTAACGTTTAGCCTCCCTCACTTTGGCTCGAACCTAGTACTTATACCATTCTTTGCCAAAGTGAGTACCATGTTTAAAAGGGGTGTTATTTTTACGACTGTTCTCATTGGAAGGCAAAAAATAATAGAAGAGAATTAGCTATTTGGAAAGCGATTTGTTAGGGCCAGAAGCTCAGTTGGTGTGTTGGATCAAGTATTTCTATGAGGATTTTTTATGATAGATGGCTCCCATGTCCACTGACTTTCAAGGTTTATACCCCAAAAACTCAAGAGTATATTTGGCTAGTGAGCCATTTGCGAACTGCTTCAAGAAGCTAGAATGAAGTGTTGATAAAGGGAAAGTTTTTTTTTTTTTTTTTTTTTTTTGATGAAATTGGATTGACCTAAAGGGGAAAAGCATCACAAGCGATCATATGTTGATAAAGGAAATGTTCAAGGAAGATGATGCGAGTACTATTTTGTCTTTGCCATTCAATGGTGGGCAGAGGGATGATTCCATTTGCTGCCATTATAATAATGATGAAGAGTATTCGGTAAAAAGTGGTTACAATGTGGGAATGCTTATGGAAAACTCGAATCCATCAACTTCAGAGGCGCAAAGGACTGATTTTGACTTAAACAAAATATGGAAATTAAATCTCCCCACCAAGGTTAGAGTCTTCATATAGAGAGCTTGCCATAACTGGATCCCGACCATGGTTAACCTAGCTAAGAGAAAGGTTGCGGTTGATGGTTTTTACCCAATCTATTTGTCGTCCTTTGAAACAATGATCCATGCACTGTGAGGTTGTTCGGGTCTAAAAGTTGTGAGAGCCAGGTATGGCAAGTTGGATGGTGTTAGGCATGGTGACATATCAAGTTTCTAGGTTTTCTTCTCTTCTTGTTTAAATATTTTGGAAATCCATAAGATTGAGTTGTTGTTTGTGATTTGGTGGCACGTTTGGTACATAAGGGTCCATGGTAGCGGCAATCATGATATGAAAAGGGTGGTTTCTTGGTCGAGGGATTATTTGTAGGAGTTTGTAACAGCTAATTTGGAGGTGGTAGATTAAAGTGGGCGTGGCAGGGATGTTGTTGTTGCCCATTGGCAGCCTTCGAGTTTGAGCTTCTACAAATTGAATATTGATGTTGCTATCAATGAGCGAAATCATCATGTTGGCTTGGGGATGGTTGTCAGGCATCACATGGGTTCGGTCTTGGGTGCTGTGCTCAGATGGTGAAGGATGACTATTCGCCTCTAGTGGCCGAAGCAACGACTATTCTTCGAGGTTTGGAGTTTGCTATTAATCCTGATCTACTGCCTATTGTTGAGTTTGATGTTTTGGGAGTAGTCAATATGATCAATTCTGACACTGTTGTGTTTGCTGATATAGGCCTAGTGATTTTGGATGTTAAAGATCGTCTTCAGGGTATTGGGGCGGGTTTGGTTTATTTTGTTCCAATGGTGGCGAATGTGGTTGCTCATGAGCTATCGAAATTAGCTTTATCTATTTATGATGATCTTTTCTGGATGGAATCTTACCCTCCGTGTGTGGAGAGGTTTGTCTAATCTGATTGTCCTCTATAGTTGGTTCCTGTGTTGGCTTTTATTTAATGGTTAAAAAAAAAAAAAAAATGAATTTGGAAAAGATAATTGCATATGACTAAGAATGGCAATAGGGCGGGTTCAGACGGATTTGGTAAAATCCAAACTCAAACCCAAACCCGTGAAATTTTGTGTCTACCAAACCTACCCGTAAACCCATCAAAATAAATGGATTTGGGTTTAGGTTCGGGTTTTACCCACGGGTTTAAGGGACACGCAAACCCGCCCACGAACCCTGAAACAAGCGGGTCCATGGGTAAAACCCGTGAACCAACAAACCCGCCATTTAAAAAAAATATATATTTCTATATTATTTAAATATATGAAATATTATAATTTTAAAGAATAAAAACACTTAATAGATTGAAATGTTTACATTTTATTCTTTATATAATTAAAAAGTTTTTATTGGAGTTTTAATTTATAATATTTTAAATAATAAAATATTACATAATTTTTATTGTTCGCGGGTACGCGGGTTCGGGCATGGATTTTTTTCCAAATACAAACCCGAACCCGAACCCGAACCCATGACGGGTACAATTTTCAAACCCAAACTCATCCATGGGTGCAGTTATCCCAACCCAAACCCTCTTTAAGCAAGTTGGGTTCGAGCGGGTCCCACAGGTTCGGGTTTAATTGCCATCCCTACATGTGACAAAGTGTCCATAAATAAAATTCATTCTTTTGATTTTCTTTATGTTTTTTGGTTGCATAAATGTTTCATTCCAAGGATCTTGGATACAATGGAAGCAATAAGCTAGTGGTAGGATCATCTATATATATGATTTTGCACATTTAAATTTAAGAAGGAGCTACTTGATTTTTTTTAAAGAATGAAAAAAATACTTTTTTTTTTCTTGAAGAACAAATGACAAATAATATATTAAATAATGAAAATAGCCGGCTTGTGAAAAATAAAATAACAAAACTTATGTGGGTGTGATTTGGAATTTGGATCTTCTCTCACTCCAGTCCTCCATCTCCATCTCATCTTTTAATGATCTAGTGACACTTAAAATGAATTTTCTTAAAGTATGCTTTTAGAGCCGTTGACTGGTTGTACCTTTTTTTAAAAAATAATAATACTATTGTTAACCGAAAATTGTCATTTGGGGTGATTTTCCAATTAACAACTCTAATGCTGAAATTGGGATGGATCTCAGTCGGAGAGATATCAAGTAATTCGATACCTTTGGATTCTTAGTGCAAACAAGCTAAACACTATGGAGAAGGTGAATAAAAATAGCTTATCAATATAATCGCATAACACACTTTTTATTGATCATAAACATACAATGAATATACAATGGAAATTGCGTATGGCTATGGTGATAGGGTTAAAACTCAGGTGGCGATGGCGATGGAGCTCTCGTACATGTCGATAAGTAGAAAAAAACTTAAAGTAGAGTTCAACACTTGAAGTTGCGGTCACTTTTCTGTATGGTGATGTGTTGTATATATACGTCCAATGCTTGCTGAGCACTCCTCTAAATTCGGTCTTGTGACCTAGAGATTTTCGGGACGTCCCATGGTGATTGGCGAAAAGATCGTAGGTTTGCTTCAAGGAATCATGCGATCCCTTTTTTGGCAGAATTTGATGTAGTTGACTTTGCTTTCGAATGGAATTCCTTCAGTGGTGGGAATAAGTTGATCTCCTTACTATTAAAACAGTGTCGTCTTACTATCCTTTTTTGTAGCTTGATCTTGGCATGCCTGCTCTTACCTCGATACTTGGTAGTCCGCTACTCTGCTGCTTGCTGCGCTGTTTGGATGACTCTAGGAGGAAGCGGGTATAAAGACATCTTGTTTCCCACTTGACTATTATACTTATTATAATGTATCGGGGTACATGAGTACCGGGGTATCAAAATACCGGGTTAGTATGGTAGCGGGATACTAGGGTTTGGCAATAATGGTGTTCTTATTAACTTGGCTTCTGTATTCTCTGGTATCCCAAAGCTTAAGAGACCTTAATCTTGATCTAGACTGACAGAGGGCGTATTCTGGCTAATTTATGTGGCAGGGTATCAGGAGGCCCTTCCTTCTATATAGAATCTTCTCATGTGTGGATGGAAAATTCTTCTTTAAACCCTTGTTATTTTTGGCGGTTAACAATTATAATAATTCAGGATTTAAAGAAGAGACAGATTCGAATTCACAATCTCATGGTATAAGCGTGATGAACAAATCGCTAGGACAACCTTGTCATGTGGACCCGATTGTAACTTAATGTGTTCATTTAGAGCTTATTTAAAAAAGAAAACCCAATTAACCAAGTCTTTGTAATAAACGTTCAAAATAGGAGAAAGCTACAAATTACTTTGTGTCTTATTCTTCTCCAAATATAACCCATTGACCGGTCTCTTTGAAATAAAAGGTAAATGAAAAACTACAAGCTTTCAATTATTATTATCTTACAACTAATTGAAGTTAACATCATATCTAAATAATTAATCACTTAATTAACTTGCATTGTAACCTATAATTATTAGATAACTATTATATGATTTACACCCACATCACATTTACGCGGCCAAATGACTTGAAAAAAAAAAAAAAAAAAAAAAAAAACATTAAAAAAAAAAATCCTTGATTTCATTGGCAAATTAGTTGCTAACATATTCCCATGTTAGACAAAAATGAGTGTGTGGAAAACAGGAAATGGTTGTTACGATTCTTTTGAGGTTTGGGGATTTATATATTTAGATGTGTAATTTTGCTTGTTACACTGGAACTGGAACTGGGGTTGGGATCATTTGTTTTTTGCTAGCTAGTTGAATGCACAAGTAGGCATTGTTCTTATGTGTGTATTAGGTGAATTTGGATGAGATATTTTAATTTTAATTTTTTATAAAAATCTTACATTGAACGGGTCACAGGTCTGTTAGAAGCTACCGAGATTGAGTACTATATGCGCGGCTCGAATATTAATTCTCATAATTGGTATATATCTACATCCCTCAAAAATGAGGAAAATCGAGAAGTGCACACCATCTATTATTCTATACTGAGAAGGAATGTGATATATTTTTTCTATCTTTATTTATTTTTTTTTTTTTGTTTTATCAGACAAATACATGTACAGTCCGGAAATCTACTCTCACAAACCAGGAAAAAACTCCCCACATATACTTGTAAAATTATCCTTAGTTTGCTGACAAGGTATTACATAGATCTTGTTCATCATAATCTACTAATCTAGTATGAGAGGGTATTCTAACTAATTGTAGATATATCATACATCATAATTAGTAGAACGAATTGCATTAACACATCATGATTTTAGACAATATTGCATGATATTCAACCTTTGTGTTTATTACACAAATTATCTTATACTTTTAATTGACTTCCATCAAAACTAATTTTATTAAAATGATAATAAAATTGAAAAAATAATATATATAAATACAATAATGCTAAACATCCCACCTACAATCCCACTATTTCCATCTCACTCCATCCCAACACACATGGCAGCAGAGGTGTCACTTCGTGAGTGGACACACATTAATTGATACTTACCCATGTATTCACTCACCAATTAATGTTTATCCACTTACCAAATGATATCGCAACTGCCACGTGTATTGGGATGAAAATGGTAGGATTATAGGTAGGATGTGTATCATTAGTGCATTACTGATATAAATATGTCAATTGTCAAAAGAGAAGTTCAAAAGGCCTCAGAGACTTTGAATATAAATGTAGATACATTGAGAAAACAACCATGACTAGTGAATGAATTGCATATGGTTACATTTTATTTTGGTTGGTCATAACATCTTTGCTTCCAGTTTCATTTTCCTGGGGCACTTTAGATTTTTTAAAAAATTTTTTGTCAAAATACATGTGAAGTGAGACATGAGAGCTCTGGATATTCTTCTACAATTACTCCTGTTTTACTTCCACAGTTTCCCCATATAGCAGTACAAATTGTGTAAAATCAACAGACACTCTTCCAAACTATATATGCTTCTTTTTTTTTTTCTTCTTTTTTTTTGTTATTTAATTAAGACATAAACAGCAGTTTCTGAAGTTTCTAATGTTCATTAAGGGAGGTAAAGACCAAAAAAGATCCCAGCCAAAAAACCAAGTTCTATGTAACTGGAGTCTCTACTAAGAAACTGAATTCCTTCGGTTTCTCGAAGGAGTTGATTTAGATTCTTCCGGGACGGCAGAACCGAGACTCTCCGAAGAATCCGAGCCACTATTGTCACCTCCTTGTCCCGCTTTGCTTGACCATAGCTTCGTAAAAATCTTCTTGGACTTGAGCAACCCTTTCATTTTACTAACCGCAGCCTTGTCGATGCTACTACTTCTACTATCATTACCGTTTCTCTCGCTCCCTCCTACTCCATTGGCCATCCTTAAGGCAGCTAGCTCTCCCTTTAACGCCTTCAGCTCCTCGGCTGTAGCCACTGCATCCCAATCTTCCTCTGGATTGGTTGCTATGGACCTTGAGCTCCCATACGACCCGTTTTTCAAATCCTTAATGCCTTTAGGAAGGTCAGGAGTGCTGCTACCTGAGGAAGCAGCAGCCCTGACTTGCTCGAAAAAGAGTACCTGCACGACAACACGCAATGGAAGTCTCTCGTTTTGCACAGCATGCATACATGCATCTACCGACAGCTTCCTGCAGTCCATCAGTTTGCATATCTTCTTCCTTTCATTTTTGCTGATCGCTGGGTGCTCCTGCAACATAATACAACATTTCAAGACTAATCAAGCAACTATGCAATCATGTATCAGTTTTCCATTAACAGAAGATGGAACATAACCAATAATCAGCAAGTAACATTTCACCATTTCAGCAAGTTCTTACCTTGAGGTACATGTCAATGGCCCGGTAAAGCCCGTCATGAGCAGGTCGGGATATACTCGACACCATCTCAGCAAGATCAACGAACTTTGACAAGGGTAAATTGCGATCCTTTGCAATTTCAGCAAGGTAGCTGTCTATCAATTTTGCCACCATCAACTTGGAAGCATCAGATAAAATCCCTGGCCTCCTTATCTCTAGAACCTCTTGATCTCCTTCTGCTGACTCAATCGCCGCATTCTGATCTTGCATCAAAAACTCCTCTACTAATTTATGTACCGTGTCAACATCATACTTGGTACTTTCCCCTTCTGGCGTTCGTATCAAAATATCATTTACATTCGCCTCATCTAGTTGCTGTCCTGTTCTTCTTACAAGCTGCCCCTTAACCATATCGCCTGAGTCGACAGTAATGGCTGCTTTCAACAATTTAAGTAAGAAACTGCAAGAGACACTGCCCTTCTCTGCGGGCAGCAACCACACGATTGTATCAACGACTGATCGATATTTTCCAACGTCTTTACACTGGATCATGCCCTTGTAGAAACCAGACAACCTTCTGTAAGCATAAGCTTTCAAGGCTTCTCCAATTACTTCATCAGGAACTCTCACTTTGGTTTTAATATTCACTATAATACACTTATATAGATCAATTTCAAGCTCACACAAATCCTCCACCCACCAATCTTTAGGTACTGCCCGGTTTCTGACACCATTCCAGTTTAGATCATTCCCGTTTTCCTCAGGGAGCTTCTTGCGGTTATAGGTGTAAGACCAGTCAACTTTAGAAACATCAACACAGGCCTTGATAGCTATAGCTTCAATGCACTGGTTGATTACCTTCAATTCCTCGGATAATGGTATGAGAGACTTGGTTGTCTGTAGAACAATGATAGAATCTTTCCAGCTGCGTAAAATGCTAGCGCTAAGGAATACATCAACCTTATAAATGAGGTTCCCTTTCTCAATAGATTCATGCATTCCTAGGTACTCAGCTGCATACCGAGCTGCCACAACATTGTAAGCATTAAGGGTGACCGTCATGCCATAGCAAAATTTGGCACAAATCTCAAAGGCAGCAGGTCCCCCGGGAATGTCGGAAATGTCAACTTCATTGCTGTTGTCTTCGTTAGCAGTTGCCACCAACTTCTGCAGGCAAGCACTTTTTGACAGAAGAGGAAACTGCACCAGATTTCTTTCAGGTTATTAGCTTCAGAAATTATTATATGTTGCTACACAACATATCAGCATATATATATTAAACATTTACACATCAGCTGATTTAACCGAAGTTCTCCAAGCTGAGTTTGGCACATTGATATAATAATTTCAGTTTCTCAATTGTCAGCTGTTAGATGCATCTATGCCATCTACTATTGTAAGGGTAAAAGTTTAATAACATTGTTTAGGCCCTTACCTACACATTAAAATTTTTGGATCTACATTAATTTATAAAGGTATCGAAGAAAACTTTATGAAAAAAGTCCAAAGTCAATTTCGTATCAATATTTATTTGTCTTGCATCTAATTTTATCTGTGTTTGTGTTTGATCTATGTAACAAGTGCATTTGTCATGCAGTTAAGGGGATGTGTATAAAAAAAACTTAAACTTTTCGGTCTAACGATTGCTTAACAGTAATATTGTTCATTAGTTTAGCTTTGCCATGCTGTCTTTGACTTGCAAGCAATTCATGAGCCTTGGATGATTTATTCTATAATAAATTGAAAATGTTCCCAAAACAATTCAAGCTCTAGTAAGTTTAGCCTAACAGAGACTCTAATATATTTCTGAACAGAGCATAGCTAAATCAGTCTCCCTAGGAGGATAATAATTCTACTGGCGTGTATATGTGCTTAATCAACTGCTATAAAGCAAGGACGATGACACAGGCAACACACCCGGAAATGCTGAAAACAAGGTTCCCTCTTACTAGAAGGCTTTTTCAGTACAAAGATGCCATACCTTATGTAGATGAAACTTTACATCCCCGATAGCAACAGTAATGTCACTAGCCAACTCGCTTTGCACGTACCTATAAAGAAAGTATTAAGAAAGAACACTTGAATCATTTCTTAGCTTCTTATATAATGATATGTTCTCATCAGCAGAAATCTTGAAGAAGGGCAACACAGGGTCTATTGTAGTTTACAATACACATGGTTCAAGTGTTCAACTTATTTTAGTAATTGCTATATAAATCATTATTGGTTTTCATCAGAGACGAAGATTTTAAAAAGGAGGTCTCCAATCACACATTCATGTACAACTAAGTTCAAGTGAAAGCCCTTCATATATTGCACCACGGGATTTGCCATATCTTAGGAACTTTTATACCTACGTCTAGGATCCATATGCAGACTTAAAAGTTAAAATTCTGAAGACGTCCATATTTATCAGTGAAAAAAAAAAAAATCATTAATTGAACAAATTCTTCTTGCCTTGACATCTACAGCTAACAAAATGTCTAAAAATCCAGTGCATCCAGGTAACAAAATTGTAGAAGCTTTTACTTCAAATCGAACTATGAAAAATCATAGATGAAAATTTTCCAAAAGCAGGAATATTCTGCCTTGAGAATTAAGAAAAGAGAGCATGATCTTTTAAATCTCAAGATTCCTGAAAATAGCCCCATTGTTTCCAAGGGAGATGTAGATATCTCCGAATGCAATCCTAATATCAAAACTATTGAAAATGAGTAAAGAAAAAGAGTGGACAAGCTTGAAAAGAAAATCGTAAATTACAAGAAGCCACAAATCTTCCAACATTATGTTTTAAAGAGCAGTACTTTCTTTTTAACTAATAAGATGAAAATGTTAGCTTGTTAAAAATACAAATTTCATACCATCCAGAAAAGAAAATAAGAAATAATAGCTGCACGTTACAAATCAACAAAGTGGGAAGACCACTACAAGATAGATACAATCAGTTTTAATGAACATAAAACAAATTGAAAGAGATACATACTTATCATCAACAAGCATATGCAGAATGAAATGAAACAAATCGAGCACAACAGTGAGGAAAAAAAGAAAGCACATAACGTGATAAAGGGTACGAGAGATCTCACCTAATGTTGTTATCATCGGTCTGAAAGGAATCTGGCTTTGATCCAAGTTTCATAAACTTCATCTTGGTAAGGAAAAAAGGATCTAGTTCTTCTCTCTGATACTTCAAAACAAGCCTTCCTCACTATACTCAGCTGACTACTACCTCTAAATCAAACACATCACACACACACTACAAGACGTTCCCAATAAAACACACATTACCAGAACCGAGGAAAAATTTCCAGGAATGGAATGGGAATTCCCCAGTTGTGGGGACCAAATTTGTGAAAGACCAAGACCAACTGTTTGAGCTTAAAGAGAGTAAGTAAGGGATCTAAAGGAAATGGTTACGGATATATGCCCCAAAGAGTATGACCGAATCTTGACAGCAATCGAGGCAGGGAGTTCCAATTGGGGGGTTTGTTTGAGTAATATTTAAACAAAAAGGTTCTCTTGAATATCAAGAGAGCCAAAGGAAGAGGCTGTGTATCCTTGGTCGACCGGCAAAGACCACAGAGCCCGGGCTCAACCAGTTAGCTCAGGAGACATAGCCAACAGACTCTTAACACTAAACAATTCTCAAAAACCAGAGACACCCCACAAGCACAAATCTGACTCCATCTCTCACAAAACTATTTCTTTATCTTTTTGAGTTCTGGTTACTCTGTCTCTTTGTTTTTTTTTTTTTTTTTTTTTTTTTTTTTCCCTCTTTTAAAAAAGATTATAAAGATTCATGCCACCAAGACTGATTGAGTTTCTTTAAAGCTTCAAGTTCCAAACTTGACATATACAAATCCACATCTACACTTATATAATTATATATATATATATAGTGTTTTTTTAAACCGTTGAAGTTTGAAAACCTGCAACCGAAAACAGCATCTCGGTATCAGTTTACTAAACCACCAAAACGGTAGACAACAAGCATCTATCTTTATATGGGAATAAATGAGAAAGATTCACAAAAGAAAAATCAGAGTTAATAATAATAATAGTAGTAAAGAACAATCATCAAACATCAACTAACAACAACAAAATCACTACAAAAATTGAACTTTAATCTGGGAAATCTACCAGAATATATCACAAGAAATCTAGTTAAATAATGAAAGCAAAAGATCCCAATACCCCCACATGAAGAAATGTGCTCATTATATTACACCAAAGTTGATTAAACAAAAAAAGAAGACAATCCCAAAAGCCACTCTCCGTGGAAACCCCAACAGAAACCAAGAGACCCCATTTATCAAATCCACAAAGAAATCAATTCAATCAACACCCATTTCAATATTTTGTAATATCAAGCAGATAACAAGAGATCTCAAAAATGCTAAAGGAAAACTTACCAAGAAATTTGCAGTGAAATGCTTTTCTTTTCTTTTCTCACAGTACTAAATAAAACAACAGTGACAATACAAATGAGACATGCATGAACCAGAAGAAGTTACATAACCCACTGAAACAAGGAAAAAAAAAACACAAACACACAAAACCCACCACCAAAACCAAAAGCTAAAGAAACTGGTGTCCACAAGACTGTATCTTTCAGTTTCAGATTCTCAGTAGTACACCAAAGAACCATATGGGTTTGGTTTTCTTTTTCCTTTTAAACAAAAAGCAAACTAGTTAGGAAATGTGTTATCAATGTGGCTGGATAGTACACCTCCCACTACAACTTTTATGTAACACGAAGTCACGAAATAAAAATGTTCACTTACTTTAGTTAGAGTGGTGGTGGAAGATAAGTGAAAAGAAAAATTAAAAAAATTTCATTCAATTTTGGGAAATTAAGAGAGTGACTAGTAGCTATAGCTTGCACAGTCATGCACGCCAAAGCCGACTGACACACACACACATCACACCACACAAAGCTTTCTTGTTGCTGCTCTTTTTATTAAATGACACACACTTTACTTGCATTCTAATTAACCCACCACCCATCACTCATCTTTTTTTTTTCTCTTCAGCCCAGGAAAAAAAAAAAAAAAAAAAAAGGAACTGTTGTGATGGCTTATCTCTCACCACCTCCGCTTCTAATGAAAGAAACTCCCAAGTAACGTGAACTCCAAGTAGACTAATTTCAGGTTTTCTTAAATTGGAGTTATTTTTTTCTTTCTGTTTTTGGTTTGTTTCAAAAACTATTTAAAATTTTGTATATCCCTAGGAATTTTAACAACTATAAGAAGAACAACATTGAGTGCTTGAGGAGGGCATGTTAAAATATTGCCTAAAGGTGGACTGATTGAAAGTTGACTAGAAAAAATAAAAACATTGATGTGTTACAAATTTATTTGGAACTAATGTTCAAACTTTGTCAGTTTGGTTGAGTCTGGACTCTGGATGATACTCATCAATGGTCAGCCTGAGCATTAATAGGCCAAATAGCACTCTTCACTCTTCAGAATTTTTTTTTCTTTTTACACAAATGGCTTGGATTAGAGTTATAGGTTCATCATGAGCTAGTCTGAGCTTCTTAAATTTCCAAACCTAACTTCCTGTTTGTGTTAAATGTTTGTACTCTGTTTTAAATGTACAACTTTTTCAACATCTTTTTCTTATATGTAAATCAAATTACCAACATGATGCCTGCCCCAGAGAGATTCAAATGCAAAACTTTATGTTAATGTTTGATTATTATTTAATTAGAGGCAGAGCTTAAAAGGGATTATTATTATTATTAATGGAGGTAATTAAGCAGATAATATATAATTAGGCCCTAATAAGCTAAGTGCATGTGCTGTGGATTTGCATGTGCTTTTGCAGTAGCCAATATCACAAGTAGTCTCACAATTATATTGATTGGGTCATGAAAACAGGCTTGACCAGCAGCTCTAGATGCCAAGAAAAAGAATCCTATTTTTTCCCACTTAAATTGATGAAGAAAAAACAGCATATGGTTTGAATATTAAATTGGGAAGAACATTTCTTATATTCCCACTAGTAAGTAGTACCAAATCCCTAAAAAAGTGCTCCATTTTTCTTTGCATTTATAAAAATAAATCACCCCTTTCTCTCTCACCACATTTTAAGGCCCTGTTGTCTCTTTCCTCTAAACACTGCAAAGGGTAACCAAACTTATTTGAAGTTTATTGTTATATAGATTAACCACATGCATGACTAAATTGGATGGTTACTTCGAAGCTTATTGTTAAATACCATTAACATATAAACAATAATAAGACCAGTAGAACACGAAAGTACATTCTGCAAACTTATCCGTTTAAGTTCGGTTTACTGTCCACTATCCAATATGATTTGATGGAAAGAGTATTCATTTAACCTGAACAATACTGGCTTCCAACCAGGAACAGAGCCACCTTACGACGAGAGGGGGCCACTACCCCTCTGAAGTTGTACAATTTTATAAATTTTCTCCTAACCTTTAAGAGTTTTATGTTTTTACCCTTTTTTCATATACCTCAAGTTTTATAGTTTTATAAATATGTCCCCTACATTTTCATATTTTTATATTTTTACCCTTACTTTATATTTATATTTTCTAATTCTTTTATAAATTACACTGTTAATAATTTTATCTTAACCACATAGAATATATTTCATTCTAAATATATTATTATTTTTTATTTATATCTCAAATATAAATCAAATCGCAACATATATGGTTTGTTACATCAAAATTACACTTACTCAATTCTTTCTTAACTAGTTTTATTATATTCTTAAAATATTTCTCTCTCTCCAAATCTTACTTATCTCACTCTAATACGGTAATATCATGTCATATTTTTTTATAGGTTATTTATTTAGTTTATGCAATTTTAAAAA
The DNA here is from genome assembly GCA_954870605.1 of Acer campestre. Lineage (NCBI taxonomy): Eukaryota > Viridiplantae > Streptophyta > Magnoliopsida > Sapindales > Sapindaceae > Acer > Acer campestre. Next base: position 29,596,513 of record OX940802.1, read on the forward strand.
AAAAAATGTGTTGATTTATATAATTAAAACATGTCAAGTAACACATAGTCATATATTTATGTTTAATTATTAAGAAATTGTATCAATAAAACTTTTATAATCTTTAATAATTAAAAAAGTATTTGGATTTTAGAAAAATATTAGGAGTACAGTTTAAATTTCAATTTTTTTTTTTAAAGTGTTGTTTAAATTTCATTTTGTTTTCTAACTATTAAATACTATTATTGAATCTTGTTTTAATGGCCATAAATTTTAGTCTATATTATTTTTAGAGTAATATTAGACATAACGCAAACTTTATATCTTAACTTGTATTCCAACTAGTTATTTATCGATTAACAAATCGATACATATTAATTATGATTTGTTTCACTCATTGCATTTATATAGATTAAATTGTCTAAGTTACAAGTTGAGATATGAGTTAGAATGTCTAGTATTGTTCTTATTTTTATTATGTTTTCATCCCTATTCAATGATCATCTTAAATATATTTCATAAATACACAAATTAAGATAATTTAGCACAATACAAAATTTTATTCATTTTAAATGATTAATGAAAAAAAAAATAATGTTTTAAAATATAAATAACATTTTTAATAAATAAAAAATTTCATGTCGCACCCTCTAGAATATATAAAATCCTGGCTACGTCCCTACTTCCAACATAGTATCAAAACCACCATACATCTAATTGTTTATTAATGTTTTCGAAAAGAAGTTATGAGAAATGATCGAATATATATGTTTAATAAACTTTTGTAATCAAATTCTGTAAAACAACTGATGTTGATACCAAATCCTATCATTTATGAAGTAGTCAGACATGAAAGTAGATCATGAATAAAATACTGAAATGTAGAAATAAAATAGCAATAATTTCTCTGAAGAAAATCAAAAACTTGTAAGAATTTGAGTCATTGCTGACTGTATGAGTATAAAGTTATAAACATTATTTGCTAGATTATATATAAACGAAAAGATTCCTTGAGGAACACTTGATTCATTATTCTGGGAGCCAAATCTTCATGACTTTGAAAAAAATAAAAAAAAATAAAAAATAAAAAAGTGGGGTGTTTATTTAGGCAGATTGCAGAATGAGCCGAAAGTCATCTATGTTTCAAGTTAATAGATGCTAAAAGGTCAACCAGATATCGTCACGCCCAACGTTATCATTTGCTTATTCTTCTGGAAATTGGCATTAATGGAGCCGCTCCTATGTGTCTATCAATTCTACTTAGACCCACAACTCTCTTCTTATTGGTATTATTTTCTTTTTTAAAAGAAATGTCATACTTCCCATAAAAAATATATATATATATATTCTCACATTTTTCATTGAAAATCATTTCTTTTTCTTAAATTATAACAAGAAGTATTACCATAAATTTGGAAAGATCAAACACTACATGTACAGCCTGAATATGAGATATATATACTCCCATAACGGGAGAGATCTACCCCCGACCACAACATTGGGAAAAAATCATCACACAAAGTTATAAAATATACACATTGAGACTCGAACCTTCCACTACATATGTGATAATATATATATTTTTTGAACTATTAAAATATTTTAAAATAGAGGGAAGGGGTATGATTCGAATTCATGACCTTTTTGATGTAGATATAAGGGATTTATCACTAAAACCAACCTCGTCTTGTCTGATTGATATGACATATGCAATAATTGATATCCAACTGTTATGATTAGACTAAGCAGACAATAATGCTATGCTATCTGCACTAACCAAAATATTAATCTAAAAATTAACCCAAAAATGTCATATAACACACCATTTGTTTTTTTGTTTTTTTTTTTATATTTTTTTTACGGTAATTAAACAATATAATTATATATCATCTTCTTCGTTTTTCTTTCTTAAAAAGAAATGGGCAACTGGTTTGATCTCCCCGCAACTACAACCAAGAACCAACCAACAAACAAACAAGTAATAAACCAAATCTTGTGACGACTCAACATTTGAAAAGAGAGAATCCAGAAACCGGTTAATGTCTAAGATACTGTCCTTTTTACAACTCATCTATATACAAATATCAAACAAGGTTGATAAAATGCACATGCCCACCCCACCCACTAATGCTTTTTTTTTTTTTTTTTTGATTGATAGTTTTGAACAATATATAGTTTAATAACATGCAAGAGTTTCCAATTAAGTCCCCTAATGATAGCATCCATCAGTCTCGATGCTTTCGCAGGACCACGTTACCATTTGGACCACCACCAATATTTGTCAATCTTTCCCAATTTCCTTATTTTCCTTTGTTTAATTAATAGGTTGTCAAGACGATCAATTAAAGATTAACATTTTATTAATACTTATAATTAATAAAATCAGCAACCACAAATGGGTGATTTATTAGTTATTACGAGTGTACTATACATGGTCTCATTAGCAATTCTTAATTAAGATAGATAGCAGACAGAGGTCTTCCCCGCTTATGTTTTTATAATCAAAATGACGAGGCAATCAAGATAAAATGAGAGCTAGGTTTATCCAAAAAAAAAAAAAGATTAAATGAGAGAGGTACACAATTAATTACAAACTTCATTTCTTATAATTACTAAGAGATCACAATGTTTGAAGCCAACGTAAGTTTGTTTTGAGATAATTTTATTTTGTAACTAGTGTAAATTAAATGCAATTTTTTATAAATAATATAAAATAACTGTGAAAATGCACAACCATTACTACCAATATGACGATCGTGTAACCAATAGTACACGTTCCCCTTCAGTACTTACGATCGTGTTCCACTAATTTACTCATGAAATTGCAAAATACATGTGGGGAGATCTCTCATTCATAGTGAGAGTTGCATTTTAGGTCATGCATGTAACGGTTGATCTCGCTCGTAAAGTTCCTGTAGAACTCTGACTCAATTGGTGTCAGATTTTAGGGAAATGGAAAATAAAAAAAGGCAACTATATAACAATAAAGGCATTGTGAATTAATAAGAAGAAGTAGATTTTGCCATACCAGAGTCCATGGACATGCATGAAGTCATGATAATAAGAAGGAATATGATTGAGCAAGGAGCAGTCGACTTGAGTGACCACTCACCAACCCATCTATCTATCTTTTTATTTGAGTTCATGAACTCAACATGATGAAAATGCATGCACCACTTTATGATCAGTTGCATTCATCACTATCAAATTATAGCAACAACTCCATCCTTTAAAAAAGTTGACTAAAAGCCCTACTACGTACTGCTACTGCTACACCGCCCAAAACCCTAGTGCTCGATCTCATAATTATCACACCATTCTCTCTATCATCATATATATATATATATGGTGATGCTGATCAAGACCCTAGATAACTACATTTCAATATCTTTATGTATACATACCCCACTACTTTATGATTCTCCTTTTTTTATTTAAATCCACTCTTTCTATTACATGCATATATCTAATATTATGGAGCCAAATAGCCAATTTAGTATACCGAATGGGTATCAATTAGATAAGATTAGGGATGACAATATACGTTATCGCATTGTATTTGTAACAATCTAAATACAATTCGATCCAAATACAACCCGTTTATTTTTTGTTCAACCCGAACACATTTATTTATTCAATTCAAAAGAGTGGATTCTTTTGACAGATTAGGTTGAATCAACAAACACACGTTCATTTAGGGTTTAGATTTTTTTTTTCTCTTTCTTTTGTAAATAAACAATGCCACCGTGAAGGGCCTGCCCCAGCAATGTTGTTGTTGTATGCCTGGGTGCGTGCCTGGCCAGGCATCATGTTGCCTAAGCAGTGCGATATCACTTGGGTCCAGAGATGTGAAAGAGTTTGGGGAGATAGAGTTTTTATATGAGTGTATTTGTATATATAATTTCTTTAAAATGTGGTTATTAACAGTTAAACTTTTGTATATAGTTAAAATCAAAAGTGTAATGTTAATTTCGAATGACTATTTTTTTATTTTTAAAAGAATCGTTGACTCGCCAATCAATAAATCAGTTGATTATGTTAAAGTATGTTAGAAAAGGAAACATAGATAAGACGAAAAAAAAAAAGAGGAGGATTGTAGCCTTTTACAGAATTGGGGAGATTGAAGAACAAAATGAAGATTGACAAATTTAGGAGGATATTCCAAAAAAAAAAAAAAAGACAATTGCAATTTGAATTCTAATCTTATATATGCTTCAACACATATACACTATGATGATGCTAATTGGTAAATGAGTGGCCCAAAGAGTTGGACTTGGAACTCCCTTTTTGCTTTAATTTGGATATATATATATATATCATCACCATCATCATCATACACATAGACCCTCTTTTAACTTATATATACAACTTTTTTCCATTTTGCTTTCATTGATGTGTTTATATTTGTAAAGGCAAATTATGGCTGCCTATTTTGTAACTAAACCATATATGTATCCAATCTCAAAATATGATAGTTGTTCAATAACTTCCACTTGTATTGGTTGTGCATTTTTGGGTGGGGTGAGGGATTCCAATTTCACATTGCACATTGCTAATGAAAAACAAGTGTAGAGAGACTCGGTGGTGATCGGTGAAGCTCATTTAGTCCTTAATATTAAGTTAATTGTAAAATGAAAATTTTACTGTTTGATCCCCTAAACGTCATTAAACTTGAAATTTGATCTGGAAATTCTTGTACTTAAAAGGAAATAAAGTTTTTCTTCGTGCGGAACAAGAAAGTCTTGTGTCTAAAGGAAAATGATTTTGCGTGGAATAGGAAGTCTTGTGCGTGAAGAAAAGTGTTTCCTTGTAAGATTCAAACTCCATGTAACTAATATAAATAAATCATAATTACTAGGTTATTTGGGTGGATCGAGCAAAAGAAACACATGTAACATTAAAGAGTGGCCGGAGAGATCTGGGGGAGACCCCTGAGAATATCTAGGAGGGATCCAAGGAAGAGGAAATATCTGGATATCAAGAGAGAGATCCATTGGTGATATTCAGGGGAGATCTAGGGGATATTAGAGGGTGCACTCGAAGGAGGATCCGATGAGCGTTGTGAGCTGAAAGCTAGGATGTAAGCTCGGTTGTGAGCTTGGGGGCTCGATAAGGCTCGATTGTTTGGAGTTTTGGGTTAGAGAGAGAATCTTGAGACTGTGTGGTTGTACAAATTTACTACATATTAGATCTTTTCTCTGTCATATTGACGGTCTGTGGTTTTTTCTCCGATTTAGGGTTTCCACGTATATCTTGTGTTTATGTGTAATTGGTTTATTTTCTCTTATCTTATTTTTTTACTAATAGACGTTATTTGTTATATGATGAATATTAGACATGCAATTTCGCGTTCATCGGTTTAATTCCCAACATCAAAATCTCTCATCTCTCTAGAAGTAGAAGATCACAATCACCTCTCAATCTCTCTCCAAGATATCATTGTGCGGATGATCAAAGTACACAAGAAGAAGTCATGACACATGAAAAGCTCATATATATATATATATATATATCCACTACTTTAGGCTTTAGCTAATTCCCAAAAGATGGCTACACTCCATCTCCGTATGTTTAACATTTGTTGGAACTTGGAAGATGTTCAAACAAGAGAATTGCTACGTTATTATTCAAAGTTGAAAACAAATTAGTTTAGATGTTAACTAAGTTACATTGCACGTTTGAAGAGACATAATTAATAAGTACTTTCAATTCTAACATTTTGTCACAATTATAATATATAAATCCTCGATCGCCCCATAACATAGTTTGCTTTTGGAATCGATATAGTTTGATAAGTGGTTATTGATTAAGCTATAATTAAAACTCATTGCTCAAAAATTTAGGTTGTGAAGGATCATCCCTAAATTGAGAAATGTGAGTTTATTCCACTGATCCCTAAATTAATCAGTATTTATTTGTTGAATTGTGTTAATATGTACCTTCAGATGTAAAAGATTAAAAAAATGATACAAAAAAATTTAAATTTGCTTTTTTAAGATACAAAAAAAAAAATGATACATTTTATATTATTTTATTAAAGTTTTAGATCATTAGAATAGTCCTTATCCATGTTGGATCAAGCTTATTTTAATGTGTTTGAAGTTGGGCCGAAAATCCCTAAAACTTGTAGTCAAGACTTAAGGTTGAATTGGGCTTTCAAATCCAGTGTAATCAATGGACCCCGTAAAACATCACACTACCCATTATCGGATCGTATTGTTAATGAGTCAATCCACTCAAAACCCGTAATATAATAGGTCAGTTTTAGGGTCTCTCTTTCTCTCGAAAACCATTAATTCGTTATAATCCATTAACATAATGATTTCTTTTCAACCTTTTAATAAATCTAGCTTGGATATAACATTTTCCTAACGATTCGTACTGTTAATTTTGTTAGAGAATTGTGTTCTAAATTACCAAACAATGATACTTGTAAGATGATAATTAATTTCTCCAGTTCCATCCCATTGTAGGTAGGTGTAGCAAGCAAATGACATTTGAAATTCAATATAGATAAGGTTACAGTTTGATAACAACACTTGCTTTTCTTCTTAGATGATCATGACCAGTTCCTTCTTAGTGAGGATTTGAAGGAAAGAGTAGTTGTGCATCATGGAATTTGAAAATATCAACTTGAAAATATCTCCCCACTTGTACAAACTTGAAAATATCAAGTCTTTTAGAGTTCAGTCAGTGGACTTGGTGATGGCAACTTCCTATTACTTCCAACAGGTTTTTAATTATCAACTCATAGAAATGTCTACACAATTAACTAGTCATTATATTATCTCTTGTACGTGGTACGTGGACACCCTAATTTTCATTCAATATATGTTTATAGTTAGCTCGATCTTTTATATATATATATATATATATAAGAACTCATAACCATTGCAGAAAATTTCTACCTAACAAAGAACTAAAATCCAATCGAAGGAACTCCGTACAAGAAGAAAAAGCTGAACCAGCAAGCTTAAATGCTAAGGAATTTCCAGATTTGGAAACAGTTAAACACTTAATAACACCTACTTCTGATAACAATACTTTAATATCATTAACAATATATTTAGATTCTCCTACAAAAGACATAGAATCGTTAAGAAAAGAAATCACCTTTTTACGTGTAATAATTGTGGATAAGCACAAGTAGCTAGCTAGTAGTTCAAACTCCATTCTTAATTATAATTTTACAGTTAATTGTCCAATTTCATTAAAATGTCAAAATCAGTGAAATTTATAAATAAGTGTGTGGTGATGAATAAGAGTACTTGATTATGTTTTTGAATACGACTCTATAAGGATAGAAAAGCATATTATTAGATATTTTGTTTTAGGAAATTCGAAAAATAACTAATGATAATTAATCTTTATCGAAGTGTGAAGTAATTATTGGAATGAATGATTCTTGATTGGCATATGATAATAATGTATTTAATTATCTCCCACACGCAAAGAACACTAACTTCTCTTCTACGGTATCTTCCAACGTTATACATTACCCTCCTCCTCTACACATAATAATACTTTACTTTCTAATCTCCTCTACAAATTAATTAATTAATTAATTATTCTTCCTCTTGAACTTATTTTCAGGTTTTAATTAGTAAAACTATCCAAGAAAGCAATCTTCTTATCCTCATCATTTTCTTAAACTTGTATTAATTGGTATTGGATTTGTATGAAAGTCAATTTCTAACTTTTAAGAATTTAGTAAAAGACATGCGAAATTGTTAGTTGAGTGTTGCTCACGAATTTAGTTTACACATGATAACAATTAAACTTCTATTTATATCAAAATTGACAGGTGTATAACAGATCGATCTCCCTAGAAATTAATTAAAAAGACATTCTCATTTCAATTCTAGCTGCTTTGTTTTACTAGTTAAGCCAAGAATATTCTCTAGTGCTATACTAATGGGAGAATTAATATATAATCAATTAATTAATAAAAGATCATGAAGAAGAAGCGAGAAAGTAGGATTAACCATACGTATTTTACAAGTATACGTGGTAGAGTTTTCTTCTCGATATTGTGAGAATAAACGAGTTATATATCTTAATTTTGAGAGTAAATATCTAGACTATGTATATATATATTACTTGATTTCGATTGACCAAAGCAAACTTCTGACCCAGTCAAAAATGGAGCCACCTTAGGACGACTGAAGTTTTACAATTTTTCGATTTTACCTCTACTTTAATTTGAGTTTCATCCTAAACTTTTAGATTTTTATGTTTTTATCCCTATTTCATTTTTAGATTTTCTAATTCTTTTATAAAATACATTATTAATAATTTTATCTCAATCATATAGAAAATATATTTCATTCTAAGTATATTATTTATTTCTTTATATCTCCAATATAAATCAATTTTTTTTTTTTTTTATTTCTTTATATCTCAACTATAAATCAAAAGAGAATCATAACATATATGTTTCGTTATATCAATCGTAATTTTTTTCTTCTTATTAATATTATACTTAGTGCTTGTTTGGTTGAGCTTTCTACTGACTCAAAAGGTCTACTAACGTCTATTTAAGTTTTTTAGAGTTGTTTGGTTGAGCTTTTGAGATTGTCTATTTTAAATTGAGTAGAGGCTAGTAGAGTTTAAACCTCTACTGGGCAAAAGCTCATAGGGAGGTACTTCTCCAAATAGACCTTTTTTATAAAAAAAATCTACCAACCAAACATCTATGATTTTTTTTTTCAAAAACTCTATTTCTAATAGATCTACTGCAAGTAGATCTTTTACCAATAGAGGTTTTTCAAAAGCCCAACCAAACAAGCTCTTACTCAATTCTATCTTAATTAATTTTATCATATTCTTAAAATATTTTTTCTTTATTTCATAATCTTACTTATCTCACCATCCCGTCAACTTTATATCTCAACTTGTATTCTAACTAGTGATTTGTCAATTGATAAATGAATACATATTAATTATGATTTATTTCACTTATCACATTCATATGGATTAAATTGTCTAAGTTATAAGTTGGGATATGAGTTGAAATATCTAATATTGTTCTTATTTTTATTATGTTTTCATCATTATTAATTCAAGTATCATTTTAAATGTTTTTCACAAATATATAAATTAAAAAAATTTACCTCAATAAAAAATTATTATTCATGGAAAAAAAAAATTTCAAAATATAAACAACATTTTCTTAATTCATGTTTTCTTCAGCATAACATATAAGATGTATACTTATTTAACTCGTTATTTCATAGCATCCCCTCTGGAACATACTCCTAGCTCCGTCCCTAGACCCAGTTATAGACGTTAAAGTTGTATTATTAGTTAGGTTTGGGTTGGGTTGGGGTGTTGAGTTGGGTTTGTTAATTTAGTGGGAATTAAAGTTGGAATAATATATATCGAAAGTAATTAAGTAACGTACCTTGAATGTATGTATATATGAAGTGTGAACATTTCTTGTGGACAACAATTAAGTGTATAGTATATAGAGGAAATATATTAGTAGTGAAGGAAGCAGAATATAACAAGTGTCCTAATCCACGCAAAAGATGTTGTGATGTAGTGATCATTATCATGTCAACATGTGCTTTCTTTTCTTTTTTATATATATAAATAAAATAAAATAAAAATAAAATAAAAAAAGGCATCAAGCCACATGCTATGCGATGCGAGACTGGCCTTTGAGACACTCCACACTCCACACTCCACACTCCACACTTTCGTTTTCATTTTGTTGGTAGCCTCCTGTTTCTGCGCTGTTCACACGCCTCTTCCTTTCTTTGTTTTTCTATACTACAATCACATTTTACTATATATGCATCTACCATATATGAGTTATGAGTTTCTGTTACAATTGACTCGTAACTTTAGCGTGTAATATAACATGTGTTCTAACCATGGTATGATTGACTTATGACTTTAGCGTATAATCAGCGACGGACCATCATTGAGCCCATCCTAACCATTCTAAAAAATTTGGTAAGTTAAAAAAATAAAAAATAATAATTAATAAATTTCCTAACAACAAAAGAAGACGTGCAGTACTATTAGTAGTAGGGCTATGCATAATGTAACTTGTAGGAAGTATTTATATATCGAGTTTTTACATACTTTCTAGACGAATCACGAGGTGGTGTAACTTATTTTATTTTAATTTTATTTCTTCAATAATTATTTTCTTTCATTCTTTTCTAGATTTACTTAAATTTGGTTCAATTTCTTTATTAACACCAACAATTGATCTTCTAATAAGTTATGTTTTTATGAATATTATGAATTTAAACATTTTATTTTTATATTAAAATTTAAGGATTACTATAACTTTTAGTTTATAAAATTTTAGGAATAATTTAATTATCAGTTAATCTAATTTTAAATTTACAAATTAACAATATTGTTCAATGAATTTCTTGTTGTTTCGATTGAAATTTAGAAGCATACTTTTTAGGTTAAAAAAAAAATAGTCTAGCATACTCTATTGTTTAATCCTGATTACGTCCCTACGTATAATGAATAACACATTCTAATTATGTAATTTCACGATTGATTTGGGATTCTGTTCTAACCGTGATATGATTGACTCGTAACTTTGACGTATAATATACATAACGCGTTCTAAATATGTAACTTCCCGATTGACTCATGACTTTGGCGTATTATATATATAGCGAGTTCTAATTATGTAACTTCATGATTATCTCGAGACTTTAACATATAATATACATAACGTATTCAATTTATGTCACGACTGATTCGTAACTGTACTTTAATTGTGCAACTTTACGATTGACTTATGATTTGGCGTATAATATGCAGCTGCACAAGTGACATATATTAAAAACGTCTCATTCCGGATTCTGTAGAACCATATGATCATATAAGATAGTTTTATAAGAACTTATTAAGAAGAACAGTTCTTGTAAAATAAAATAGAGTCCTAGTCTAAATTTAACTCATACTCAAAGCACCCTTTTAGATTAACAGTTAACCTTGAAACGGTCAACAAGAAAAAACATTGTGTGTGATTAGTGTAGTAATATGGTCTGCGTTTGTGATTTTGACTTTTCTTAATGTTATATTGTGACTTGACGTAAAGAAAGTCTGTGACTTGATGATAAAGAAAGTATTTGTTCAAGTAATAAAAATTAATTCATATAGTCATATCCCAAACAAATATGTAATTAATGATGTTATAATCAATACCCTAATATTCAAAGAACAAATGAATGAATTCTAATATTAAAAAAAAAAAAATTAATGTTAAAAAAATTAAAGCCATGTACAGATACAATTCATCAAATTTGACAGACCCCTCAATCAATTGAATTTTAATATTAAAAAAAAAAATTAATCTAAGAATTTCATGAATGTAATCTGTAAAATTCTAGAACATCAAAGTTGACTTGTGATCTTGATTCATCATAAACAGCCTTGGTTTCTTGGTGGGCAGAGGACTCTCCACCTCCTGAGTCCAGAATTCCGGCAAGGCCGGCAGGTTCAAGTCAAACCCACGTTGACTGCTCGACACACCTCCTCCTCCAGACACCGTCACGCCGCTGGCACTCGCGGTGTTGGTACTGTTGCTGTTGTCTTTGTCCTTGTTGTTGACGCCGCCTTCGTAGTGGCAGCGTTTGTGACCGCCCAAAGCCTGCCCCGAAGGAAACGTCTTGTGACAGATGGAACACTCGTGGGTCCTACCACTGCCGCTGTTTGTTGACGTCGTCGTCGTGACGGCGGTGGTGGGTTTGACGTCGACGGTGGTGGTGGGATCGGCGGCGTTCTTGCGGTGGCTGGCTTTGTGCCCTCCAAGTGCTTGATAAGAAGAAAAGGCCTTGTCACATACGGTGCACTTGTAAGAAAGTTTCAAAGTTGGTGGCTCCGGGTGTACTTGAGTGGCGGCGGTGGTGGTGGTGGGTGCGGCGTCGGCGGTGGTAGTGGTAGTGGTGGTGGGATTGTTTCCACGACCACCACTAGATAGCATGATTAAACAGAGAGCCATGTATTCTTCTTCAGAATGATGATGAGGAGAGACACTACGTTGTCGTTTTGATCGCTTCCTTTTGGCCCAAGAATCTTCATAGTTGTTGAAACTAGTGGCTGCTGTTGTAGGAGAATTATTCACAGCTTCAAGAGCCATCCTTTCTTTTCCTTTCCTTTTTTGAGAGTCTTGGTTTTGATGAGAGAAAGTGAATTTGTTGAATTTGTGATTTGTGATTTGTGATTTGTGAATGATAAGAAAGAGTTGAGTGTTTGTGGGTTTATATATAAAAACAAATAGCGAGTGGGTGGTGTGAGAGAGAGGAAGGAGTTGAGTGGAGAATTGGTGGGAGTGAAGTCGGTCAACTAAAACCAAAAAAAATAAAGAGTTTTCAAGTAGTGGAGGTGTGTGTGTGAGAGAAGACTGATTCCAAGTCAAAACAATCAACAATGCTACGCCTGCTTCACAAATTTTGATTTCACGTCATGGGTGAGAAGAGAAGAGTCGGGTGGTGCTGGTGGTGGTGTTTTTACTTGCTTGGGTCAATTGACTACTCTATTTAAGGGCGTGTGTAGCACGTTTGTTTTGGTAATAGTAATCTTTTGGGGTTTTAACTTTTTAATTCCTCTAATTATGTTTTGCATCTTTGAAATATCTTACTAGATCGAGTACGGATACTCTAATCTCCATTCCGTATCCATTTGGGATATATATATATATTTCATCTCTCTTGGTTTCTAATTAGGTGTGTGATCGATGATGAATACCCCAATCTCTATCACGTATCCATTTAGGATATAGTGATATACACTTCTAATTAGGTGGGTGAATCTGATGAATCCACGAATCAAAATAGAGATATCAATCATAAATAATGATAATTTGAGGGAGAGATGAATCTAGAAAGAAATTTCAATAATATTAATCACATTAAACAATATGATAACTCAACAAGTATGATGATTAAATAATAACCAACATGCTTTTCCCTTCCCATGCTTAGTGTTTGCCCAATTAAGATCATTTTTTTTTTAAATTCAAATAATAAACCAACATTTATGAAGGTTATTTTATAATTTGTCAATCAATTTGATCAAATCAAATTTTTTATTATTAAATCAAATTTTCATTATATACCTTTACTCCATAATAATAAAAAATTAAAAATATATATATATCCAAATGAATAGTGTTTTTTCATTATATACATCAATTTTTTTTTTATTTTTTTTTTTTTGACTTGCCACTTTGCCAGTGTTTATAACAAGTGAACGAATACAGTCCAAAATCGGGGATATAAAGCAAAGCAACAATTGTAGTATACCTTATACAAAAGATGGTATCGTTTCACTTTCACTTCATTATCTCTAAAAAAATTGAATTGAAGCATCAATCGTTTTGGCTTCATTCTTTGTTTATATAATTATATTTGGATATATACCACTTATCTTCCTTGGCCTATTGAGTGAAATGCGTGTAGATTCTAAAGATTCCAAGATTTCTTTAAATATCTCATATTTAGTAGATATTTTAATAAAATATAAACCAGACTTTAGGTTAAATATCCCATGAATTTTAAGAGATATTTCTTGATATTTTAAAATTTTATCTCTACTAATTAATTAAAATTTTAAAAGTATGAAAAATTTATTGAATTTATTGAACAAGGTTCGATTTTATTTATTTATTTGAAATGGTGGGTTTTATTTCTTAATTCGATTAAGTTCAATTTCACATAAATTAGAATTAGTCAGTTCCGATTCGATTCGGTTATGTTGAAAACGAAACCGAACCAATTTTTACCCTAATATATTAAGTATTTGTGTTCATTATAGTCAAAATTATTCAGGTCTAATAAAATACCCTCATGTCCGTATTTTGGTTAAGGTGGTGTGACTTCCCCTTCCACTTTAGTAATGGGGTTCAAGCATTACCATGCTCACTTGACAGGTATGTGTGTGAGAGTTTTCTTTCTCATTGTAATGAGAGTAGATATATGGAGTCTAGACTATGCATGTCATGTTTGATCGCGGTATCTCCGGACAAACTCTAAACCCGTTTGATGTCAGATTTTAAAATAGGATAATGCTTGAGTACTGACCAGGTGTTGACCACACCACTCATTGCTTGCCACGTAACTCAAAGCAAGGAGAAAAATGGAAAAAGTAAAAGAGTTTTGCTACGTGGCAACACTCCATTGAATGGTTTGGTGTTGTCAGTATGGCTTGGGTACTGACAGTAATTTCCTTTAAAATAAATAAATAATAATAAGATAGCAGTCAATAGTGTTTAGCTGGTGTCACATAGGCCACGCGCAGATGTTGCCAATTGGTGAGATGAGATGGCTTCATATCTACTTGTAACTTTGGAAGTTTATATATTATTTATTAAAGTTTATTTTGTATAAGCTTTGAACTTTATGCCTCGTTTTGGGTGGTTAGTTCTTTGTTGGCTGGCTCTCCAAAAGGACCAAAACGACAGCTAAATCTTGGTGAGAAACTCAGAGAATACTTCAAAGTTCAAACCATTATTATCCACATGTATAATAGTATTAATTACACCAGTATTTGGACAGCTCATTTATTCGTTACCAAATTACCAACAAGCCCCCCTTCCCATGCTCAATTACTAAATTCATGTTGACGAGACATGATTACTTGCTTATGTTACTCACACTCTCACACAATTAAGGTCTCGTTTGTTTGACTGTATTGTATTGTATTAAACAATTAAAATATATTAAAATTAGTGTAAACACCGTAATGTATTATTTTATTATATTTTAACTGCTTAATACAGCAAACACTGTATTAACTAATACATTATATTTGGTGATATTAAGTTGTATTGTATTAGAAAAAAACACCCTTTTTTTCGATGAATATGAAATATTGATAAAATATGTGTTATGTTGTTAATATTTTTTTTTTTATAATTTTAAAATACTTAGGATTTTTTTTTTCAATTAAAATAAATATTTATTAATTTTTTATATACAAATATTTATTGATTTATTCATGGTGAGGATATTTAAAATTAATTATTAAGTATTTTTAAAAGAATATTATATTTTTATAATATAATAAAATACAATAAAGTCATATAGTAATAACCTAATACGATATAATATGGTATATCACCAGACACAGATTTGTATTAACGATAATACAGTCCAATACAATACAATACAATTCAATACAGTTTAATACAATCCAACACGGTGTGCCAAACAAGCCCTAAAATTATGGGTTTGAAATCGAGTCATATCTCCTCTACAAATCCATAAATAATGTAATAATTCAAAAAATATATATAACTAAATTCATGCTATTAATTTTGTATACCAAATTTATATGTCTTTTATATTACACATGTCGAATATGATTTATCTCACCATTTATATGTCTTGACGCAATAATTGGGATACAAAAGTTGAGATACTTAGCGTACTCTCTTTGGTGAGCTATATCGTGTTCATAAACAACATTTCACTACAAAATCATCTAATGCACTTGATTTTCACTAAGGATAAATCTAAATCCACAAGATAATAGAATTAAAAGAATATAATTTTTCTCAATATCAAAACCTTATATTTATGAGATTTTGCTTTTAGCGAAATCTTAATATTAAGGATTTCATTAAATTAGATGATGTAAAGTTAAATCAATGGCATGCTTGTCTTGCCCATATCAATGATGATAAGAGTTAAAGTCATATTCTTTCTTCTAAACTCAAATCATAATTATTTTTAATTTTGAAAGCACCTAATTAATTGTATTTAATAGTTAAAAAAAATAGAAATTTTACATTAAATTATTGGATTCTTAATATTAATTTTTTTTAGAGTCGATAGGTGACACAATCGTGTCACGAATTCTACCGCAACCTACAAGATTAAACACTATAAAGTAAGGTAAAACTTAACCCCTAATCCAACCATAGATGAAAAGTTGGCATTATAGGATCCTGTCCTGTGAATTAGGGAAGGACAATTATGTAAAAGCATACTAGAGTTGAGTGGAGTGAGGACTGAGAAGTGTACAATAAGACTGTAGCTTCAAGCCACGCGCAACCGTCTAGTCTAGGCATACGCCAAGCAACGCGCTTCTCCTTTCATCGCTCGACCCGTGTCGCTTTTAGAGACGTATTTGTCTACTTTTGGATAAACCGACAAGGAAACAGTAATTAAAATCTGGCCGTCCATTTGTTGGCAAGTGTCTAGTGAGAACGCAACGTGGAATCACTTTACCTGATCATGCGCCACGTGTTATCTTTGACAGTTGAATGTATCCACTCTAAAATTTCCAGTGGCTGCTAGTCTGTTAAGGTAGGTATGTGCTGTTGTGTGTGCGTGTATCATGTATGTGGACATTTTTAAATGACTTGACTTTGAAGAAGTTTATTAGTATTAGGGGATGTTTTCAATTAATTATAAGAAATATATTAATTATAATTTATCAAAATATTTAAATTTCTTTACATTTTAACCTTGAAAGTAGATTTGTCAAATGAATGTTAGTTTTTTCTTTTTTTTTTTTAAAAAAAAAAAACAATTACATATAATTAGGGTTTAAGGAGGTGATAGACTCGAATCCATAACTTTAATAGTATATGTGTGAAGAGATTACTATTGAGTTAACCACATTTCGTCAATTAATATTGAGTTCAAGGCAATAAAGAATACGTTAGGAATATTTTAAAACAACGTTACTATTAGCATATTGAATCCCAACTTGTGATTTGTAACAATTTTATTGGATTGATATGTGTAACAAGTGAAATTTAATTATATATATATGAATTAAATGAAATTATTATATCATAAGTTAAAATTTAAATTGAAAAACGATAATAGGGCAATTTCAACTACTATTGCAACATTTGTATATAACCAGCAAGTTGATAATGTCAATTTCATTTGTCCACTTAATTAAAAAGTAGAATCTTTAATCAAGGCATAAAAGATTGAGAAATCAATCTTTCCCACATAAACTTTAGAAGAAAATTCAACTTTAATATACATGTGAATACAAATCGATAGAGTTGACACGTTCGTAAAATAAAATATCTAAAAATAATAAAAAAAAACTCATAGATAACACATGCGTGTAAACTTTTACATGTTAAAACATAACAAAATACACTCAAACTAATGGATAAGAAAGTATATACTTTCTAAATTAGTATATATATTGCTTTTGGCAATAGCCAATTCAAGGTTGGATTCTTCAATTTATGTTCAATTTGTTCGTGATCACTCAAGCTAAAGAAGAATACATGCCGTGTCGGTGTCACCAACTAGCTACTTTGTTGCTCATTTTTAATTTTATCGGATTAAATTAAAAAGAAGAGAAGAACATGCAATATATTCAACCAATGGACGTTTGACATGGCATCATTCTTTTACCCAGAAAACAGCTCATCAACCACGTAAGTGTAAACTAGCTTTTTCAACTATCTAATATCTATCTATGATCTATCTATTTGTTGTCACCGCCGCAGCCTTTGAGTCAAATGTCAAAGTTGGGATAGCTCACTATAACTAGATTAAAATATAATAATATAATTGATGCATGGTTTTTGAAGGTCAGTTTGATCAATTACTGACCAAGTTAATGAAGTCACCATGACTTCACATTATACATCACCTTTTTTCTGAAAACCAGTGATCATATATAAAGTAGTGTTTATTTGAATGTTCTCCAGTTTCTTGGAAAACTACTGGAACCTTCTTGAAAGTTGAAACAAGCTTTATTAGAAGAATCGGATAGAAATTTAACTCTTTTGGTCTCTACCGGTAATGCCCTTCAAACACTTGAAAATTGAAATATCATCCACTCATGATGAGTTCATGAAATATCAACTCTTTTGGATTGGACTGTAGTTCTTCCATCTCTTTCTAGATACAAGAATTTGATTTTAAGTTATTCAAAATAACTTCTCAACTCGATCTATTAAGGGACCTAGATATTATTAACACTATAATTATCCACCTCGTCTTTATTCAATCACTTCACATACTAATGATATATAAATTGATTTAATTATCACCGTCAAATTCATAAAATGAAATGATATGGTATACATTATTTAGGTTGACTTTTGGATTATTATTTTGAATTGTACACCATGATGGGGCTAAATTAGCTTGTGCTTCAGCCCAAGTTGATTTTTTTCTCAACAAAATAAAAAATAAAAAATTATTAACAATAAAAAATCTATCTTGTAATAAAAATAAAAATAAAACTATTAAAAAACTATTACAATAAATTTTTTTTGAGCCGTATTTTAAATCTTTTTTAGATTATACTCATTTTTTTTTTAAAATCTAGATATGTACATTTTAATTAATAAAATTTTATAATACTATGGAGATTCATTTTAAAAAATTATATATAATTTAGCCCACTTTGAGATTAAATCCTGACTTTACCTTTGGTCTAACGGGTTTTTCTTCTATTTCAAAAACCATTTTTTAGAAAACAATACTAAATGGGCCTGAGCTAGGGTTGGATATAGTAAAGAAAAGTAAGAGTGGTGTTACCTTGTTAATCACACACCACATATTTGTTAATCACACTCTATTTTTAACTTTTTAAAAGATAACCATAGTTTTTTCAAAAGTATGTTTATCTTTTTTTTTTTTTTTTTTTTTTGGGAGAAAACCTTCCACCCCTTCTTAATATTTTATTTTACCATATTTCGATTTTTTTTTTTTTAATTCTTAATTGAGAAAACCTTCCACCCCTTCTTAATATTTTATTTTACCATATTACAATTTTTTTTTTAATTCTTAATTAATTAGGCTCTTGCGAGATGAGGACCTGAGGTTGGTTCGATAGTAAACTCTTCATCATTGCACCACGAGATTGCAGGTTTGAATTATCTCTCTCCTCAAAAAACCCGAATTTATATAATAGTGTATTACTTAAAAAAAAAATATATATATATATAATAATTATGCTCTCTAAATAAGTTTCATATTTCTTTGATGTAAATATGTAGAATGAATGCAAATTTTCTAAAATTTCGAGAACTATTTGAATTCTAATAAGTATCAACGTATCTTTATCAATTGTTTTTTCGTTAATGGAAAATTCAATAAGAAGTTGGTAAGGGACACTTATATGCTTAGTACTTATGAACTCATCTTGCAATATAACATTTTGGACTCCTTTATATTGGCCCGAGACAGTCCTCGGGCTCGAGATTCAGTGTACTTACTAAAGAGTTTGCTGACATTGAATCTAGTATATTGTCAGAACCAAGCCATGTTAATCAATGATATCTAAAGTTTACTAAAAATTGAAAAAATAACCTTACAATTTCACTAAAACATCTATTGTTAGGTAAAAACCTTTGTTAGAGCATCTCTAATGCTGTGCTAAATAATTGTGTCAATGCTAAAATTTAGCATAGGGTGTAAAAATCCTCCTCCAATGCAGTGCCAAATGATGTGCCAAATTTGACATATGCTATATCGTGTACCAAATTTAACACACAATATAGCATATGCCAAATTTGGCACATCAATAAATGCTCTTTCTTTAATTACAAAAATACTATTATATATATATTTTAAATGAAATAATGAATGCATTAATGGAATTTTACATTGGAATATTAAAATAAATAATAAATGCATTTATGGTAAGTGTTTACTTTTATAATTTTAATTAATAAAATAATAAAAATAGCATTTTAAATAGAATTATGCATTGGAGCACAATGCTAAATTGATGTGCCAAATATAGTATTTTACACTTTTTTATACCAAATTTGGCATTGGCATTGACACATGCATTGAAGATGGTCTTATTAGAGCATCTCCAATACAAGTGTGGCTTGTGAAAAAAAGAGATGCCACGTAGGATAAATAGACGTTATGTTAACAATTGTGTCTCCAATGCAACCGTTCATATTCAACCTCAAGCTGACATGGCAAAAAAAGTATTAGACATTGTCAACATGACTGTCCACTTTCAGACGGTCTGTTGCACAGCTATTTTTTAGATTGACTCAGCAAACATTTAAAACTAACATTAATTTTTCATATATTTTTGGTAAGATAATAAAATAAAAATAAAACAGGAAAAAAAAAATGGACATGTCATTAAAAAAATTGTATTTTAGACGGAAGCATTGGAGACCAAATTTTGAGTTGATTGTCTATCAAGTCTATTTTTATACCACATAAGAAGCAAGTCTCTTGACATTGTTGTTATATCAACAATTATTGGTATGCAAGCCACTTTTGCATTGGAGATGCTCTAAACAAAAAGCTCATGACATTAACTTTGTTTTTCTATACAAAAATTGTTTAATTCATCTTAAAAATAATATGGATAGTGTTGACCCGGACCAAACCCGTTTACCCATGGTATCTGATAATTGAACAGCGATGGGCCAAAAACACATTGGTGTTCAAATCATTTACACACAAAAATAAACAATTTTGACAAAACTCAAAAGCAGAGAATAGAGAAGAGGAACAAACCACAGTCATGGCGACCTCTCTGTTATCTCCACTTTCAACGCCAGCCAAAGAGCTCGCGGCACCCACTCACGGCCTCTCCAAATCGTCTTTCCTCTCCAACACCAACCTCTTCTGCTTCACTCCTTCTTCCTCTTCTTCGTCATCGAAAACCAGACACACAGTTCGAGGATGCTACGGCTCTGCGAAGTCGCTGGAACGCATTCCCAAGCAGTTCAAGCACGAAAATCTCAAAGATGGATGTGGGTTTCTCTCTCTTTCGCTGTTTTTCGACATACCCATCTCTTATTTTTTTGGTTTTGTTCGTTTTTGTTTATTGAATTTGAATTCATGTTTTGGGAATTTTTTTATTGCTAATATTTTTTATTTTTTAGTTTTATTGGAATTGAAACGGAGATATTTTTAATTCAGTTGTGATAATTGAAACTTGCAGTACTTGTTATTCTCTATTGGAAGATATTTGGTCACTTTTCTAGTTACTTTTAGCTGGAACATTAGCTTTTAATTGGTAAAGAAGATGGTATTATGCGTTGGTTGGAGTGCAATTAAACATATATATTTCTCACGGAAATAAGAGCTTGAATGGAGCAATAGCTCATTTTATGCCGTAGTGAAAAGAAATTAGGATTCGTATTTATAGAGTGGGCTATTGCAGATGAAGTTAAGAGCTTGATTGGAGCAACAGCTCATTTTATGTTGTATATAAAGGAAATTATGATTGGTATTTATAGAGTGGTTCTCATGCTGTTGCCGCAGACTAAAACTAACCAGAGGTGATCGGGAACTCCTGGATACTTGGGAAGATAGAATTAAATACATGCAACCTTCGTTGTGTGGACAATGTAATTAGCTGTAAGATTGAACCAAAAATTTAACCTTTCTGTTAGAATTCTGGTAATATTATTGAATGAGGTACAAAGTCAATTTGAACATATAAAATTTGCTATCTTTGCCTGCTAGAGAAATGTGGAATCAACAGTTTGAGTAAGCAGAGTGTGAGTCCGAGCATGTGAGTGTGTGAAACAATGTCAATTGGGGTTTGAATAAAGGTAGGAACCTAGGAGAGATATGGATTAGAAGATTGAGATACTACTTATTAAAGCAATTTCTAAATTGTGAACCTATATATCAGATTGTAAATGTAAAGTATCTCGCCATTGTCTAGTATGCCTCGTTGCTTCTTTTTGTTTCTTTCTAAAGTTTTCTTGTTAGCTGGTTTCTTGACATCTCCGATTTGTGTCTGTTGTTTGCTAATGTATACTCATTTGTGCTTGGTTCATGAAGAGAGTAGCCTGTTTTCATAGAAAATTTATTTGTTGGAAGAGGATGTTTGGTGTCTATTGGAAGCTTCTATTGTTAATAATCTTAATTGAGCTCATTTATCAGCATGTCATCAACTTTCATTTCGTGTTCCATTCCTACGCAAGATAGCTTCACTTTATTCCTTCTTTTGTAGTGATGGACAACTACAAGAATGCACCTCAGTATCTTTATGGCCTTAGTCCTGCACAGATGGACATGTTCATGACAGAAGATAACCCCATACGCCGGCAGTCGGAAAAAGTTACAGAGGTTGATATAAAAATAAGCAAAATAATCATGTGTCATTAGTCAATTGCTGGTTTTTAGTTCATTTCTATCTTACTCAAAGATTATTGCATTCAACAACACCTGACAGGAAACAATTGCTTCTGCGAAGAACTATATGGACAATGGGGGTATGTATAATCTATCTGGCATGAAAGATTGGGGTCATTCGAAGTACACTATGAGTATGAGCACGTACAGTGGAGGATCCGGGGGATATGGAAGGCCAGAAACTGCTCCTCCTGATTTACCTTCATTGCTCTTAGATGCTCGGATATGCTATCTTGGCATGCCAGTAAGTCTTTATACTATATCGCAGCACAACCTTGTTTTTTGGTTAAATCTTCCTACTTTTTTGCCATCTCCTTTCTGATATGTCTGTACCCTTTTTATATTTTCCTTGTGACTGTTGCAGATTGTAGCTTCTGTGACTGAGCTTCTTGTTGCTCAGTTCATGTGGTTGGATTTTGATAATTCTTCAAAGCCTATATATTTGTACATAAATTCATCCGGGACACAGGTATGTTTTGGAATGTATGGTTTTTTCTTATTGATCTTCTTCTTATAGGAGATGTCAATTTAGGAATCAATATTCTGAGCTTGCTTTAATCGCATCCACTTCCTAGAATTCATTCTCTAATGTGATCTCTTTATACAATTTAGGATGAGAAGAAGGAGGCTGTTGGATCTGAATCTGAGGCATATGCTATAGCTGATGCAATGGCTGTAAGTACATTTGTCAATTTGTTTATCTAATATTGTCTCTTCTGCTAGATGGAATTACCTCATGAAACAAGGTAATCTGACCCAAGGTTCTATACATGTGTAATATAATTATATATACCTGATGATATTGCAAAAATTCTGCTCACAGTTCAGTATGAGTCCTTTCAATTTTTTACTTAAAAGAATTAACCCCCTCAGAGCGCTAGTATCATTATAGCGTTTTAGATAGTTATCATTCATTATCAAGCTATTTGACCAGCTGGAAATTAACATTTGCAAATTTTTTCTTTTTCAATTGTTTTCCTGAAGTACTGCAAATCAGACGTTTACACAGTGAATTGTGGCATGGCATTTGGTCAAGCGGCAATGCTTCTATCTCTTGGAACAAGGGGTCAACGAGCTGTACAGCCAAATTCCTCCAGTATGATTCAATTTTCATTTATTATTTATAGACCGGCCAACTATTGTGAATATGTTGTGCTCCTCAGGAAGCTTTGAGGAGCTGATTTCCAGTCTTGCATTTTCATTTGTGGACAATTAACCCATGATTGGAAAATCAACTTTACTGGAGCATAATTTATCAATCATTTCTTGACATGATATTCAAATCCAACTTTTAATTAAATGGCTTACATGTTAAAACATTTGTAGAAACAATTGGTGACACTAAATTGAATAAGTTTTATGAAAATGTTACTAATTATGAAACAAATGGTATAATAAGTTTGATTTATGAGAAAGTAACTAAGATAAGAATGAAATTCAACTAAGAACATAAGGAAGTTCAGTATTGAGTTGAAATGTTCTTTTAGTCTTTTATATATATTTTTTTCTGTTTCCTGTAAAAGAAAATGATTTATTCAGTCAAAAACAAGGAAACTGCAACTTTACCTTAAGTGCTGCCTATGTCTAATTAGACGTTCTTCATTTGTCTCGTTTCTTTCCATGTTTTATTAAGCAAAATGGGTTTTCCACCCCCAAGATTCATTCCCGCTTCATAGGTTTATAAGAATGCATTGACTGGATCCCAATATGGAAACACTTATGATACACTATATTATCATTGAACTGTTGGACCATGGGTTCAGTATGGGGTTGTGTTTTGGAGAATTAAGAATTACTGATCATCCTCGTTGTTTTCCCATGGATTCTTATCATTTTAATGTTGAACTGCAGCTAAGTTACATTTGCCTAAAATCAGCAGGTCAAGTGGTCCAGTCGTTGATATGTGGATTAAGGTAGTCCTCTCTCTCTTCCTTTCTCTCTCTTGTTCACAGAGCTCCATTCTGAACATATTTCCCTTTAGGCCAAAGAACTAGATGCCAACACCGATTACTATATTGAGCTATTAGCAAAAGGAACTGGGAAACCCAAGGAAGAAATTGCTAAAGACATCCAACGACCTAAATATTTGCTGGCTCAAGAAGCCATAGACTATGGCCTTGCAGACAAGATACTTGACTCCACTGATACAGCATATGAAAAACGGGTAATGTATTTGACATATTAGATTTCATCTTTACTTTCTGTACGATGCTTTATTCTTTCATATCCATTCTAATAACAATTTCTCTCTTTCCAGGATTACGATAAATTGCTAGCTCAATCAGAAGCCAGGAGTAAATCAGCGGGAGATCCACACGCTGCTCCTGCGGTATTTAGGTGAACAGAAAGCTGTAGAATACCTTTAGTATGCATGGGACTGGTCTAGCTGCTAGTCAACTCTTATGTTACCATATTTGATGCATGGAGCTACTCTTGATCGATCTATAGTTACGATACATGCAATCATAGTGTCTATTCCGACTAGCAAGCTAATAGCTTCTTTGGTTTCAAAATGCTGTATACATTTGTATTTTGGAAAATGGGATATGTTAAATTTAGCAAAAGCATTCAAGGGTGAATTTTCTTTGCTTCTTGTGTTGTGCTCCAATGTAGTAGTTATATCTTCGACTATGTTCAACACCTTTTCATTGTTTGGTTGGTTTCATTGTCTTGACATTTTATTATACATCAACACATTTTGTGACATCAGAATCCATGTGGTAAAGACAAAGATTCATTATATATTCCAAGACGAACAATATTTGCTCCTTTATGATCTCCCATGACATTTCATCACCGGCTCTCTTATATCTTCACATAACTATTACTCAGAGGGTCGAGTCCAAATCCATTATAACATTCTGCATAAGAATGGAAGACGTTAGTTGCGATGTTATAGAGTCTTATGCTTTCTTCAATACCACAATGGACACAAAAGATGCCATCGACGGGACCAAAATATAGTCCAGTTTTAGGGATTTGAAGAAGAAGATTTTGTAACTATGATTCCCTAAGTGTGACAAATTTTAGATGTTTTGAAATGAAACTACGGCTTCGAACTTCAGCATACCCTGATTTGCAAATACACTTGAATCGAATTAAAGATTTCACTGGTAGAATTGATAGTATTTCAATAAAGTATTTCAATAATCATATCTTCATGTAGTTTCACTATTTTCTCATGAATCCTTTCTCATGCTATGATAAAATAACAAGATATTAATATATTATACATGTGAATTCAATAGATTTTAATATTAAACTTTACCTTCATTTTCTACCGATACAATAGGCATGTTCTAATAATTTAGGTTTCAAGAATTGTATGCACAATGAACAGATTTTGTATCAATGTCCAAGTAAACCAAGAAAAGAAATTTCAATTTTGTATCGTTATCTTACATTTGATATAAAGAACAATTTCAAATATTTGTATATGTAAAAATAGTTTTTATTGGAGAAACATAATAGTTTCAAAAACACAACCAATATTTATATAATTAATAATAAAAAAATCCAATGTAATACAAGACCAACACAATCACATCACAAACAAAATAGAAGTTTAAAAAAACATACCTTGAATCGAATTTTCTTGATTCTTAATTTCACTAGCTATGTCGATTTCTTTATTTGATTCACCTGTTGATGCTTTGAACACCCATAGTTTTCCTTCTAATTACTCATTGTATCTCTAGTCAATTTGAGTCACTATCTATGTAGACAGGGTGGAGGAGAGAAAAACCTAGGACTCTTTATGGGGTGTATTCAATCTATTGGTTGGAATTTAAAAGATTTTAAAAGTCTGGTGTATTCAATTCAAATTTGTGAAGACCGGAAGATTTCTTTCGGTATAGAGGATGTGATTTTTATTTTTATTTTGAAGTATTACAAGAACTATTACAATAGTACTGTCCGAATCTACAAAGATCAAACAATATATGTGCGGCCCGGATATCTACTCCCACAACTCGGGAAGAAAACTCCCCCACACATGCTTATAAAATGTACATGGTGGGATTTGAACCCCTCACCACATATGTGGAAGGGAGGTGTACTACCAATTCCCCACTCATGAAAAGTAACATCTCGACTAGAAAAAAGTTTCTTGGTTTCTAAATCATAAACTTTGTAAGCCGTTTGATCAAAAGGGTATCCGACAAAGATGCATATGCAATTAATGAGATATACTGCAGCAAGAACACTTTCTCCCCAAAAGGTTAAGGGTAAATGAGATTGAAATCTCAAGGCACGGGCTACATTTAAGATGTGTCGGTGTTTGCGTTCCGTAATACCATTTTGTTGAGGTGTTGAAACACAACTATGCTAAAAAAGGATCTCATGGTCGTTAAAAAAGTCTTGCATGGAAGTAAACTCTCAACCATTATCTACTCGAAACCTTTTAACTTTATGATTGAATTGTGTTATAACAAAAGCAAAGAAAGATTTTAACAAACTCATTTAAACCGCATAAGATAAACTCATGTGTGTCTAGTGAAATCATCTACAATAGTTAAATAATAGAGAATGAATTCGAAAAGCTCCCCCATATCACAATGAACTAACTCAAAAGGTTCTTTAGTAGAAATGGAACTCAAACCAAAATGTAATATTGTTTGCTTAGCCAAAGGGTAAACATCACAAATTTTATTGGGAATGGAAGAAATTACCGGTATAGAATCTGCAAGATGCTTCATGGGTTGAATAGAAGGGTGACCGAGATGTCTATGCCAAATGTCTGGTTGACTTTTGGAATGGGCAAGTTAGGTGCAGATGTAGTGTTAGTGGAAAAATAATAAAGGCAATTATGTTGTTTCCCCAAACTAATCATTCTCTTCATTGCCAAGTCCCGTAATTAAGATACAAAAATCAGGGTAAAAGATGATTGAACAATTCAGAGACTTTGTCATTTTACTGACAGACAACAAGTTAACTCAAAATGAAGGCACATGAAAGACTTTTGAGAGAGAAATATCATAACCAAATTTAATGGAACCAGTTGATTCTATTTGAACTTTATTTCCGTTAGGTAGTGCAACAAAGGTATGTGGAGATGGACTTACTTTATATAACAAGTCAAGAGATGATATGATATGATAAGTTGCACCACTATCGATTACCCATTTGTTTGAATAAGTGTAGCTAATATGAGATGAAAGACAACGAGGGACAAGCTGACCTGCTATATTTGCCTTAGGTTGAGCATTATCATCATTCAAGAGAGCCAAAAGTTGCTAATATTGCTCATGTGTGAAACTTGGATTCTCAAGTTGTGTGTTGTTAGCAAAGGACCCTGTTTTGTTTATAGCTTTCTCACCCTTCTTGTGAAATTTGTGACTAGGAGGGAAGCCATGTAGATGAAAACGCCTATCAACTATATGGTTTGTTGACGGCGATTTTTGGATTGGCTCGGTCAACAACAATGTATTAATCGAAACAAACAAATAAAGAAAATAGATCAATGCATGCAAGACAGATTTTACGTGGAAAACCCTTGAATGGGAAAAAACCACGGCGCCCCTTGAGGGCAAGAGAAATCACTATGAATTGCTTACGATTTACACACTCAGATCTCTTATACAATTGCCTGATTATTCTCTCTATGATCTCGAACCCCTTTTCATGGGATTTACGGTTCTATTTATACTAGTCCTTTTTAGGGTTTCATATGCCTATGCCGTATTAATAGGGGAGTTCCTATTTTCAATCGTACAAGAAGTCTAGGGTTTGTAAACAATTTTAGGGTTTGTTTCCCGTTTGGACTCTTCTCTTGTTGAAATTAATTGGATCCTATCTGAAATAGGATTTAATTTTTATGCCTTGTATCCGGTCGAATTCCTGCTGTGGAAGGTATACTGGATTTAGGCTACTCTCCTGGCTATATATTTCTTGGTGAACGCTTTAGGTCGGCGAACACAGTTTGCTTTCCTTTTGGTCGACCAGCTGTGGCGAGCACACTCCTATTTCGGGTCGGCGAGCACGCCAGCTGGTATGTCTATTGACTAGTATCTTCTCGTCAACTGGTCAATCAGTGACGTGGTTATTCGTTTGACCCGTCTTTATCGTTTATTTTGATGACGTGTCTTTTGACTAAGTTTATACCTACAACATGGTTGTTTCCGTGTTTGTAGTGGCAGCAATGCAACTTTCCTCTCCCTCTGTAGGACGAGTTGCAAACAAGTGAAGGAAATAATTTATAACAAGGAGAGAATAGTTGATATAAAAACATCAAAAAAAGTCACTAACTCCCATCACCAACCACCCTAGACTCGAGAGCCACATATGTCAGCCTAAACTATGTCAGAGCTAAGCATTTTGATTCTTCATAAATTGGTTATGTTTATCAAATTATACAATAAAAGTTTTCTTCGGAAAGAAGCCAAACTTAAGTAGGCACTTCAGGTTCACAGCTATGACTGAAGCAGCCTGAGCCCTACTATAGTATTTGCATAAGTAGTTCGAGAGAGAATGTACAACTCATCAATGATGTCTAATGGAGTTGTATCGGTGATGTTAATAACCAAACAAGAAGACTACAAAATTAACAAATCTAATGTCAAAAAAAGACCTGAAGAAGTATGTTTAGAAAGTATATGAAATCAAGCACACTCTTAAAACCCATTATTTTCACTGTCATGGGCCAGTTAATGGCTATACACTTATTATTCTGCTTAAAAAGAAAGAACATACAGTGGAATAAGAATAAGTGGAAATTACTTAGAATGACCACAAATATTAGGAGAAATTTATTTTTAACCACAAACAAAATTTTAATTGTTTATAACCACTTTTCTTGAGAAATTACTGAAAAACCCTCATATAAAAACCTCCCCAAAACTCTCTCTCTCTCTCCTTCTTTTCTCTCTTTCTCCTTCTTTCTCATCTGCTCTCTCTCCCGATCAGCTCTCTCTGCTGCTCTCTCTCTCAGACGCCGCCTGGACCAGCGGAGCCGCCGGACGTGACGAACCAGCGGCGCATGAAGGCACTGCCTGGTCGTCGCACGAACCAGCGGCGCTGGTTGGTGCGACGACCAGGCGGTGCCTTCGTGCACTGCTGGTTCGTCAACGTCGCTAATCCAAGCGACTGCCGGCGGCTCCGTGATGTGATCTCCGGCGAGGTGGCTGCAATAAAAAAGAGAAATAAAAAAAAAAATCTAAACTAAACCTAATTTGAGGAAGAAGAAAAGGAAGAAGAAGAAGAAAAAGGGGGGAAAAAAATCTAAGCATAATTTCAATTTAGTCCATATTTCAAGTTTCAATATTTTCAATTTAGGCATGATTTCAAGTTTGGACATTTTAATTTAGTCATGATTTCAAGTTTAGACATTTTAATTTAGTCATGATTTCAAGTTTTAAGGTTTTAAAAAAAGAAAACTAATTTCAGGGGTAATCTTGTAATTTATGGACATACACTGATTTTTTTTTTTAAAAAAGTGGTTATTAACAATTAAAGTTTCAAAAGTGGTTATTAACAAAAGTTTAATGTTTCACATGGTTACTTTTAAATTTCTCTCTAAGAATAATGCCTGCATATTATATCAAACTGAACATATATAAAACCAATCAAATTTGGTAGTTCGATAACCAAAAATATATAGAATTAACTATACCTCTTATGCAAAAATCGGTACCTCTTCTTTCTTATAACCAGTCATTTTATGATAAAATGGATCTGCAAAAAAATATAAAATACACTAAGTATTCAAGAGTCATAAATAATAACTAACAGCGATAGATAAACATAGTTCTACTACATTTTAAAATAAGAAGCGGAAAATAAAGCATGAAAATAATGCAAAGCTCCGGTTTCAGTAACCAATATAGAAAACTTGACTTATATATGTTGTTTAGTTATGATACCAAGACCAGCAAGTCCAATTATCCTTGAGGTCGTGTCATGCCATGTCGTGCCCCCATTATCCTTATCGTGCCATACCGGTATAGCCCGATTAGCCGGCCAGTCCTTAACGGGCCGTGCCTTATTGGGCAGGGCACGTATTGACAGCAATATTCCTCATGTTAATATGTATCTCTGGACAACCATTCATTCAAGCTTGACCAATCAATTAGAAACACTGTTATGTTTTTTTCTTTTCTTGTTAAGCTACCATTGACAGTAGAACCACACAACTCAAGTTGTAATTTTTCTTCCCACTTCCCCAAATTCTAACACAACCCATTATGATTTTCTCAACTATTGATTCTAAAGTAACTACATCTTGACAAAAACCAAACATACTTCACTCACAATCACAAACACAAGTAAAAGAAGAATCATCAAAATTTGCACAGAATTACAAAGAAAATCTACCCAAATTGGTAACAGAAGTTAAGAGAAAAACAAAATTTATTAAATAGGAAACTGAGCTCTGGGTGTCAATACCAAATGTGAAACCAAAAAAGCAACAAGTGAATCAAATTCACAGAGAGACCATAAAGAAGAAGGGTAGAGGTGATGATAATGAAGAGAAGCTTATAAGTGAGGAGAGAGAGAGAGAGAGAGAGAGAGAGAGAGAATTTTGGGCACAAGACTTTAACAAGTCCGAGAGACTTTTTAAGAGCGTCTCCAATGGTACGTTGAATGGATTGTGAAAATTTTACATGCCACAGAGGATAAACAGATGTTGTGTTAATTAAAAGTATCCAATCAAAAGTAAACATTTATTTTTGTACACTTTTATTAATAGAAGTAGTTGGAAATACAAGTGTAGGTGGCGAGTAAAGTAGATATTTAGTGAGAGTTAGGATCCTCTCATTAACCTTGTTTTTCCTAGTTTTTTTTTTTTTTTTTTTTTTTTTTTTTCAAGTGTAATTAAAACATCAAATTGCATGAGAAATAAAAAAGTGATCAAATCTTAACCACGTATTTTTTAGGGAAATTATTATTCTCCCCCATGTAGTTTGCTGTATTCTCCAATCACCCCCCCCCCCCCCCCAGTTTCAATTCTCAAATTTCCCCCCTCCCATGCACAAATACAACTATCTTGCCATATAAAAATAGGCATGGGAGGGGGAAAATTGGAGAATTTTGAAACTAGAGGGGGCAGACTGGAGAATACAGCAAACTACAGGGGGGAGAATGATAATTTCCCTATTTTTTATTATGCTTAGGTGTCAATAGATTATGAAAAGTCTAGGAAAAAAAAGGTAAGGAGAGAATCTTGATCCAGTTAGTGAAGGGTAATATAAGTTCAGGTGGTTATAATTAAAGAAATTGTATTTTTGACTTTAAGCGTGATTTATTTATAAGCAAGATATTTTTAACATTTTTAATAGAGTGTGTCTACGAAAGTGATGTATATACAATTTTTTAGGGATACAAATTAATATTGCGGCTCAAAAATAAAATGTTATTCTAATATTACAAATCTAAAAATTATTAAGTTCAATAAAATATTTTTAAAAATTGTCAAATATTCTTGAAATTGTCAAATAATATTTTTAAAACAACCTATGACATCCAACTTTTATATATTTTAATACAGCCTAATGCAAAATATCACCAAACACATGATTGTATATGAATAATACAATCAAATGCAATACAATCCAATTCAATATAATCCAATGCAATTCAATGGTGCAACGTTTTAAATAATCAATATCCGTTGTGTTCAACTATTAATCAAGCTTGAAAGTAATCTTGTAATGTTTGGATACTCTAATTACTCTATCACCGTAACGTTTATTTCTGGTTACGTCCTTAAATATACTTTGTTTTGGTTATTAATTTCAAAAGTGTTTTCACTTCGTATATAGTCTAAAATATTCATCAAAATGGAGTTCATTTTTCCTTATTATTGGTTGAAACAATAATTATATTAACATTTGTTCAATAATTTTTGTTTTGAAAAGAATATTTGTTCGATAATTGATAAAAAATATGAAATTAAAATTGATATTCATTATTTTGAATACACATAATTTTTTTTAATCTATTTAAATGAACTAAACATTTAATACAACTACTATTTTTTTTTTTAAGAATAAAATTATTCATGTAACACTTGGTAAGAATTTTATTTTTTAACATTTCACTACTCAAACTAATATTACTTTTTTTTAAAAAAAAAAAAATCTCTGATCAATTTATATATGTAATAGTTTTTGGAAAAAAAAAAAGAATTGAATAAAAGTGAGATTAATTGTAAAAAAGAGATGAAAGAGGGTAGATGATGTTATTTGTTTATAATGGACCGGCTGAGGTGTTTATCATGCAGGGCCTGGCAATAGAGAAATTTAGTTGATATGGAGAGCTTTAAAAGGGCATGAAGCTTTAAAAGATGTAGAATGATGGAAATGAGCCATTTCGGGTTGCTTGTCCACAGTGGAAGCTTCAAGGCAGCTTCAAGGTGTTGAATTCTAATACTCTAATATTATTTGATTAATTCATAATTATTCCAAATTTAATTTTTGTAAAATTTACTTTGTTTTATGTTTTAAATTTAATTCCCTTATGATTTAATTTTCATTATTTGTTTTTAATTTTTATTTAGCATTCCTCTGGTCCAAGAGGCAAAGTAAAAAACAAAGCATTAATGTTTTATTGAGCATCACTTGTCATTAATGTTTTCTTGGAAAGTAGTGGTTGTTAAGTTGTTTGTTTTTTTCCTTTCTTCTCCATTTTCTTGGAAACCTACCGAAACCGTCAAGAAACTTATTAAGAGATTTGGATAGAAATTCAACTCTGGTTTTGGTTTCTACTGGTAATGCCTTAATTCAAAGACTTGAAATATTATCAACTCATGAGTTCATGAAATATTTACAAGTGTCTGAATATTTGGATTGATTCATAAAATTAACCTGGATTTTAGTTCTCCTCCTTTTGGATCCAAGAAATTGAATTTATGTTACTCAAAATAAATTCTACTCTAATAAGAGACCTAGATAATATTACAATAATGTTACTTTGCCCTGATGATGTGGTGTCCTTGATTTCTTCGAATTAGAATTGGATAATTAAAATCATTGTGTTTTAATGATGCCACATTATTTGGGCACAAAATTTGAGCAAAACAACATTACTCATAATATTAAGGCTACAATTATCATTTCTTACTAGCTAACCTCGTAATATTTCATTCAATTCACGTGTCAATGGAAAGTTAGTTTTCTTTTCTCTATTTTTTTTTTCCAAATTTTTTTTAATAACTCATAATTTTTTTTAAAAAAAATTAACATAAATTATATGACAAACCACTTGTCATATAATTTTTGTTGGATATAGTGTACATCATTTGTGTTGATTTTTGAATTCTATAGATTTATTTCTTGTATTTAAAAAAAAAAATACCAAGCGGGTATGAATTTGAACTAGGGTATGAGGTTGGATATAGTACAAATAAGTAAGAGTGGTGTTAATCACACTCAACATATTTGTTAATCATACTTTATTAAGAACTTTTTAAAAGATGACCCTATTGTTCCAAAACTGTGTCTAGTGAAATCATCCACAATAATTAAAAAATAGAGAATGAATTCGAAAAGCTCCCCAAATATCACAATGAACTAACTTAAAAGGTTCTTTAGTAGAAATGGAACTGAAACCAAAAGGTAATATTGTTTGCTTAGCCAAAGGGTAAACATCACAAACTTTATTGGGAATAAAGGAAATTGCCGGTACTGAATTTGCAAGATGCTTCATGGGTTGAATAGAAGAGTGATCGAGACGTCTATACCAAACATCTGGTTGTGAAGATGTCTGGTTGACTTTTGGAATGGGCAAGTTAGATCCAGATGTAGTGTTTGCGGAGAAATAATAAAGACCATTATGCTATTTCCCCAAAACAATCATTCTCTTCGTTGCCAAGTCCTGTAAGATACAAAAATCAGGGTAAAAGGTGACTAAGCAATTCATAGACTTTGTCATTTTACCAACAGACAACAAGTTAACACAAAATGAAGGCATATGAAAGACTTCTAAGAGAGAAATATCATATCCAAATTTAACGGAATCAGTTAATTCTATTTGAACTTCATTTACGTTGGGTAGTGCAACAGAGGCATGTGGAAATGAACTTACTTTGTATAACAAGTCAAGAGATGATGTGATATGGCCAGTTGCACCACTATTTATTACCCATTTGTTTGAATAAGTGGAGCTAATATGAGATGAAAGACAGAGGGACAAGCTGACCTACTATATCTGCCTTAGGCTGAGCATTAACATCATTCAAAAGAGCCAAAAGTTACTGATATTGTTCATGTGTGAAACTTGGATTCTCGAGTTGTGTGTTGTTAGCAAAGGACCCTGTTTTGTTTCTAGCTTTCTCACCCTTCTTGTGAGATTTGTGACTAGGAGGGAAGCCATGTAGATGAAAACATCTATCAACTGTATTGTTGTTTCCGTGTTTATAGTGGCTGCAATGTAGCTTTCCTATCTCTTTGTAGGACGAGTTGCAAATAAGTGAAGGAAATAATTTATAACAAAGAGAGAACATTTGATATAAAAACACCAAAAGAAGTCACTATAGGGGTGAGATAATATAAACTCACTTGAAGAGGTGGTAATACAACAAATAAATCGATAAAAAAAGTGTCCACATATGTAATTAAGAACAATTTTCTTTAGATGGTCAACTAACTCCCAAGCACTAGCCACCCTAGACTCGGGAGCCACATATGCCTACCTGAATTGCATAAAAAAAATATAAGACAAAGAAATGAGAGGAAGAGAGTTGTGTTGTGTAATATTCAATCAAAAGTACAAGCATATATAGTAGAGAATGGTAATACAATCAATCAAGAATCAATTCTCAATCAATCAAAGCTCAATCAATAAGCTTATTGACATCTAATTTCAATGATATATATATATATATGTTGACGGTGGTTTTTGTCAATTGACCAGTCAACGATCTCTGGTTTGCAAATATAACTTAAATGTATGGTAAAACACTAAAGAAAGTAAATAAGAGATGTAACGTGGTAAAACTCCAGTGATCGGAGAAACATCCACGGGTTGTCGCCTAAGCAACTCAGTCAAATCCACTATAATGTTCTTAATAATAATACACTCTGCTCTCTTTTGCCTCTTTTCTCGATGATCCCCTCACTTATATTTTGTAAGGATATTTATACATGATACTATTAAGGTTTCTGGGGTCGTGCTAGGGTTTAGTATCGTGACGTGCAAGTAGGGGATTGTAGAATTGGTTTTAGGATTTTTTCCTTGTTTGATATTGATCTCGTCTTTATTGTTATTGATTCCGAATCTGTTCTGGACTCTGGTGAGCTGTCAAGGAGATCATTGGATTCTGCTTCTTAGTAGTTGATTTGTGGCTGATCTTTATTAATTATATTCTATACAGGTGGCGAAAGAACTTCCATGGACGATCTCTTCCCTCGCACCGAGTGTGGCTAGTCGGGCACTTCTTCATATTCGGTATACTCGGCGTTTTGTGCTTACTTGCGATCCTGACTCTATCCTCTGGCTCAGCCTGTGGAACGTTACTTTTTTCTCCCGATCAGACTCCTGGCTTACGTGGTTTGCCCATGTCCATGTTGTCTGCTGATGTGTCATTTGTGGCGAATTTTACCTATAACAATATATATATTGGTTAATGGTCAAAGCTGGACTGTAGAAGAGCTTCAACCAAACTTACTGAATAATTAGACAACCATGCCATACAATACTTTGATAACACATACAATAGCAGCCATTGGATAACAAACATGAAATCTACAACTCATCCCAAAATAAGCAGCATGAGTCCTACTATAGTACTTGCATAAGTAGTTCCAGAGAGAATGTACAACTCATCAATGATGTTTAATGGAGATGTATTGGTCATGTTAATAATTAGACAAGAAGACTACAAACTAACAAATCTAATGACAAAAAATGACTTGAAGAAGTATGTTCAGAAAGTATATGAAATCAAGTACACTCTTAAAATCCATTATTTTTACTGTCATGGGCCAGTTAATGGCTATGCATTTATTACTTTGCATGAAAAGGAAGAACATACAAGTAATAGAATAAGAATAATGCCTGCATATTGTAAATTCAAAACAAGAAAAACTAGATTTGTACATGAAATTTGGGTCATTCAGATCTTAACAAACACAAAAATAGATAGAATTAACTATACCTCTTGTTCAAACAAGAAGAAGAAAAACAAAGGGTCTACAAAAATTGCCACCAAGCAAGAAATGACAAAAAATTTGCTCCACTGTTGAACAATTCCAGACACATATGAACTTGAAAAAGAAATAAATCTCATAGCCCAGCCTTTGGCATCTCCGTAGAGAGCATTGTGAAACTGCAAACAAGAAATAATAAAGAAAAATGCATGAGTAAGATCATTCCATATAACAAAACAAAGACAGTTACATATGAAAAAAGTTATTGAATGAAGAAATAAACTAGAGACCACACACAGTTATAAGGCAAAAAGAAAAATTGATACTTATATAATGCAGATACCGCCAATTATTACAAAAGTTGTTTAATAGAGGTAATTTATTTACAAGTTGCTTGCTACCAATTCAAGAGAGGAGTTACATAAGAAAATTTTTAATTCCAATACAGCACAGTAGGCTTTCAACATATAAGGAATCTTCTAAAAGACTACCAAGTTTTTTATTTTCACAAAACATACATGCATAATTTTTATTTTTATTTTGTAAGTGTGTGAGCATATATGTATTATGTGTGTATTTGTGTAGTTCTGATAGCATTGGTACCTCGTCTTTCTTATAACCAGCAATTTTATGATAAAATGGACCTGCAAAAGAATATAAAATACACTAAGCATTCAAGAGTCTTGTCTATTCGAGAAATTGCGGCAAGCTCTCAAAATTAGGGTGTTCAATTAGCTGTTGAAGCAGCTAATAAGGTGTCAGGCCAAGTACGGAAATAAGCTGAATGAACTACTATCAAAAATAGGGAAAAAAAAGATAGGGGAAGAAGTCGCCTTATCATACAAGGCAGAATCTTGGGCCTCCTCCTCAATGAAGATCCTTATTGGAATTGTAAAGGCATTGCCAACTCTAAAAATAGGCAATCTCTAGTTAGCTTTTGTAAGCTCACTAACCCTGATTTCCTTTGTTTATCTGAATCGTAGGTTAGTTTTACAGATATTCCGCGAGCATTTTGGTGAACATTGAAGCTTCGACTAGTGTGTACTAATCACAGAACAGGAAAACAACCTAATCTTTAGGTCTTGGCGTCTATCTATATTGTCAATGTTCAGATTGTTAGCATCACATTATATCAGGTTACTTTAATTGTCAATTTAAATCAGAATATTCATAAAATCTCCTTTGTCTATGCTAGCACTTCCTATATTACACATAGAGATCTTTGGAATGATTTGCGGGTTATCCACTCTTCGAATACTGGCTCTTGGTTGGTGTTGGGTGATTTTAATGCCATTCTAGGAGCTCATGAAAAGACTAGTAAACTTGCTCCTAGAATTTCTTGTCAAAATTTTAATGAGATGATTTCGGATTATGAGTTGTATTGTTTGGATACTCACGAACCTCTCTTCACCTGGAATAATGGGCACGATAATTCAGGTGTTTACAAAAGGGTGGAGCAGCGTTTAGTAGGGCTTTGTGTTCAGACAGTTGGTTAGACTCTTGGATCTCTTCTGAGATATACACGATTCCAATGGTCCATTCTGATCATAACCTGTTTGTGGTCTCTGCTTCAAACGTCAAGTCTTCGGGTCCTAAACCGTTAAGGTTTCAGAAGATATGGGTGGATCACGACTCTTTTATGGATACAATTGCCATGTGTTGGACTAGACCTTGTTTTAGTAAATCCCCTATAGATTTGTTTATCAGAAAGCTGAAGTGACTGAAATGCACTCTCGAAGACTGGAACATGAACGTTTTTGGAAACATTCTCACTCAAATTGCTAAAGCCTATGCAGACCTTAAACAAATCCAAAAAGATATCTCCAATAACAGGTTCACTAATGAAAAATTTACTTAGGAGCTGGACATTCGGTCCATTATAGAGGATTTCTGATTGCTTTATTTCTACACAAAGTGTAGCCCCCTTTCCGTATCCTTTTGAGTAAGTTTCTCGGGTAAAACCGGGTTTTTAATGTTTCTTTTGAGGTTTTTGTAGGTTTTTCTGATAGCAGGGGTGTTTCGGCTCTAAATGGAGATCTTTGGGCAATTAGCGCAAATATGGAAAGTCTGGGGGCTTTGATCAGAGCGCTGCGGTTGAAGCGCCGCGGTTGGTGCACAAACGGCAAGGAGGCGACAGAAATCCTCTAAAGTTGCCGCGCATGAAGCGCCGCGGTCGTGCAACAGCGGCAGAGAGGCGACAGAAACCTCTCAGGGTTGCCGCGGTCTACGTGCTGTGGTTTCTCAACCGCGGCAGAGGCGCGACAGAAACTTCATAGGCTTACCGCGGTTGATCTGCCGCGGTTGTCCAATCGTGAAAATGGCAACCGCGTCAGAGCGACCCTTCGTATTCCAGAGGGCATTTTGGTCATTTTTGGGTCCCTTATAAGTACCCCTTCTAGGTCATTTCAGAAGACACCTCCCCTAGCTCGAAATATTGCAGCAAGTTTCCATCTTGGCTCATTCCTTCACACATCACCAACCCATCCCTTACAACCCACCAAAATCCTACCTTTCCCTAAGATCCAAACACACCAATCCCACCTCTTTTCCATAGCCATCATCACTTCACCTTTTGAGCAAGAAGAAGGATAGAAAGAGAAGAAGATCCAAAGAAGAAGAGGAAGCTCTCCAAATAGTTTTCTCTATTCTCTTTCTCTTTTATTCTTTATTGTAGCCATGTACTCCTTATTTCATATTTCTTGTACGGTTACTAGTTGTAATATGATGAGCTAAACTCATAGTACTGGGATTTGATGAAACCCCACATTTGACTATACATTTAAATGAAATGATTCTTGTTTATCCCCTATGTGCAATATTGTTGTTTGTATGGGTATTTTAATGTACTTAATGCTTTTCAATTGATTGATCTCCTTTTGAATGATTTTTGTGGTATGTTATGTACTAACCGGAGACGCATGCCACATGTTCGATAAAATGCTCCCCTATGCATGCTTAGAAAAGTAGACCTACTTAGGCTAGCGTATATGACTCATTTAGTACACCAACGTCCGTAATGAACTCATTCGTACATTCCGGGTAATCGAAAGATAAGCTTGGGTATGTTTTGAGTGTGACTCACTCTACTTGACCAAGATTGTGGGTCAATATAAGGGTGTACGAGTATATAAGTTGCAATGAGCACGTTTGGGGGTGAATAACCGAATCTAAATAGGAAGTCAATATAAGGGTGGGGTGTAGTCAAGTCCTAGCATATTTCTCTCCATTATCACATTCGAGTTTTATTTTGTGTTTTTCATTTCATTGCTTTAGTATTAGCCTTTAATCAAGATAGTTTACTTTGTTTGTTTTGAACTATCATCATTATTGATTGTTTGAATAGCAAATGGACTAATCAATTTCGGTAATCGATCACTCGATTCCTTGGGAACGAACTTTACTTTCCGTTGTGCTACTCTCCGACCTCGTTCTATTTCGAGTGTCACTTGAGTGATAGCCAATTTCCAACACAAAGAGCACTGTTATCTTCATGAAAAATGTAGAGTTAAATGGCCTATGGATGGAGATCGTAACATGAGTTTCTATCATCAAATGTTGAAAATTAGAAATCATAATTCTAGCTTTTCAGCCCTTAGCATGGACGGGGATATTACTCATGATCCGGTTCGAATTCAAGAACATACAGTGGATTATTTTCAGTCTATGTTTGCTGCCACTGATCAACCGAATGTTAGTCACAATTCTACTATTTCCTTTATGGTTCCTTGTGTTGTTACCAATGATAAAAATTTGGGATTAACGGCCATTCCTAATGACAAAGAAATTCGTGATATTGTGGTCTCTATGGATAGTGGGAGCGCCCCTAGTCCCAATGGTTTCACATGTATTTTTTTTCCAGTGATGTTGGCCAATTATTGCTCATGATCTCACTCTAGCCATCAAAGAATTTTTCATAACATGTCAAGTTTTTCAAAATTTGAATTCTAACTTTATCAC
The DNA here is from genome assembly GCA_954870605.1 of Acer campestre. Classification (NCBI taxonomy): domain Eukaryota; kingdom Viridiplantae; phylum Streptophyta; class Magnoliopsida; order Sapindales; family Sapindaceae; genus Acer; species Acer campestre. Next base: position 29,636,627 of record OX940802.1, read on the forward strand.
TTTGATTCCCAAAATTGAGGGTGCTATTTGTCTTGACCAATACCGACCTATTGTTTTGAGCAATTTTATTTTTAAAGTGATCACCAAAATCATGGCTAGTAGGCTTGGTATGATTGCGGCTCGTATTATTTCTCCAAACCAATTTGGGTTTATTAAGGGTCGGTAAATTCATGAGTGTATCACCCTGGCTTCCGAATGTGTTAATGTTCTTAATAAAAAGTGCTATTGTGGTAACATTGGCATCAAAATTGACATCTGTAAAGCTTTTGATATGATGAGATGGGACTTCAGTTATGAGGTGTTGAGCAGTTTTGGTTTTTCCCTTATATTCGTTAATTAGGTGCATCAAATATTTCACTCGGCTCATCTTTCAATTTTGATCAATGGATCAATGGATCTCCTCACGACTTCTTTAGTTGTAATAGAGGGTGCGCCAGGGTGATCTCGTTGAAGAGTGTCTTCCCTAGAATCTTTGTGCTATTTATAAATAAAACATGTAAGGTCCAGGAATGGTTTTTTTAAATATTTAATTACAATATTTAATAAAATAACATTTTTTATATGTGTAGACCACCCCAACGGACCTCCCCCCCAGTTCGCTACCGCCCACCGACTAGTGACCCTCCGGTGACTGTCATTAATTGTCATTAGTGGGAATTGAACTTGAGACCCCTTAAGTTAAATGTTATGTCTATACCACTTGACTACAATACTTGATGTGTTAACAATTGAACAATATTTATATATAACCTATATGACTTGTTACAAATAAAAAAAAAAAAAAAATAAATAAATAAATAAAACCTTGTTAGATAAATTGAAATTTATTCAACTAATCAAAATTTTAATTTCTACGATAGACATATATTAAAAAGTATTTATTGAAACTTTTAATAAAATTATATTTTTTAAAACATATATACTTGAGTTATTGGTCAATACTCTATGGTCACGTTTGGTTATATGTTGGAATGGTAATGAGAATGGAAAGGAAAGGAAAACTAAGTTTTTTGTTTGGTTGGAACTTTAGAATTAGTTTCTGGATCAGTATTATTTTGTTTGGTTAACAATAGAATGGAATGGAGTTAACTGTATTTTGACTAAAATACCCCTAATTATGAATGTATAATAACATGATATATTATGGATAATAATAATAAAATATAAAAGTATATTAAATATAATTATATATTATTTATATAATATAATATATTTATATAATATAATATATAAAAATATATTATTTAATACATTAATATTATATATATATAATACATATATATAATTTAATATAATATATATAAATTAATATATTAATATTATATATAATATATGTAAGATAATATAATATAAAATATAATATAATATATGATAATATAATGTTTGGAATGGAATGACTTTCCATTAGTTTTTGGATGGAATGCCCATTCCACCAAAATGTTGGAATCCCAATTCCAATGGAATCACAATTTCATTGCATTTTAACAAACCAAACAAAGTTCCAACCAAACAAAAAACTCAATTTTCCTTTCTTTTCTTTTCCATTCTCATTCTCATTCTCATTACCATTCGTGATCATAGAGTATAAACCATTAACTCGATTATATATGTTTTAAAAAATATAATTTTATTAAAAATTTAAATAAATATTTTTTAATATATGTCCGTCGTCAAGGGTGGACCCACTTTAAGGCTAGGTGAGGCCCGTGCCCTACCTCAAATTTAAAATAAATAAATTATTATGCTTATATATAATATATATATATAATAATAATAATAATTAAATCACATCATAACATAACTAATAGCACAATGGGTAGTGTACTTCATATTCTTATTGATGATGAGGTTTCAGGTCCTAACAATTACATTTTGCTTAATATTTTATATCTTTTTTATTTTATCATCTTTTCTAATTCCTTTATCAAATTTTCATTTTCTTCTAAAATAAAAAATAATTTACGTTATCTTAGCTACCCACGATTTATGGTTACTTAATTCAATTTTATTTTAGGGTTAATAGCACAAGTATCCCTTGAACATATAGCGAAATCGCATAGTGCCCCCTGAATTAAAAATCCTGGCATTAAACCCCTCAAACTCCTATAAATTGGCAAAAATGGACGGAATGCTAACTTCCGTCCATTTTTTTGTCATGTGCTCTTCACGTGGGTCCGTACGAAGGTCAATTATGTCATTTCATTCTGATTTAAAGAAATTTTTTTTTTTAAGGAAATATTTTTTGATTAGGTGGAGATCAAATCTGGATCTCCACCTACTCAAAAAAAAAAATAAAAAAATTTAACAAATCAACATCATCTTCATCTTCTTCACCGTCCACGGTCCATCTTCTTCTTCACAACAACATCTTCAATTCCATCTTCAAACCCAAACATCAACAACAACATCATCTTCTTCACCGTCCATCTTCAATTCCATCTTCTTCATTAGAACAACAAAAACCCAAACATTAACAACAACATCTTCTTCTTCATTTTCAAACAAAAACCCAAAAACCCAAAACTCCATCTTCAATTCTTCTTCTCCACGACACCAGATCTGCGTTTCTGTTGGGTTGGTGGGTCTCACCAGACCCATCGTTAACCCGGGTCGATGCATTTCGACTGGTTGTGGCTCGAAACCCATGAGTTTTCAGCCTGCGATCCACACCAATTGTTGTCGACCAGCACGCCGATGCAAGTCGGTCGTCTCAGTCCGTCGACCGTCGACCAGGACAAAGGCCGATTGTCCAAAACCCATGCCATGGAAAGAAGAAGGAAGAAGAAGGAAGAACCCAAACCCTCCAAACCCACATGTTTTTCAACCAAAATCCAATTGGATTTGAAATGAGACAGAGGGAGAATAAACCCATCACAAATGAATGAAAATAGAAGAAAAAAGAATAAAACACATGCATTTTGTTAATCCAATTCACGGATGAAATGAGACAATGAGAGAAAAAATCTTGGTTTGGTTGTTGAGAAAATAGAAGAAAAAAGAATGAAAAGATTTTTTTTTTTATAATTATTTCGTTTCAGTTTTCTACTTTTCCTGTAATTTTTATTTATTTATTTATTTTTTTTCTAAGTTTTGATCTCCACCCTAAGATTAATATTTTTTTAATAAATATGTAATATTTTTTTATGTAATTATTTTTCTTTTATAATTTAATTGTTTTTTTTAATTTCAATTTTACCCTTAACTGTAGCATCACGTGAAGAGCACATGACAAAAAAATGGACGGAAGTTAGCATTCCGTCCATTTTTGCCAATTTATGGGAGTTTGAGGGGTTTAATGCCAGGATTTTTAATTCAGGGGGTACTATGCGATTTCTCTATATGTTCAGGGGGTACTGGTGCTATTAACCCTTTATTTTATATTAAATAATCTATTATTATTTTGAACTTTTATTATTTCTAATAGTTTTAGTTTGACATATCTAACACATTACATCAATAAACCATAAAATCTCAAATTTTAATTTATTGTATTAAAATAGTCTATCTATTATTGTGATTCATTTTATTTTATCCTTAGTATTTTTCTTTATTTAGAAATAATAAATCAATAATTTACCAATAATTAGAAGAATAACAAATTCAAGAACTTGTCTAGTAATATTTATTAATCAATTATTTTGCATAAATTTAATCAATTATATAATAATATAATATATAATATATAATATATAATACATATATATAATAATATAAATATAAATATATATAATATATATTTTATATAATAATAATAATATATTTATATAATATAATAATATAGTTATATAATATAATAATATATTTGTATAATATAATATAATATAATATATATAATATTAATATATATTATATATAATATGTATATTATATATTATATTAATATTATATATATTATATATAATATATGTGATAATATAATATATATATATATAATGATATATAATAATATAATAATATAATATATATTATATAATATATGTAATAATATATATATAATAAAAAATGTTATTTAATTAAATATTATTATTAAATATTAAATAATGAAAATTAAAAAAAAAATTATAAACATTTCTTGACGGTTTTTAACTGTCAAGAAAAAAAGAAATTAAACATTTCTTGACAGTTAAAAATTGTCAACAATAGAAATTGTCAAGAAAAAAAAAATTGATGACAGTTTTGTAAAACTGTCATCTATGATAGTTTTTCTAGTAGTGGTCATAACTGGGTTTGGGAGGTGCCTTTACGAAGACCTTTGTTTGCTCGGGAACTGGATCAATGAAGGTGTTTTTTTTTAACTTCGTTAGAGTGTGTGAAAGTTTGAAGGTTGATTAATGATATGGTTGGGTGGTCGTCTTTCAGTTCCAAAGGGATCTTTTCTGTGGGTTCTTTTCGGAAATGTTTGGAAGATCCTTTGATAGAAGATGACCCTGATTTGAAACTCATTTAGCAAGGCTGCTGCCTTCCCAACATTGAAATTTTCACATGGCATCTTTTAAGAGGCAAAATTCTGGTCAAAGCTTTGCTAACCCGTCTCAGCTCGAAACAGGTCACGAATCTAGAGTGCCCGATATGCAATGCAGGCACCGAGACTATGGACCATCTTTTTGTTCATTGTCCTTGGTCTTCTAAGCTTTGGGAGTCTTCCATGAGTCGATGTGACGTTTTATGGTGCCCCAATCATAGCTTGAAGGTAGGGCCGGCCTTGAGATTTTCGGGGCCCGATGCGAACTATAGAAAATGAATTTATGGGGCCCTGAGATTTCAAGTTGACATTTTGTATCTGAATTATGAATTTTTGTAGCAAGATTTAAGAGAGTTTTAAAGAACCCTAATTTGATTTTTGATTTTTGTTCGATGTCTGCTTCTGGTTGTCTGATAAGTGATATGAGTAGTGTTGTACTGTTGTTTTCCCGTTTTAGATATATAAAAGACAATTAGTGTTAGGAATAGGATTCAACCCACGTTTGACTTGGTGTAAGTACTTGAGAATAATAATTGGGTTTTATAATTTGTGGGTCTTTCTTAAAAAAAAAAAAAAAAATGTTCAGTGGGCCTATTTTAAACTCATTTATAAGTTTGTTAGTTTTTGAAAAATTATAAGTTTGATGGGCCTATTTAAACTAATCTATAAGTTTGTTAGCTTAAAATCATACATGAGTTATATCTGCAATCATTTTTATTTTTTTTTACAATTTGGGAGCCCTTAAAGACCGGGGGCCCTAGGCTGCCTCACTTGGCTCCCCCTAGGGCGGGACCTACTTGAAGGGCTAGGCGGTGGGGTGGCCTGGTCTTTGCCCGAAGGCCAGCTTCAAAAGAGCTTGGAACAGTCTCTTCTTCGCCGTCGTTTGGACAATCTTGGAGGAGAGAAATCACTTTCTTTTCAAAGGTAAACATGTCAACTTGGATCATGCTATAGACTCAGTGAAGTGTAAAGTGGTGTGGTGGTTCAAATATTATGGAAAAGGTTCTCATGTTCCAATCACTTCTATCTTACTTAATATTAAAGATTGTTGTGTTGATTCTTATGATGTCAAGAGGTATTCTTCAGTTAAGTGGAGTACTCCTAGGGAGGGTGGTCTTAAATTTAATGTTGACAGTTCGGCGAGGGGTAATCCCGGCCTGGTGGGGTGCTTAGGGACTGAAGAGGAAAAGTCTTGTGCATTTTTTCTTCGAATGTGGACTTTCAAGACTTGAACACAGCTGAAATTATGGCTATCCTTAGGGCTTGCAAGCTTTGTGCTTCGAGACCTTCTCTGCATGAGAGGTTAATCGAGGTTGTTAGTGACTCCAAGACGGCGGTTTCATAGATTAACAATGATTGAGGGTTTGGTAGTATTAAGCATGTGGATATCATTTATTACATAAGAAGTTCGCTGCTAGATGTGGGAGGCATGGTGGTCTCCTTCAACATGAGAGCCTCTAATTCCTTTGCCAACTCGTTAGCCAAAATGGGTTCAGGTCATATGGGCAACAAGCTGATTTGGGGTGATTGATTTTGTTGATCCCCGGCCTTGTTTTGGTTTTCTGGTTGTTCTCCTTAGCCTTTGTTTTGCTTGTCCTGTGGTGCTGCGTTTTGTTGGTGCTTGTTGCCTGGTGGAGCTGTTGGTTTTCTGTTTTGGATTGGTTTTCGTTTTGCTTCGTGTCTTGTGGGGGTGCTTTGCTTTTGGTCTAGGTTTGCCTTTGCTTGTGTTGTGGCTTTGCCTCTTCGGTTCTTGCTTCTTTAAATTTTGCAGTTAAAAAAAGAAGAAAAAAACACTGTTGTCTTCTCAAGCTGATGCTTTGTATTCTTGGGGTCTGCTCCAGAGAAAATCGTGATTGAACTGGGTTCACAGTTACGTGGTGCACGCAACCACTAAAAATGTAATATATAACCAACATGTGCATTCTCTTATACTGTAACATGCATTTTGTCACATGTCATGAAGGATATGTACACCAATCAATAACGCACCATAAGATTTTCTCCTCCACAAATCAGCGGGACATGTAAAAAGTGTATTTGAACCAAATGAAAATTAACTTGAGTTGAATTTATGTATACAAATACTTGACACTTGATTAATAACTATAAATTGTCAATGGAATCCTTGATCAGTGAATCCTTGATCACCACGATTGATGCTTACAAATAAACAGGGTGTTTAAAAAACAAACAAATACTCCACAACTAAGCTATAAGATCAGTTCACACTTCACAGGCGATACATAGTTTAACCGGGGCAAAAATGAAAATTTTAACCTATAATACAGATAGTTTTTGAATCCAACTATGGCTAACTTAATCGTAAAGAAAATGAAGCCCTACAGAGAATTGTAACACACTAAAAATACTATAGAACAAACAAAGATCTCTGGACACAGTCTATGCCGGGGTGTTTGGGTACACTTTCGGTTTTGGCTTCACTTCTATTTCATTTACACCACGTACGAATATGGCATCTGGTTCATGTCTGCGAAATAACAAATAGTTTATAGCTGACATGAAGTGTGTGTGAGAGAGAGAGAGAGAGAGAGAGGGGAGGGGCGGAGGTAAAGAAAGTCATTCTTACGGTTTATCTCCCTCTTCAAATGTGTAACTTGATGCCACAGCCAAAAGACGTCCATCTCTGCTAAATGAAAGTGCTGCAACACTTGTGGGGTATTTTGAGTACTGCAAAGGGACAGCATAACATTGACTACTATACACGATAATGTCTCCCAAGTAATCTTAAAATTGACAAACTTATAGCTCTTGTTACCTGGTACAGCCTTTTCTTGTTGTTCCCATCCCATACATTCACAAAACCATCGCATCCTCCAGTAGCGAATGTACCATACCTGCAAGTAAAATTGAAAGCATGGTTTAGCAATTTATCTGAGAGAGAAAGATGCTAATAATTAAAACTTGACCATGAATTTGTTTTTACCAAGAGTCTCAAGTTTATAGAAGCGTTTATTTTTTAGTATCGAGCCAACTCCAGTGTCTTAAAGGGCATCCTAAGATAATATCAATAGTTTGAAGACAAATCACAATCTCTCAACAACTTTCGAAGAAAAAGCAAATATAGAGCTGCTTTTGTAAATGACTTCTAATTCAAATTCTCAAAATGCATGATTAATTGTTCAACTCCCACATCAAGTTATCTACACATTATCCAGTCCTACTCTAAAGCAGAAAAAAGAGAATGTTCTGCTAATGATGTATAAGCTTTCATACCTGAGTAAATTTTATTCTTCAGCTACTGTACTCATACCCATGTTTGATCAAATCATTGGTTTAACTATTCAACAGACTTGAATTCTTGAAAAACAGAATATTTATAAACCAAGATCTTCAACAACAATTACAAAATTGACTGCCCATTATTTGGGTATCTGAACTTTGGTCTCTCATCTAAGGTTTCATCAACGAATTTCAAAGAGTCGCTTTAGAAACTTACACAGGGTGGAAGGCAATGGCATTCACGGGATACACGATGTCCCTTCCAGCCTCTGATTTTCGGTGACACTTGAATGCATATCTGCAGAGTTCATAATCATGAATATGTAATAGAATGGTAGATGGAAAAAAAAAACATTTGAGAGAAACAATAATTATAAGCAAGCAAACAATTTTTGTCCATATAATGAACTCTTATTGGTTGTCCAATCACAAATAATAGTGCACATCACCTCAATGGAACCTATTTATTTAACCAAGAAACTGCAAAACTGCATTGAATAAGCCACTAAAACACAAAGAAACTCTAGTGTTGGCAGTGAACTGAAAGCAGCCACCATCCTTTGATTTATGACACCTTTGTTGTTAAAAATAAAAATAATAATAATAATTTGGAGATATCAGAGAGCTCCATCTCTAACAAGGGCAAACAAGAAGACAAAAAAATGCCCCACTTATCCCATATCCTCAAATATACATGCACAAACATGAATTCCTTTTTGAAATCACATATATAAACGAAACAGATTACAACTTATCAAAAAGTATAAAGACTTTTCCCGGTGCAAATATGCAGCAGTATTCATGAACTAAAGATAGATGACAGATTGACAGGTGGCAAAAAGCAAAATTGACACATACTTTTTGGCTTGACTGGCTTCCGAGAGATCAAAAAACTCCATTGCAACCCGTCCTTCAACAGAACTAAGAGCATATCCTGCAAAAGGTAGTGTTGTGGTTGAGAAAAAAATTATACCCAAGAAAAGTGAACTAACAGCCAGAATGAATAACTTAAACCAAAATAGTTTGAACATAATCAGTTTTAAAGATACCAAGTCCTCATTGTGATCAAGGAAAATTTTGTACCTGTTCCATTTGGATAGCATCGTACACATCTGGTTTGATACTTCAATGAAGATTCCCTCCGCTGCTCAGGTTGAGACATATTTCGCAAATCATAGACATTTACATGTCTTCCAGCAGTGGCCACCACTAGACGATTTCCAACTAAAGATAGAGAATAGACACGCTCTGGCTGAGGATATGTTCCAACAAGAGTGCGCTCCTGCCCACTAGCACCTCTAGGATCCCAACACTTGAGAGTTTTGTCCCAACTGCCAGTAATCACTTGCCCTATAATTATTGACAGAGAAAAGAAATATTATAGACTGAATTTCTCATATAGAAGGCCGTACAATTTCCTATATATTTAAAAACAATTTATAAAAAAGAACATGAGAAGTATGATAACAATGCCATCTACAAAGTGACATGGAATCATTGTTTACCACACACCATCCAAGAAAACAATGCAGTTTATACAACAAAGCATTTATAGTATAGATGTTCAAGATTGTAAAGGGTCTCAGAATACATTTTTTAAGAGCACCGTTATAACAAATAAAATTAGCATTTAAATCTGTTTTCCCATGTAATAGCTATAGTTACTACCATTTTTGAGCTGGTCCAGCTTTTTTGGTCCTAATGATTACTTAGGGATATTAAGAAACTTTAAAAAGCTATATATGCATCATCTTGCTTTTAGCAGTTCCATATAATCCAACAAAATAGGTCACATGGCATGAAAAAAAAATCAGAAATGGCTTAACTTCCCAACCCCATCAAAGCCAAAATGAATATAAATGCAAAAAAGGCTAGGGGAAAGTAAACCATGTTTAGTATTCAAAGTTTTATTATTTCCACCAAGTTCAAGTGTATTAATGTATTTAGTAGTAGACTAGTAGTCAACACCATGTTATGCCAGCACAGACTCTAAGTGAGTTAAAGCACCAAAGTTCAATTCTCAGTCAACTTGAAGAATTATCAAACTATCAATCATAAATATAACCATCCTTTAGACAACGTCCCATATATGAATCAGTTTGTTAATACAGTAATTAACACCAAATGTAGACTGATAATATATAGATAACTTTTACAATGTTAAGGAATGATAAATTTAGCTTCTCTAACTTCAACAAGCGTGGATTTCAACTTTAAATGGGTATATTGACATGCTAAAGTTCCGAAGAAACCGAATAAGATGTAAATCATACACTAAATTAAATGGGAATTTGGCACGTTTATAACATGCTCAAAACTACCAGGCTGGCCTAAGTAACACAAATTTTATGACACTCATCATTCCAGAAGGTAATTAACAACACGAAAATCTTTAACATCTTTAACAAGTTATCAAGAGTCAAATAATGCACAATAGAAGCAAGGAAAAGATAGATAACCACATCAAGACCACAAAGCAGCATAGAATATCCATGGAACTTTTACATCAAATATTCAAAAATATAACTGTAAACTAGATAATTGTCTCCTTTATTTCATGGCACTGCCGTCAACCATAATTGTTTTAAGTTTACAGATGTTCCGGTACCATAACATAATGTTGTAAAATCAATATCAACGCAGCTAAAAAGCAGCAAGTTCAATTGCAGGTTTCAAAGTAACATCAATTAGAATTCAAGGAAATAAGTTGATTAAATTATATAGACCCATTTAAAATAAGGGTGAAAACAAAACACAGAAATTCAATGACATTTAGCTGAATAGTAGCACAGTATCATTAGATATTTTATCCAGCAAAACCCATCAGATAATTGGGTTGCGTTAAAATATGTATAGTTACTGATATTTGTTGGCTCGTTACTCTTTTAGCAGAAGACCAAGGTCATTTATTCAGGGTTAGCATATCAGCATGCACTTGATGGGGCTTCTCTAGAAACACATTAATGCATATATAAAAACCAAAAATCAGCAACTACAAGTTAGCAATGCCACTTTAACTAAATCAACAGTGGATTTAATTTCGCCCACAACTTATATTTGAGTATAAACATGATTGAAGTTTCCGAAATAAAGGTTCAAAACCATTTCAACCGAGTCACATCCATATTGTAACTTGTAACATAAAGTAGGACAATATATCTAGTATAAGGCCAAACTCAAACAACACAAAAAGCAAAATCTGCCATGCCTTTTTTGGGTTTATTTAATTTCAAAACCACTCTTCACTTAGCAAAATATAAATATGGAATTTGGTAGTGTTACATTGTTGTACCATTAAAATATATATTTTTGATAGCACTACAAATTCCATAGACCACTGCTACATCTGTGTGTATAAGCATAACCATAGTCTGGTCATTGGCTCATTTCTCTTGATATTCTATAATGGTAGCAATTAATTCTTTCATAAACTCTTCCAAAAAAACAAATTAACTCATTTATCAAAAGCATTAACAACTCAAACCATCATAATCACCATTAAGTATAGCAAAAACAATAAGAGGAACAAGTGAAACACACTCTAACTAACCTGCTGCATAAGAGTACTCAATGCAACGCACAGGGGCATCATGCCTTCCTAAGATATCCTCTTTGCCATAGTTGAAAACAAGCCTGAAACATCAATACCACAAATCTTAAGATTGACAAAATAATGTTTCCAGAGATGACATTGACGTCACACAATTGGAAAAACAAGATACAGTAGATAGCCATCTCATATAAATTATATATATATGTACTTGGTACTACCATCACTAATCATCTAGAAGTAGCTTCCATTAGGAACAGGGAAACACCATACTGATATGAAATTACTCAAGATCCATACAAACAAGTCTAAACATCAAGAGATCTAGGTTCTTCACAACCGATGCATCAAATCGGTCATTGTATACGATAATGATGGAGAGCAAGACGTGGAGAGGAGGAAACTTATGTCCACTACTGAAAAGAAGAGCAAGTAAACATTGACTGGCAGTCTGGCAAAACTGCTTGTACATCGGTCAAAGAAAAGTGCTACCTAAAAAGTTAATTACAATTTACAAATTTACAAAATGTGGAATAGTATAAAATCTGGCAACATCACAATAACTGTAAATTAATGGCCAGGGAAGGTGAATTAGGAACTTTGGTAGATTTAGGTCTTTCTGGGTTTCCTCAATATTTCATTGATGCCAGAATGTCATCAGTTCATTACTACTAAAATCACTATCAGGGGATTGAGGGCTTTTTAGGGTCTACGCATTTTATGTAGACAGCAGGCATCAATAATAAATTAAAAATGCAACAGTAATGATTGTATTAAGGTGCTGTCGTGCTGAACCTGCTCTTCATGTGAAAGATATGAACTGCTTATTCTTTGCTCCTGTAAATTCATTAACATACGCAATCTGATTGGTGTAAAAGTTGCTGACATTAGGCGGGCTAAGGCTTTAAGAAATTAAGTTTAAGATAGGTCCATGAAAGTGTTGAACAACAATACCATAATCCATAAAGTAATAATCCCTAATCCTGTCATCATCTCTCATACACATCTAACTATTTCACACTGGACGCCTGTAAAGATCCAACAACCAATTAGAATGATGTGAGAACTGTTGCTAAGTTCATTTTAAAGACATTCCTGATTCCACTATCCATGTGTTTCGGTATTCTTTCTCTTGCCCCTTTGTAATTATTATGCCCATCTACATGTTCTTTAGAAGTACAAACTAATTATATTCTGTCCCCTTGCCCTACACATAAGAGAAAGAAAGACCAAGAAACATGGTCATAGCAACACCTTAGCTGCGCTGATGCAAAACAGCAAGAGCATTGCCCAAACATTTCTTCCCAACAAACTTAAAATCTACATAGCATATAAATCTGTATGATTCACGATTATAAATTGCTGCTGCTTAACTGTATAATAATAACTAGTTAAGAAATTAAACCAAACAACAACTGAAGCTGAAATACGAAAGTTCAACTATAACATAACCAGCCCTAATAATTGTGAAGTAGAACTTTAATATACTTGATTTATACTAAACACTTTTAGAAAGTAAAAAACTTCATATATATTCTTTCCTAAAAATATTAAGTAAGTAAATTCCTAGAAATTTAGCAAACAGAAAGAGTTGAGACTAACCGTCTGACGTTGTTGTCAGCACTGGCACTGAATCCAGAGGAATCGTCGTGGAAGCAGCAATCGAGGACGGCGCCGCCATGCTTGAACTCACCACGCAGCACATTGGCGCTGGCGTCGTACAATCTCACAGTCTACAGCAACAAACAACAAAATAGTTAGTTTCTCTGTTTAAGAATTTGACAGATAACAAGAAAAGAAAAGGTGAGTGAGGCAGTACCTTGTCCCAAGAGGAGACGAGGAGGTGATCGCTGTGGTTGGAGAAGCGGAGGTTGGAGATCCCGTCGGTCGGCGGGTCGGCGAGCTCGCGCCCGGAGGTCGGAGGCGGGTGGACAGACGTCATCGCCTGATTGGTTGGAATATGCCAGAGAGAGACAGAGAAGTGAGTTGGGGATTTTGTTTGTTGGGGAGAGGGAAAGAGATTTGAAATTAGAATAGGAAGAGATTTGAAAGTGAGAGGGTTTGTGATTGTGAGGTTTATCTATTTATTTTATTTTTAATAAAAATTAATTAATATTGGGAAAATTTTGAATTCAAAATCAGGTCCGGGGCAGGGGTGTGGACGTGGACCGTGTGACCGTGTGGTGTGGGAGTGAAGCTGAAGCCGAAGCCGAAGCCTGAAGGTAGCATCTCATGATTCTCATCAGTCATCACTCATCAGATTTTTGTTTTTGTTTTGGGTTAATAATTATTAACCACCCTTCACCTTTGGACTATTATTAAAAGTATAGTTATAAATGTTTTTATTTTAAAAACCTCTCATATGGACTAACCGTTAACATTCTATTTGTGTTGATCGACTTTGACCGTTAAAAAGTCCAAAATATCTCTATTTAAGTTTCAATTGTATGAATTGACCATTATATCCTCATACTTTTACCAAATAAATTAATAAACTAATACAAAATACGAGAATGCTAAGTTGCAAATGAGAAGTTATTTTGTAGACAATTTTATCCCTAAAAATAACGAAATTACAAATAAATCAAAAGCATTGAAAATAAACCAGAATATGTATTTATTTATTTGTCTTTTTTTATAAATCCAAACAAATACTCATTTTAAATACTTTTGGTTCATTTGTAATTTTGTTATTTTAGAGATAAAATTGTCCATAAGATAACTTCTCATTTACAAGTTAATATTTCCACCTTTGTATTATTTTATTAATTTATTTAATAAAAGTATGTAAGTATAATGGTCAATTCATACAACTGAAGCTTAAATATTGCATTTTAAATTTTTAAATAGTCAAACTTAATCAATACAAACGGTATGCTAACGGTGTTAGTTTATAGGGGAGGTTTCTAAAATAAAACCATTTATAACTATACATCCAATAATAGTTCAAATGTGAGGGGAGGTTTATATAACCCTTTTGTTTTTTAAAAAATAAAATATTAATTGTTCAAAAAAAAAAAAGGCAATTACCAATTAGGTCCTAGACTTTTTTTTAAAATTTCAAGTTGTTTGTGACTTTTACAAAAAAAATGACTAAATTGATCCTTACATTTTTCCCAAGTGCCAAATTAGTCTCTCAAACTAAGTTCCATCAGTCAACTTTAACTATATAGGGGTAAAATTTTACTTTACACCTAAACAATATAATAATGACATATGCCAAAAAAAAAAAAAAAATTAACACATGAATATTTTTGTTTATTTTATTTGTTGGTTTTGATTTTTGAATAATTTTGACAATAATGCTTGTATAATACTAACAAAAAAAGAACAATTATATAAAATTGGTAAAAGACTAAACTGGAAATGAATGGTAACTTTGTTATAAAATAAGTTTATAATTGACATTGTCTTATTAAAATATTTTTAGATTTTTTTAGAAAATTTTAATTAAAAAAGGCACAAATGGTGTTTCATTAATAATATTTTTGAATTTTATTGTAATTATAATGGTCAATTTAATGCACGAAAAATAAAACAACTTTGCTCTAATATGACAAATAAAATGTATTTACATACTTTAACTAAAATTGTTAAAGTCAACTGTTATATTTAACACCGTCAAATCGTTATAGTGACTAATTTGGTCACTAAAGAAAAGTGAGGGACTAATTTAGCACTTGGAAAAATTTGAGGACCAATTTAGTCACTTTTGTAAATTTCGCAAACAACTTGTCATTTTAAAAAAAAGTCCAGGACCAAATTGGTAATTGCCCAAAAAAAATTTTATTTATAAAAAAAAGAGTGGTGCTATTGGCACCCCACTAATGAACTATTTATCCCCTACTTTTTAAAATTTTGATTTAATTATATAAAATTAAATGGTTTTATTAATATTTTTGATTTATTTCTAGGACTACCCTTTTACTTATTTTTCAAACTTAATACACCCCATGTCTTTTTCAAATAATAATAATAATAATAATAATAATAATACATTTCATCTCTAATCTTTTATATATAGTTTTCTCACTTCCATTTGCAAGACTTGTTTTTCTTCTTATTTCATAGTAAAACCTCTTTATTAGATTCAATTATTTATTTATTTATTTATGTAGTTGATTGGATTGTTGGTGGTAGATTATGAGTATGATATTAATCGTCTGATGATTTTTTTTTTTTTGAGCGAATGAATTAGAGTTTTGGTATGGTTTCATTTTGTTAGAGATTAGGTTTTCTTGGTGTGATTTCGTTTTTTTTTTTTTTTTTTTTTTTTTTTTTTTTTGTTTTTTTTTTTTTGTAAATAACATTAAACTAACTTTGGTAGATCTGGAATAACATCTACAAAAAAAATGATACAAATTATAGTACACCTGGAACTTAAAGAAATAAACTGAGAAAAAATAACAAACATGGATTTAGAATTTGAGAATAAATCAATAATATTAAACATGGTAAACATGAGATCGAGGTCTGAAAGAAAATATTAACAAAAATAGTAATAAATCAATAAATGCTAAATATGAGAAACATGAGAAACATGAGATCGAGATCTGAAAGAAAATATAAACAAAAATAGTAAACATTGAAATAATCTGTCATTAAAGCTTTTGTCATTAGGGTTTTGGAATAAAGAAAGTGAGGTTTTATTAATTTTACTTTGTACAAGATTTTTTTAATAAAAATTATGTCTCTTTAAGTAATTTAATATAAGGGAAAAAAAAATACTAAGGGGGGTGTATTGGATTGGGATTTTAATAGACAATTTTGGGGTGCAAGGATTTTATGGAATTGCAAGACTATTAGGATTATTAGGATTGTTAGGATTATACTTTTAGGATTATTATGATTATATGGACTATACTTTTAGGATTCTAAAGAGTCTTTAGACTTTATTTATAAACTATTAGGATTATCTAAACTTTATTTCAAGACTTTTTAGACTTTTTTTAAATATGGGCCTTATTATTTGCTAGCTAACACATAGACCTGAGTTGAGAAACCCAAACTAGCTAGCTGGCCTAAGCTGAAAAAACTCAAACAAGATATACTTTTTTAGAACATGCATCAACACACAATGAAAATGCGTATAAACAAATACTATAATAGTATGAATAATAGCTATCAACACATTTGAAATTCTAAAAAACAAGCATAAAAACTATTTTATAGGTATCGTATGGCCCAATACCTCTCAAGCCATCTAATTCTTTTGTTATCCCCGACAATTTTGTATATGTGATATGGGTATAACATTAACTCAATTAGCAAAAATGCTACTTTTGGTGCTTTTGATTGGGAGTATTTAGCAGAGAAACTCTGCTAGTCTGCTTTTAGTAAAAATCACTACTTTAGGGGAAGAGGGACGTGACTCAAACCCACAACCTTTTGGTGTAATTGTGAGAGACATATCACTTGGACCAATCTTATCTTATCATAAATATTGGATTTTTTTTACTTAGATTATATTCTATAAGGGATGAGTTTGATCCTATAAAAATAGGTTTCTATACTTTTCTGGAAAAAAAAAAATTGTTACTAAAACAATTAAAACAAGGATGTACATGAGAGAAACCATAATAAATTTAACAAAGCTGGCAACTATGAAGCATAGATCCAACAATTTTTAATAGAAATCAACCCAAATAATGACAAGTTCACATCTAAAAACAACCATTTCATTTAAGATCTCCAGAAAGGAAAATGAGTTTTTAAAAATATAAACCATCTTCTTCTACAAGACTACAAACCACATAAATATTTGGAAGTTTGCCTAAAACTGGAGTCTTATTCTATTATGTTTACATACAATAATGAAAACAAATTCAACGTGTTTCTTTATCTAATCTTTGATAGTAGGTTAAAATTCCATATCTCCAACAAGCAACAGCAATTTCTTCAATGTCTACAAGTTACTGGATTGCGCTAATTGAACTTGAAGTCACCGTTAATGGCTGTGTTCAAGTACACTATACACTCTCCAATATCCTCTCTTCATGTTATAAAGATAGCCTAGATGAGTACAATATACTTGGTCAGCTACTCCGAAAATGCTTTACCAATTCTTCCTCGGTTGGGCAAGCTTCGTCAAAGTTTATCACTGAATCGGAGACAGTTCAAGTTAGAACCTGTATGGTGTTATCTTCCCTCTACTTTTGGACAATCCAGTTTCCGCAATCTTAACCAAGATAAACCTGCCATCAAAAAACTGAAACAGCGAAAAGGTTCACAAGCAATGAGAGGGATTTTACTACATTTCTTTTCTAGTTATGGAAGCGATCTCAAGCTACTAAAACGCATACCTTTCCATTCATCTCTTCCACAACCAACTGCGCAAACTCTTTTCTCATAAACCAAACAAATGCAGATCCTAATGGCTGCATATACATTTTCTCTACAACAACTTTGACTGAGAATATGACAAAGAATTTGACAACAACATACTAACAGACTCATTTCAGCCTTAAAATTCCCAAATAATACGAAAACTATAAATCAACTATTCTTTGCAAGCAACACTCAACAACATTAACTAATAAACTATATTCCTACAAACGAATCCTCTTCGATACCAAAAACTATTTGACATCAGAACAAACAAGGTAAGAGCATTGTGTTGTGTCCATGAAACATTACTTGGAGGCTCTAATTTGTAAACAATCTACAAAAATAATTAAATAGCAGAGAAGCAGAGAAAATGCACCTTGGGAAACTTCCCCAAACTATACAAAAGCCTTCTTCAATCGTCCCTCCGTTGCTAATTCTGGCAGTCCTGCATCAAATTATTCAATTTTACTCCATAGATTTCGAAGAAAAAAAATGACAATGCAAAAACAAACTAGATATAATCCTTGCAACTTGTTCTTTTTCAAGAATCAAATTCTGTTTTCAAGCAAGCTTTAACAAGAACAATAGAGGAATAACATATAAACGAGCTCTTAAAAATCCCAACTTTACCTTTAATGAAAACCCCATTAGAAGGAGAAGTGTCGGATTCAATTCCAATTGAAGAGCCTGAGCAAACCCTTTGGAGAGAACGGTGGCAGTTACTGGGCAAAACAGAAGCTGAAGCTAAAGAAGAATCATTACGAGTTAGGATTTTTGAAATTAGGGTATGGGAAATTGTGTTCGTAAGGATGCAGAGGCCGATATGCCCAGTTGAGCTTCGGTTTTCTTTGCTTGAGCTGCTATTTTGCTCTTTAGTTTTTGTTTGTTTCTTTGCCTCTATATTTTGTTGCTTTTTGTCATGCCCCGCGAAGTCCAAAGTTCAGATTCCAGCCAAGGAGCCGAACAAGTCCACAACAAGGCCAAAGTTGCTGGAAGAATCTAGAGATTTCAACACACTAATGGAAGTCTCTAGTTGGCGGAACATTCTAGAGATCTCCGGAGAAGCCTAGCAATGGATGCTTCTGGAAGTCTCTAGTAACACAACCATTCTAGGTTGTTCTTATCTTGATGTATATAGAATAATCTAGAATGATGTAGATATGTGTACATAATTCTAGAGGCATGTAAATACATATAGAGAACTCTAGATAGGTGTAGAACATTCTGGGGGCCAAACCTCCACCATTGGATCAAATTGATCCCAACCGTCCATTGAGGCGGTGGACAACTATAAATAGGTAACTCCTCTCATTTGTAAGGCATCCAAGCCAAGCCAAGCAAATTGTAACCAAAGCCTTGTAAAGCTTTCCTACTAGCAATACAAGTTCCTTTACATTTCCAACCAAGCTCTTCCAACACCTTTCTCTAGTCTCTCTTTTGTCTTAGAGAGTGACAAGCAAGGTATTTAGGCTTACTTAGCAACATTCACCCGGAAGTTGCCTAAGTGCCGCACGGGATTTACGCTATACAATTCTAAGCCCGTGACAGTTGGTATCAGAGCCTTGTCAAAGCAACCACAGCTTGATCGTGAAGCAATGGCGTCCGATAGCGAAGTTGTTGCTAGAGTGGATGAGCAAGCCCGAGGTCGTGGCGAGCAACCCTCCCACACTAAGCGAAGCAAGTCCAAGGGTTCATCCAAGGATGCCTTGGAAGCTCGGATGGTTGGCTTGGAGGACACCCTCTCCGGCATGCAGGCCACCTTGTGTGACATAGTCGATCGTCTCGATGGCTTAGAGACGGATTATGGCGAAATCACCAAGGCAACCAAGGCCACCATCCGAGAGTTCCAAAAGGGTGTCAAAGAGGACACATGCTTCCTCACCCAGGAGATTCACAACCTCCGCACTTTCGTGGAGCACGAGTTGCGAGCTATACGTGCGGAAGTGGAGGAAATCCGCACCGAATGGGCTTCACATCGGACTAGCCCATCCGTCAGCTTTAGTGCCACCACAAGCACCAACACCATCCAGGTCCCTAAGCCATCCACTTACAGCGGCAACCGGAAAGCCATGGAGGTGGAGAATTTTCTCTTTGGCCTAGAACAGTACTTCGAAGCCAAGGGAGTCAGGGACGACGCGACCCGGATCACCAATGCTCCCACCTTTCTTCGAGATTCCGCTCAACTATGGTGGCGACGCAAACATGGTGACTCCATCAATCCCATCACTACTTGGGATGAGTTCAAGAGGGAACTCAAGAAGCAGTTCTCTCCGACCAATGCCGAAAAGGAGGCACGCGGCCGCCTTCGTCGCCTCAAGCAGTCGAGGTCCATCCACGACTACGTCAAGGAGTTCATAACCTTGACCCTTGAGATCGAAGACATGTCGGATAAAGACTCTCTCTTCTTTTTCATGGACGGTTTGAAAGATTGGGCCAGGGTGGAGCTAGAAAGGCGGAACGTGCAAGACCTTGGCTCCGCCATTGCTGGAGCCGAGTCACTCGCCGACTACAGCCGACCCAAGGATAAGAACAGCCACCATGATGAAGGAGAGGACAAGCCAAATGACAACGATCGCAAGGAGAAAGGTCGCTCCAAGTCCGATAATTACGACAATCGGCAAAACAAGTCCAACGGAGGCAAACCCGAAGTGATCAAGCCGAAGAGTCCATGCTTCATATGTGATGGGCCACATTGGGTATGCGATTGCCCAAAGAGGAAAATGCTTAATGCCATGGTCACCTAGCTCGAGGAGTCCAAGACAACTAAGGGCCAAACAAGCATGGGATCTATCCAACAGATCTATGCACTCAACGGGCATGCCGTGCCTCCAACGCTTGCCAAGAAAGGCCTCATGTTCGTAAAGGCCACCATCAGAGGCAAGCAAGTTCGTGCGATGCTGGACACCGGGGCAACGCACAACTTTGTATCGGTGGACGAAGCCAAATGACTTGGCCTTCATATCACCCCCGAAGATGGTGCCATCAAAGCTGCCAACTCTCCGGTCAAGCTAATTGATGGCATCGCGAAGGGCGTCACTGTCCACCTAGGGCCATGGAGTGGAAAACTGGATTTCTCGGTAGTCCCCTTAGACGACTACCAAATGGTCTTAGGCATGGCGTTCTTCGACCAAGCCAATGCTTTCCCCTAACCTGCTTTTTGCTCACTTGGCATCCTCGACGGGGGCAAAACAATAACCATCCAGGCGAAGCGCTTGACCAAGCCAGAAGTTAGGACACTATCCGCCATTCAGCTTGTGGAGAAGCCAAGTTCTCCCACCTCTTCGAAGGACATCAAGCCGGCCGAGGGCATTCCAAAGAAGAGGAATCGTGCAAGCCATGGGAAGCGACGATCGAATAAGGCGGAGGGAGGCGCCACAAATGCCAAACTACCGTTCCAACAACGCAAGCCCACTTGCACCCAGCCAAAGGAGTCGACGCAGCACAATGTACGTCCTACTCCGAAGATGAAGGCAAGCCTTCACGAGAGGCTATCCAGGCCCAGGCCCTTTCGCCAGAAGGAGCCAACTCGTGGCAGACTCCAGCATGCATGGCGCCCACGCGACGAGGACGTCGTGAAATCAGGTGGGGGAGGATGTCACGCCCCGCGAAGTCCAAAGTTCAGATTCCAGCCAAGGAGCCGAACAAGTCCACAACAAGGCCAAAGTTGCTGGAAGAATCTAGAGATTTTCACACACTAATGGAAGTCTCTAGTAGGCGGAACATTCTAGAGATCTCCGGAGAAGCCTAGCAATGGATGCTTCTGGAAGTCTCTAGCAACACAACCATTATAGGTTGTTCTTATCTTGATGTATATAGAATAATCTAGAATGATGTAGATATGTGTACATAATTCTAGAGGCATGTAAATACATGTAGAGAACTCTAGATAGGTGTAGAACATTCTGGGGGCCAAACCTCCACCATTGGATCAAATTGATCCCAACCGTCCATTGAGGAGGTGGACAACTATAAATAGGTAACTCCTCTCATTTGTAAGGCATCCAAGCCAAGCCAAGCAAATTGTAACCAAAGCCTTGTAAAGCTTTCCTAATAGCAATACAAGTTCCTTTACATTTCCAACCAAGCTCTTCCAACACCTTTCTCTAGTCTCTCTTTTGTCTTAGAGAGTGACAAGCAAGCTATTTAGGCTTACTTAGCAACATTCACCTTGCCTAAGTGCCGCACAGGATTTCCGCTGCACAATTCTAAGCCCGTGACATTTTGCTGTCCTTTTTTCTTTGCAGGTGTTTTTCTCCGGCTTTCGTTGTTCAATCAAAAAAAAAATTGAGAGAAAAATCTGGAAAGTATGATGGGAGAGGGCTAGACAATTTTGGGATTTATGTATTTATACATATCACTAAAAAAATCTAGAAAATCCATTTTGTCGTGAAATCCTAAAAATTTTGATCTCAATTCAATACCACCAAACAATTTGTTATCTCTTGAAAGTCTAGATCCAATACCACAAGACAATATAGACTTTTTAAAAAAAAAATCTTAGAAGTCTAGATCCAATACTATAAGATAATATGAACTTTTTAAAAAAATCTTAAAAGTCTTGATCGAATACCACCAGACTTATCTAACTTGTTAAAAAGTCTCAATCTAATACCACCAGACTTTTACTTTCCCAAATTGTCTAATAAAATCTTGAATCAATACACCCTACTAAATAATTTAAAAAGTGGGGTATAAACAGTTCAGTCATAAGGGTGCCAATAGCACCACTCTAAAGAAAAGGACAAATTGCACTCACATCCCTTGAGGTTTGATATGAGTGCAGCCAGAAAACAAAGAGTCATTATTCTACACTCAGACCCCCTAGAGTTAGCAGTGGTTAGTGAGACTGTTACTCCGATATAGTTTGACTTTGGAAATGTCCTACATGCCCTTTAGGGTGCGTTTGGCACGGATATGGGACATGACAAGGTGGGATGGGACAGGACAGGACGAGACAGGACAAATTGTTCTGTATTGTGTTTGGAAGGCCTGAGACAGAACTGTGGACTGTACTATTATGCATTTGATATGACTGGGACAGGATAGGACAAGAGGTTCAAATAACCAGAGAACCCCTCTTATATATATAACAATATATATTATAATATTATATATTAATATATAATAATATATTACATTAAATAATAAAATATATAATATATAATAATATATAACATATTATTATATTATATGTATTATTATTATTATTTGATATTATTATATATTAATATAGAATATTACATGTATTATATATAACAATATGATATATTATATTATTAAATATAATAATATATATATAAGATATATATAGATATATATAATATTAAATATTAGTACATATAGAAAATATAATATATATATTATATAATGTATATATATATATATATATGTTACAATATATATATTGTTATATATATATATTAATAATATATATTATATTATATATATGTATTATATATTTAAGAAATATATATATAAATATAATATTAACTATTATTACATGTACAATAATATATATGGGTAATAATATTATTATATTACGATATATTATTATATATAATAATAAAATAAAATATATATTTTATATTTATATTACATATATATTTTATATATTATAATATATATATTAATAATACATATTAATATATATAAATATATCATATATATTATGTGTTAATATATATATAATAATAATAATAATGTTTAATATATCATATACTGTTATAATAAAAATTAAAATAACAAATAGTATAATAGAAATTAGATGAAGAAAAATAGATGAACAAATGAAATAAACGAAGAACAAAGTGAGTGAGAGTGACGAGAGAGATCAGAGATGAGAGTAGACATATAAGTAACAATCAAAGAAGAGATGCGAGAGAACTGATAGCTTTTTATTGATTTTCTCAAAGACATATACTTACATCACATTTACAAAAGAAACCAACCTATATATAGGCAAATAAGAGAGGGGTAGTTATAGTAATATTGCACCCTTTATTTTTCACCATCCAACACATGTCACATGCATTGATATGTGTCTCTTCTTGAATATGGTGGAAGCCACCGAATTTACAACACTCCCCCTTGGATTCCATTATTTGTATTTTAATTTGCTAGGAAAAACCCAGTGGGACAAAAACCTTAGCAAAAATATATACAATGATCTTCTGGATCAAGTGGTGTGGATGTGTTCAGAACTGCCTCATAAAAACCTTTCCGATAAAACTCAGTGGGACAAAATCCGGTAAAAGGAAAAAGAGTACATTACACATATGTCCATTCAAAATTTTACTTCCCCTGATTGAACGCTCCCCCTGAATGAAACTTCAATATCAATCATGTAATTTACAAAGACGACGCATGCTAATTCCATATACCAATTTCTTAAAAGTTGATGTAGGTAATACTTTGGTAAACAGATCTGCCAATTATCTGTATTTGTTTAACATCAATTTGTCGGCTCTGTTGAAGTTCATGAGTATAGAAGAATTTAGGAGAAATATGTTTGGTCCTGTCTCCTTTGATATATCCCTCTCTAACTTGAGCGATACAAGCCGCATTATCTTCAAATATTGGTGTCGGCATTCCTGTAGATAATGAAAATCCACATGTATTTTGAATATGATAAATTACTGACCTTAGCCACACGCATTCTTGGCTTACTTCATGAAGTGCAAGGATCTCAGAATGATTAGAGGAGGTAGCAACAAAAGTTTGCTCTGTGGAGCGCCAGGAGATTGCTGTGCCATTATAGGTAAAAATATATCTCGTTTTGTGAACGAACTTTGTGGGGATCAGATAGATACTTGGCATCAGCATAACCATGTAAACTTGAAAAGTTGTTAGATTTTGAAAAAAATAACCCTAAATCTTTTGTTCCACGAAGGTAACGAAAAAGATGTTTGATCCCATTCCAATGTCTTCTAGTTGGTGCTGAACTGAATCTAGCAAGTAAATTTACTAAAAATGCGATATCTAGTCGAGTACATTGAGCCATATATAATAAAGTACCAATTGCATTAAGATATGGTACTTCAGGACCAAGTATCTTTTCACCATCTTCCAGTGGTCGGAATGGATCTTTCTTAGGATCAAGGGTTCTAACAATCATAGGAGTACTTAATGGGTGAGCATTATCCATATTAAATCTTTTCAGAATCTTTTCAATATACGCTGATTGATGGACAAGTATTCCGTCTAATTTATGCTCAATCTCCAGACCGAGATAATATTTTGTTTTTCTTAGGTCTTTCATTTCAAATTCCCCTTTTCAGATATTCAGTAGTTTTCAAGAGCTCTTCAGGAGTTCCAATTAAATTCATATCGTCAACATAAATTGTTATAATAGCGAATCCAGATTTAGATTTCTTTATGAATAACACATGGGTGTATAATATAATTATTATACTCTAATTTTATCAGATATTTACTGAAACGGTTGCACCACATCCGTCCAGATTATTTTTAATTCATATAAGGATTTTTGTAAGTTCATCAAATACAGATTACGAGATCTCGGTTTACATGCTTCTGGCATTTTAAATCCTTCTGGGATTATAAATATCTGCATTGAGTGAATCATAAATGATTACTAAGTTTAGAAGACGTATTTCAAGCCTTTTAAAGGCAGCCAAATTTATCAAAAAATTCGGAACGTAATCGTATTCATCATGTAAGGATTCCCATTTGTTGATTGGCTTGTTTCTTGGACAAACCACATGTTGGGGTTGATGTAAGGGTAGCTTAGGAATTGGTGATCATCCAATGGCTCTCTCAAGACCTCAAGAGAAGAAGCACCAAAGGTAAATTCTAGTGCTTACTTGCTTTGAAGAGATCTAGTTGCACACATACACAACTCATGCATAAATCTTATTCTTGCATGTTGTGTGTTTTATATGAGTGCTTGCATGTTCTTGAACATCTCTTCATGCATGTTTATTTGATTGCATCTAGTCTATTGAAATGCTGTAACATGTTTAGGCATAAGGATGCAAAGTCATGAATTTTATTCATGTCTGTTTGAATTAAATGCATCTTGTTGTATGATAATGCCATGACATGATAGGCATTAGGATGCATTCAATTCCCACACTTGCACTTCATGTTTGATTAGCTTTAAGTGTGGTGTAATTCATTTTCCGAAGGATGTTTGGAAACGCATGTTCATTTGATTGTCTTCTGACCTAACTCTCTACATCGGAAACAATGATCTGACAAACACTTATATCTGAGGAGCATCACAGACTCCTCACCGTCCCCAAGAACATCAACCCACAAAATTCGACGTAAAGGTTTTTCCACGTCAATAATCACACGAACCCTAAAAATTTCCCATCACAATCCCCAAATGCATCTTTATCAATTTCCTCAACATTACCAATCATACTCCCTAAAAATTGCCCAATTCTCTTCGTCATACATAGCAAAGGAACATTGTGTATTTGCAAGCAGAACCCAGCTCGGTTGAATTCCATATTCATTATATCACCTTTCCCTCGTTGCTCAATCAAAACAAGGAGAGAATTATCAAAACTCAATGGTCCACCTGTTAAAACTCTCATTCGATCTTCTTGATTATGAAAATGAAATGTAATGATGTTTTCATTAACCATTTCAATAGTGATTCCCTCTCTAACCTTTCAGATCCTCGGTAAAACCCTCCTGAAAACATCTCGATTGATGAGTTTGTTTGCCAACACCTTACCAACCAGACTTAATAACATCTTCTGCATGCCATCATCCTTAGTTCACCCTTTAGACTTTGCAGCGGTATGTCCCTTTCCTTCAATGAAATAGTCGTACTAAGTGCTGCAATATCATATGCTTTCATCCTAGCAAAACTCGAGTCACTCCACTCTAGTGAAAAACTTTTGAACACCAAACTACTCTCGTTCTAAGGATTCAAAGATAACCTTAAAAAAAAAAAAAAAAAAAGCTTGAACATTGAATTTTCTGCAACTTCTCTAGGATGCTTGAACATCTACATTTTATCTACAATCTACAAATGCTTGAACACTAGAAACATGATTGAACAATGCCTAAAAAAAAAAAACTCTGCAAGCTTGGAATCACGCTTGAACATTGTCTATAAAAAAATCAATTAGAAAAACACAATAAAATAAAATGAAAACAAGAAAAACCTCAACCTTATCAAAAATTCAAAACGATGGAGACAAATCTGCAAGACTGCAATGTGTTTATTGCTACTCTAATCTACCCAACAATAGAACCCCACCATCCAAATATAATCAAATTCAATAATCAATGCAAAAAAAAAACACGATTTTTACAATTCAATATTTTCCCTAATTTCACTTTCATTTTTTCAGCAACCAAACCTAACCAAAGCAAAACCACTAAAAATAAAAAATATAATAAAAATGCCAAAATCAAAGGTCAGAAATTCAATTTTTCCCCTATTTCGCCTTCTAAAAATTCAGTTCTTCAACAATCAAATAGACAAAAAATACAACCACTTGAAAAGAAAACCCTAAAAAAACAGTGGTTTTCAAAGAAGGAAATAATCACCTACCTTGATTCAGTATCCAAAGCATTTTAGCCGAAGGAAGCTTCAAGTCGTTCATGGTGTTATGTTATTCAACCGCAATTTCCTCCACTTTATCAAGTGAATCGGAAAGAGCACTCTGCATTCAATTACAATGGAGACCCATCTCTATCCTCGATGATTCATCGGTCGATGAAGACTACCAATCTCCATTGCAGATGAAAGGAGACATATCTAGGTCCCAATTTTTATTATAATTTGTTTTCCAATGAACTTTATTTGTATTTTCAATTTGGAGTTTATTAAATTAATTTCTTTTTAGTGTTTATTAAATTAGTTTTTAAGAAACCTTATAATTGTTTTTTATTTTCATATCCCTAAATCTTATATTGTAGTATGGATGTATGTTCATCTAATGATATCTATTCTTTCATATCAGCAAAAACTTGGGGCGTAAGAAAATGAAAGTGGGAATTGCATCATGCATCCAGTGCACAAGAAATATGTAAAGGGTAAAAACAAATTATTTTCTATTTAATTTGAACTAAATTTTAGACTAAACAGATAATTCTACATTGCGTAGTAACTCTTGACAGGAATCATTTGCTAATGGGGCAAATGAAATCCTAACAGTGATCAATTACACTGATCACAAATCTGCACAACGTTGAATGAAATATATACTTCTACCACCAGCAAATTTAGAACCACAAACATAGAGCAATGATAATAACGGGAGCATAAGAAGAAAATAACAACAAAAATAGAGTTTAGAGTAATGACAAGTATTCTCGGTCCAACACTTCAAAACAAAAATAGTAAATCAACTAAAACATAACATCTCAAAGTAGCTTAAAAAATTGAAACTGCTACTTGAATATAATCCTTGCCACCAAAAGAACAATTAGCGTCATACTACTCATCCGAACAGAGCCACGGTTCTTCAGTGTAAGAACATCTTTATATTCTTTAACGGTACTGCAACAAATTTTCATAAAATGAGAACCATTAGAAACAACAAATGGTGTTAATGAATTACAAAAGCAGGATACATTTCAAGTGTTACCTTAATGAAACCAATCTCCTTGGCGTTGCTGCGGAAGCACTGTCTGCAGCACATGAGCCCATACTTCCTGATTATCCCATGAGGGTTACCGCATACACGGCTATCAAAAATAAAGATAAAAACAACATCAGAATCCATTAATTATCTCAGAATCGTATGACCGAAATAAGAGTGCATGGTAGATCTTTGAATTCTTACTTTGCTTTTGCCAAAGAAATCAGTCAAAAACTTGACAAAGTTTTGTAGCAGTAGAAAAAGTGAAATTATCAATTCAATTGCAAGATCATTAACCCCAAGAAGTAAAACACACAATTTGTATGCCAACCAAAAACGGTTAACTTAGAAACAAAACCAGTAACGGTTAATTAACCCAAGTCTAACTTGACTCATAAGATTAGTAACTTCAAAAACTCCGCTCACACAATGAACCAAAAGGGTCAAATGATTTTATAGTTTCAGAAACAACAAATTGAAATACATAGAGCTTGGAGATGATAATAATTCACTTTTAGTGGCTCATCTTTAGTTTCCTATAGTACCAACCCATATATATTTTTAAAGATATCTACAAACTCAAAGTTTTGTATAGCATTCACCCAATAAAAAGATTCAATTAAGAACTTTTATTACTGTACTTGAAAAATATAGTTAATGTATAGAAGCTACGAGAGGGATCAAAATCCATGACCCTTAATTAAAAGAATCCATGACTCTCAAATCACTACAATTTGAAATTCTATACAACATGTTACAACTGATTCCATGATAAAGATTTATTAGCAAACGAATCGGAAACAAAAAGTCACAAAAACATGCCAATCTAAATGAAAACAAACAAGCCAAAATCATAATTTCTTGAGGGCTAATAAACAACAAGATATGCAACTTTTCAGGTATTTGAATATGTCTAATACTATCAATTAAAAGAAAGATTACCCATGTAAAACTCCTTATAAGTTGCCATCTAAGAGAGATTGAGCTTTGATTTATAAAACAAGACATATATACAAGTGATCTTAATAAACAATTACAAAGTTTCAATGACAAGGACGAAGATGCATATAATTACCAAGCGCGAGAGCCGGGACCGTAGCTCTTCGGGTGAGAATTCCAAACGTTGGAGTGACCCATGATTGATTCTTTGCTGTCTGCGCGAGAGCTCTCTCTGAAACCCTAAAATTTGCTGATGACTCTTGACGAGGCAACTAAAGTGACTATATATAGTGGAGTCATAAACCCTAGATTTCTATTGAACCTGGTGCGTATTACGACGCACACGGTTGTTGCTCACATGGGCCGGGCCTTTTTAGTATTAAAAAACTAAAGTGACGAGGCAACTTTTTTGTTTTTTAATATGGGCCGGGCCTTGGCGGCACACTGCCGGCACCCGAACTTGTGGTTTTGAATTTAGTTTTAAAATATCCCCGCAATAACCCAAAATGGCAAAAACCCTAAATTAAAGATAAAAAAAACTTGGGTAATTACAACTTACAAGGAAGTAAATATCGTTATATATTCTACTTATTTGAGAATATCAAATGTGAATATATATACACTAAAACCCCTCTAAATTAATGAGAAAATCTTGGCTGCACCCGGTGCAACACTCAGCACATACTGATTGTTGCACTAGAGCCACTCAAATTCTGACACATGCACTTGTATTGCCACTTAAGCCAAAAACTCATCCAACTCAGCTTTTATTAATTACAAGACAAAACATAGTGTGTAGGACCATCTCAACATTTAATAAAAAAAAATTCTCATCTGTTTACTTTTGTTTCCAACCTATCATCAATTTAGCTCTCAAAAAATTAAACTACCTTGATTTCCAAATAAACAACCCAAATCTTCCATTGCACCGATCGGGGGCATTCGTAGTGACTGAGGGGGTCGAAGACCAAGAAGTGAGTTATTTATCAGCCAAGCATAGAATTTAAAGAACCTAAAGGGGCATGAGTCATATATTCCGCCGAACGTGTACACCTTTTGCATTCATGAAATCCATTTTTTTTCCCTTTCATGCCTCCCAAAATCCAATACCACCACTTCTTCAACTCACCACCACCACCGACCACCGACCACCAACCTAACAAGAAACAAGAAAAAGAAGTATTTAATTATTTTTTTTAAATAAATTTAAATTTTTGGTTTGATGAGGATGAATCTAGATGATGATGATGTTTTTTTAATTTTTTAATTTTTTAATTTTTTTTTATAGAATTTAATTGAAGATATTAGTCTAGGGAATTTGATCTCTTCATTTTTTTTTTTTTTTAAAGAGATCTAGATTTCCATCTCATCAAAACTTTTATTTATTTTTTTAAGTAAAAAAGGCACAAATGAATGGTGGATGTGAGGCATCATCTTCTGGAACAAACAAGAAAAAGAAGAAGAAAAAACTTTTCATATTTTTCCGAGACTTTTCATATTTTTACGAGACTTTTCAAGCATTTTCGAGAGTTTTAGTAATTTCCGAAACTTTCTGGGCAAAAAAAATAAAATTTTCAAGACTTTTAGTAATTTCCGAGACTTTCTGGCTACAAATGAAACTTTCTAAGACTTCCTAGGCAAAGTCTCGAAAAATTTCATTTGTACGCAGAAAGTCTCAGACATTACCAAAAGTCTCGGAAATTACCAAAAGGTTTCAGAAATTACCTCCAAGTTCATATTTCCGAGACTATGCCCATAAAGTGTCAGAAAATTTCATTTGTACCCATAAAGTCTTGGAAATTACCAAACGTCTCGAAAATTTCCAAAAAGTCTCGAAAATGACCTCCAATTTATTTATTTATTATTTTTTTTTCCATCTTCTTCTTAATCGACCTGCAATGGAGGTCGTTTCTAAATCCCACTGTTCAAAGTTTTTTTTTCTTCTTCTTCTTATTCTTCTTCTTCTTCTTGTTTGTTCCAGAAGATGATGCCTCGCATCCACCATTCACTTGTGCCTTTTTTATTTAAAAATAAAAAATAAAAGTTCTGGGTTGATATGGAAATCTAGATCTCTTTAAAAAAAAAAATATGAAGAGATCAAATTCCCTGGACTAATATCTTCAATTAAATTCTAAAAAAAAAAAAAAAAAACCATCATCATCATCTAGATTCATCATCATCAAACCAAAATTTAAATTTATTTAAAAATTTAAATACTTCTTTTTCTTGTTTCTGGTTAAGTCAGTGGTTGATGATGGTGGTGAGTTGAAGAAGTGGCGGTATTGATTTTGGGAGGCATGAAAGGGAAAAAAAATGGATTTCATGATTGCAGAAGGTGTACAAGAAGAAATGGAAGATCTGGATTGTTTATTTGGAAATCAGGGTAGTTTAATTTTTTGAGAGCTAAATTGATGATGGCTTGGAAACAAAAGTAAACATATGAATTTTTTTTTTCTTATTAAATGCTAAAATGGTCCCACAGACTATGTTTTGTCTCGTAATTGGTAAAAGCTGAGTTGGATGAGTTGTTGGCTTAAGTGACAATACAAGTAAAAGTGTCAGAATTTGAGTGGCTCCGGTGGCTCCGGTGCAACCAAGAGTTTCTCCTAAATTAATATTCTTGAGACTGACCCTGAGTATTAATGTAGAGGGGTTATCGATTTGAAGAATTTTAACTTATAAAGTGTTATTTTAACTTTAAAAAACGTGTGGAAGTCGATTTTCTTGTTTAGGGAAGGTTCCTTTTTGGGATTAATTGTTTAGTCGGTTTTATTCCCACCCCCCCCCCCCCCCCCCCCTTTTTTTTTAAGATTCCTTGTTTAGGAAAAATTTGTTAAGAAAATTTCCTATTGAAATTCTAAATTTAGTTGAAACCTTTTGGCAACAACAAGAAGGTGATCATAATAACTTTTTGAGGAAAATTCAAAAGATGAAGGATGAAGTAAAAAATATCAAACATGGTGACCTTGTGCAAAGTAGCATCTTGAAGCACTTTTTTAGTTCATTAATATTATACAATATATTTTGTAATTTTATGAAATTATTAATTTATATGACAGTCGGGACCGAAATTTTACACTAGATTTCAAAAAGAAATTATTAATTATTACAATAGAGAAATTTATTAATTTTTTACACTGGCCCGAGCTAGGACCGGGATTTTTTATTAATATAGAGAGGTTATTAATTTATAGGGTTTCTATTGTATATCGAAATTGAGTAATTTTACTAAAGTCCTTACTTTTTGGTGAAATGTCACATATTTAAACGTCTTTGTCATATTATCGACTTAAGTCCCTTGTTTTTCCAAAATACATCACTTTAGTCCATTTGACCAAAATATTAATATTCAACTCTCTCTCTATATATATATATACATATATAAGTATAATTTTACCCTTGTCAAAATGATTTATTGAGTTTCAAAAATAAATAATATTAAAATGGTTTATAAAAATAAATTAACAAAAATTATTTTCTAAGAAAATAAAAAATATAATAATTTTAAAAACAAGAAAAAAAATTAATGGATTATGGAAAATATAAAGTTAAAATAAATGATAAATTGAAAGTACTTTCAAAAACAAAAATTTAAAAGTATTTAAAAAAAAAAAAACTCAAAAAACAAAATGAATTTTTTTTATTTTTTTATTTATTTTAAAGTAAACGGATCTCCACCATTGGATCGATTGAAATCCAACGGTGGAGATCCATTTACTTAAAAAAAAAAACTTTCTTTTTATTTTTTAAAAATACTTTAAATTAGTTTTTTTTTTCTTTTTAAATTTTTTATAGAAAATAAATTTTTGTTGTTAATTTATTTTTATAAACCATTTTATTATTATTTATTTTTGAAACTCAATAAATCATTTTGACAAGGGTAAAATTGTACATTTATACATATAGTTAGAGTTGACCATTAGTATTTTGGTCAAATGGACTAAAGTTATGTATTTTTAAAAAGGCAAGGGACTTAAATTACTAATATGACAAAGACGTTTAAATATGTAATATTTTGCCAAAAAATAGATACTTTAGTGAAATTACCTCAATATTATACAGTAGAAACCCTGTAAATTAATCTCCTATAAATTAATATACTCTTTAAATTAATAAAAAATCTCGGTCCCGACTCGGGCCAGTGTAAAAAATTAATAAACCTCTCTATCGTAATAATTAATATATTTTTTTGGAAACCTAATGTAAAATTTCGGTCCCGATTGTCGTATAAATTAATATTTTCATAAAAGTAAAATATATATTACAAATTATTCAATAACTAAGAAAGTATTTCAAGATGATAGTTTGCACTAGGCCACCATGTTTGATATTTTTACTTCATCATTTATCTTTTGAATTGTCCTCAATAAGTAATTGTGATCACCTTTTGTTGTAGCCAAAATGTTTCAATTAAATTTAGCATTTGAATAGCCTTACTTGTAGAGATTTTAGGTACCCCATGCCTATCATTGTCATCATCATCAATCTCAACCACACCATTATTATTCTATCTTGCGATAACATTGATAAAATCCTTTTCAGTTGGAGTGTAACACACTTCTTCTTCAAATTTAGTGATTGATAGTGCACTGTGGTGTTCCTGAGTTGGATGTGATTAGGTAACTCTGTAAGTGGTACATGGGCTGTGCAATTGCAAGGAAAAGCAAAACCTTTCAATTGCCATGGGCAGTGCAATTGTGATGGGCAGTGCAATTGTGATGAGGAATCCTAAGAAAAAAAAAAAAAAAAAAACAAACAAACTTTCCCCATAGAAGAAAATCAACTAAATAAGAAATCCTGAAAAAGAACCTTCCCTAAACAAGAAATTGACTTTCATACGTTTTCTAAGACAAAATAATATTTTTTAAGGTAAAACTCTTCAAATTAATAACCTCTCGAAATTAATACTCAAAGATGGGTCCCAAGAATATTAATTTAGAGGGGTTCTACTATATATATATATATTATCCATTAAAGAATGAAAATTTTATTAATTAGTACCCATAAGTTAAGATTATCTTTTAGTGAGGATAAAATACACTATATGATCAAGTTTTTATTTATTTATTTATTATTTCTTCTTTTGTTTATGTATTTCCATGTTTAATTCAAACTCAATTACTCTTAAAAAAAAAAAAAAAAAAAAACTATTCATACCCTTGTCGGTTAATTTTAGATTTTAAAGTAAATAGTTGACTTATAGTTGTTTAAAAAAAATATATTATTAATTTGTCAATTTCAACTATACATATATATATTTTTTTAATTATTGAAATTTCTCTCGTATAGTTGAGACATACCTTTGACAATATATATATATATATATGAGGAAATTGTAAGAAATGATCAAAAAGTTTATTGTCTTACTGTTTTTAGCCACAAATTTATTTTTTATTATACTTATAACATTTGGGCTTAAATTGTCAAAATTGCCCTCCATTTTGTTTTACTTGCCCCAAAATTTCCCACCCGAAATTTCCCTCTCTCTTCACTTGATAGGTTGATACCCTCCAATTTGTCTTCCTAACTTTTTAAAATCATATATTCTCTTTTCGAAACTGCATGTTTTATTCAATAATGAACCAAAAGGCCAAATGCAACCTCAAGGAAACCACAACAACGACAATACAACTAGCTCCAACAAACAAAATAGCAAAAACCAAACCAAAGCCAGCAAAACAGGACATTGGACAACCTACTACAAAAAAACACACCAGCAAAGCAAGAAAAGCCAAGAAAAAAGAGGAAGGCCACCCAAAAAGAACCCGAAAACAACCCAAATCAAAAAACACTCCACTCAAGTCTGTCCCCCATCTTTCCAGAACCCTCTTTCGCAAGACTGTCGGCTAAATAATTTGGTTCCTGTTGTTGAAAATGATTGAAATACCTTCATGAGACTGAATGAAATTTCTGATGTCATACACCTTATTCACCAAGTTTAAATTGCCAAAATTATCACTATTGATCTAGGACACCGCCATACGAGAATCACTAACAATAGTGACGATACGATCTTGTAAGATAGGATTTGAGGAAATCAATTCACAAGCTTTATGTATAGTAAGAACTTCAGTAGCATTAGACTCCAGGATTCCCACATAATAAGAAAACAAACATAACACCTTACCATCCGAATCACGAAGTGCCTCACCGATACCCGCATCCCCCGGATTATCTCTAGAAGATCCATCAACATTAAACAAGAGATCATTGTTCGATGGAGGAATCCAACCTGGACCTTTCTTAATTTTGACACCTTTATGATCAACACACCTATCTTTAAGATCTAACATAAGCAAAGATAAGTCACAGACAGAACCACAGCCGAAATTTTTAAACCAAAGGGCCACTCTAAATTTAATCGAATCCATAACCAAACAAAAATAAGCTTGAATACCACGAAACACCACTTCATTCCTGTACTCCCAAATAGTCCATATGATAGCAAAAACACAAAATATTCCAAGCTCTATTACTTGAGTGCGAAGGACATAATTTATTCCATCCCTGCAACCAATCAATCACAGTCAAATTAGAACAACTGTTGACACCCCATAATCCCATACATTCCCTCCAAAGTTTACTAGACTAGTCACATAGCAGAAACAAGTGATCAGTCGTCTCAGACCCACCAGAACATAAAGGGCACTCATAACAAGCTAACTAATTAATCCTAAATTTCCTAAGGACATCTCTTACTATAATCCTTCCTTTAAGTAATTGCCAGGTAAAAACCTCGATTTTAGGTGGGCAAATCCCCTTCCATATAAAATCAAAATTTTCATCCATATGATTGCTATTGTATTCCAAGCATCTTCGAAAAGAGCCGAAAGAAAATCCCGTTTGGGAAGAAGGACCAAGCCAAGGCATCATAAACATTTTTCCTCACATTGATATTATCCAACGCCACCCTAAAACAATTCCATTTGGCTAACTCCCAGTTGATCAAAGGTCTTCTTAATTTGATATCCTTATTTGCATCCTCATCAGTGACCTCGATTGGGTTGATAGGTTTGTTGTGGAACCCTGACCCGATCTTAAGGTTCCTGGTGGACCAATGGCGTTGTGCTAGGAGGGAATTTCCTGCGGTATCACTCTTGTCTCGATCCTTCTTCTTCCACGGATTTAGGGGATTGCTCTTGGTCGAAGCATCCTCCTCCATATCGAAAAGAATGTCGAGGCTAGCAGCAGGTTTAGGAGAAGTTGGAGGAATGTTTGATGAAGCTAGAAGAGGGTTTGGTGGAGTTGTCATTACAATCAGAGATAGAAGAAAGAAGAAAAAAAGAAGATTCTTGAAACAAAGGAAGACTCAGGAAAGGAAAAGATTTGTTCTTGATTTTTTAAAATTCAAGTAGGTGTGAAGGAGTGAAGGAAGAGGGGGTAATATTTATAGGCAGTAGTGGATGGTTACTGGAACAAATAAGGAAAACATTAATTCATGATCGGAGAATGTGCTCGAGGCGGTTTCGAGGAAATTGAGCCAAAAATGGCTCGTTTAAACATATGAGGCGAATCTTTATTCGACACGTGGATGATGCATTAAATGCCTTCATATCCAAGGAAGATTTTCTCCTTAGTAGTAGGAGCCAGCCAGATAGTACGTAGAACCAGGCAAGTTAGAGGGGACTTCTGTTAACCGCCAAAATTGGCAGGGGTCCAAAGAAGAAATTTTCATCCAGATGCAAGAGGAAAAAAAAGGCTTTATTGAGCAGCATCCGACTACTTCCTGGAGAGAATCCATGCCAGTATATCCAGATGCATATACAGTCAAGACAGACCAAGATCAAAGGCACCAGGACCTTAAAGTATTAGGAGGAGCGGAAATCAAGGTCCTACTAAACACGCTACATTATCCTGGGACCCTACTACTACATAGACCAGGTATCCGGCTAGTGTGTCATCTTCATACCCTACTACAGCATCAGTTGGTATCTCGATACCCAGACGACCAAGAAACCGGTAGAAATCACAAAGCTAGTTGGAGGCAGGGTACTTTAATACCCAAACACCTCCTAGAACCAGCTCACCAGGTAGTTAAAATACCAGACGAAGAATTTACAAGGAAGAGTGCTAAAAACGCCATCGTTTAGTCAAACAAAAGAGATGGACTCCTTCCCACCATTTGGGAGTTCCATTTGAATAAGGAGTCAACTCTATCAGAATCCTCTCAGGAAGGAATCACTTGATTCTAGGGATCAAATCCCACGACATTAATGCTCATCGCTAAGGATAGTCCCATGATTGCTGAAACCCTAGAACGAAATTATAGGAGTGCATGGTAAGCAACGAGACCTATATATATGACATTATACTCAACAAGAAAATGATCTGAAAATTGGCTCATAAAACCCTTAACCTACAGTTCATTCCACTTATCGACTCACACGAGATCTCCATCACCAACTATGTCAAACATCACCTTCAGAGACCGTTTGGGAACCATCTTTGTATTGATATTATGTTTTTGATAATCGCACAAGTTGTATTTTCTCTCTTTATAATATAACAAGTTTGTAAGGACCTCTATTTTGTGATTGACTTATTTCATGACATACCACATTGAGGATGATTGTGTTGTGGGTAGCTTAGGTCATCTTGATGATTATCAAGGCAAGCTTCCAAGCATCCCGGTGACTTCAAGATCAAGAGCTTCAAAAGGTATATCACTTGACCTTGATTCTTGAAGAGATTAGGTGCACACACACACTTGCATGCATCTTTATCTATCTTGCATTTGTTACCATGCATATGTGTTTCATTGATTTGTGCATCTATGTTTTTTAGCACACACTCACTTTCATTGCATTTATATGATTGCATTTATAGTTCTCGTAATTGTGTGCTTATATGCTTTATCATCACACTTATGCATTTTCATATATTGCATATCTTTTGTGTGTCACATGCTTGGTGATTTTTCATGATGTTATCCTTTACCATGCATGTTATTTATTCACAACCACACTTGCACTTCATGTTAGTCTTAAGTGTGGTGTAATTCGTTTCCTTTTGTGTGATCGGAAACGTCCGTGCTTGCACGATGGTGTGCATGTCTTAGTGCGATGGTTGACCACTTGAGAATGTCTCATTTTTCTCTTGGATAAGTGTTAGATTTGGTTTGGTTGATTGGAGTAAAGTGTCTAGGTTCAAAATATTGGATTCCAATGATTTAAATATTTTTCAAAACAGACCTTTGTATGGTCTTGTGACCATAACTTTTTACACAAAGTTTCAAATTGAGTTTTGTAAAATTCTGGACAAACTAGACACTCATACCTTTCCAACGATATAATATTCATAATATTTTATGACCGTTTGGATTGGTTTTGAAATCTCCAAAGTGACCACCAAAACAGGGCAACTCTGTTGTTGTCCGTTTCTGACCTTTTGTCACTCCATTGACCATAAATTTTTCTATAGATATTGAAATATCATTCCATAAATTGGAGTAGAAAGTATACTTCCATACCTTTCCAATGATATATTATATGAAAGGCTTCGATGTCGTTTGGTCATGTTTCGGAGTGCTCGAATCTCGAGCTGGTGCGCTGTTGCGCCTATGCGCTGGTGTGGCACTACTCGATCAGCGCTACTCGACCAGCGCTTTTGGTCCAGAGAAGTGGCGCTGGTGTGATGAGCAGCGCAATGCTCCGACCTTGTTTCGTAATTTGGCCATATCTCACTCATTTGGAGTCCGATTTGGCTCATTTTTGGAGCAAAATTCTTGTAATTGATAGGGCTATCATCTCTACGCTATAAATACATCTTTTTATCTCATTTGTATTCAAAAGAACAAAAGATACACAACCCTAGAGAGAGATTAAGAGTTTTCTAGAGAGAGAAAGCTTCAAGCTTGCTTCTTTAACTCTCCAAACCCAAAACCCATGTGCATCTAACATGTTTCGTGCATCTAACATGTTTCATGCATCAATCTTCCATGGGTCTTCTTCATTTATGACTTGGTAAGTAGAACAAACACAACATCTTCATTTATTGTTCTATCTTAGTCAAGACATGTCTTTTATTGCTTAGTTTAGCAAATCTTCACTCTTATTG
This sequence comes from Acer campestre, assembly GCA_954870605.1. Taxonomy (NCBI): domain Eukaryota; kingdom Viridiplantae; phylum Streptophyta; class Magnoliopsida; order Sapindales; family Sapindaceae; genus Acer; species Acer campestre. Next base: position 29,675,769 of record OX940802.1, read on the forward strand.
CATATTTATTGAAGTTATGACATGATTGGGTTTTGTTTGTGGTAGCTTACATGATTAGGATGATTTTCCCTAAATAGCTAACCCTAGAACATTCTTGTAAAATTGGTTGATGATTAGGTTGATAAATTAATGTTTATTTATCTAGTCAAGCTTTATTGAATGTTCTTGTGGATTTAATTGACAATTATGTTGGTAGAAATTCTCAACAACTAATTGAGTTCACATGTTTAGACATGTTGACATTGTTTGATAGCTAGGATTGTTTTGTGATTGATAACATCTAGCTAAGTCTTTATGTTTTGCATTTAGACATCATTGATGTGTAGGACTCATTGATTGCACTTGTTTATTGCATTTAGTGTCCTTGCCATGTTATTTGACAACTTGTGTTGATTGGCTTTTTGATTGACAATTTCTTGATTGCATTAGTTAATTGCATGTTTTTAGGCCTTGCCATGATTGTTGATAACATGTGTTGAATTGGCTTTGTTTATTGACAATTAGGCTGTAAGAAATCTCTACAACTAATTGACACCTCATGCATGTACATGTAGGTTTTGTTGATAACTAGGATATTTATTTGCATTATAACATCTAGTTAAGCATCTTGTGTTTAGTCTAGCACTTGTTGCATTTGTGCATCATTATTGCCATACTCACATAGACTTTTAATTCTCTTCATGAGTCAAAGTCTTGTGGCTTCTAGGTGAAGTTACACAAGCAGGGAAAGTCTTGTGGCTACCGATGGGTAGTGCTCAAGCAATTGGTCGAGTACCACTGTAAAAGGCCCACCGGGTAGATTAGGAGTTGCTCACGCCAAGAGTAGTGTATCAGGGGATATCACTAGGGATTGAACCAAGAGTGGCGAGTGGTAGTGTCCATAGCCTGAGGTCATCTAGGGTGAGTGTCCGAGAATCACTTGAGGGTGTAAATTCCTTTTCATATAGTGGATTTCGTTGACCGTGTGTGGCGCACATAACAGCTCGTGGTTTTTTCCCCGTGTGGGTTTCCACGTAAAAATCAAGTGTTCTTTAATTTCCGCAACTTATACTTGATTTTATTGTTTGTTGAATTGGGTTTATTTTTGAATATTGACTAATCCGAAAAATTGGTAACTAACCAGATTAACAACCCATTCACCCCCCCTCTAGGTTGTTTAGACACACGCGAGTATATATTTTCAAAGTTGATTTGCTTTTGCTTTTAACCATTGTTGCATCTAGTTTGTTTTGCTGTATTCACGTAGGTATCGAACTACGTGATACCCCTCCGACCGTAGTTTATTTCAATTTTGGTCCTTAAAGTTGTTATTTGGAAATTAACCCGGTGACAATTTTCCGTTAACAAGTAGTAAGAGTATCTATCTTCTTCAACATTTGTGTCATATGAATAGAACTTTCTGTGTTGGCATCTATGGTATAGATTCCCTTCTTCCTCCTAGAATTTTTGTGACGAGAGTTCTTGGCCAACTTTTCAAAGATAGATTATACCTAATCGGGTTCTTTGTCATACATAAATCCTCTGCAAGCTTTGTTCACTTAAAGACCTAACACTTCAGTCAAACCATCATAAAACCACTAACAAAGCTGATTAGTAAGAAATCCGTGTTGAGGGCAATCCCTCGTAAACTTCTTGAAATGCTCCCATGCCTTATAAAAAGTCTCATTGTCTTTTTGAAAGAAACTCAAAATTTTTGCTAAGATTTCTCTTGTTTTCTGAGGTGCATAATACTTATCAGTAAGCTTTTCCCTTACTTCATCCCAGATTCTCAATGATGCTGGAGGCAAGGTCAACAGCCATGTTTTCACCTCATCTTTTTATGCATGTGGGATGCACCTCATGCACAGTTGGTCTTCTGTAATCCTATAGTTAGGTATGGACTGTATTGCTGCGTAGAATTCTCTTATGAATAAGAGCACATCTTCATCTGGTAGACAACGAAAAATAGGCAGCTGGTTGTAGTGCATACTTTTCAGTTCATAGTTCCTTGCTGCAGGTTCTAGCACAATGCAAAAGGGATGGTTGCCCACGACCGGCCTACAGTAATCCTTCATAGTTCTGATAGGCTCTGGTTCTGGCTCATAAGCTGGATTTGGAACAAGGTTAGGAATGAGGTTGGGACCTTGATGAAGTCTTTCTTGGTTCTGATTTTGCTTGTTTTCCATTACTAAATTTCTGATGCGATCAATGTTATCGTTCAAAGGTAATGTTAACCGAAAATTGTCACTGGGGTGAATTTCCAATTAACAATTCAAGAGATCAGGATCGAGGTAGATCTCGGTTGGAGAGGTATCAAGTAGTTTGATACCTTGGGTTCTCAGTAAAAGATGTGTACATACCACGACTATAATATATGGAAATAATCAGACAAGTAAGGTTATGTACCAAACTTTCTATTGATTGTCAATGAATAAGAACATACAATGGTGATAAAAAAACTACAACTATTGTGATGAGATAATAACTCTAATGGAGATGGTGATGGAGCTCTCGTGCATGTCGATAAGTAGAACAACTAGTAGGGTTTCTTTTTCACTCTAAAGAAGTCGAGAAAGAAGTCCCATTTTTTGTACAATATCGTGTTGTATATATAATTCCTGTGCATGCTGAGCACTCCTTAGCACTCCTCCCTTTTAGGTCTAGTGACCTAGGGATTTTTGAGAGTTTTTCATGGTGATTGGCGAAGTGGCTGTCTCTTTCCTTCTAAGAATCAAGTGATCCCTTACTTGGCGGAATTCTGGCAGAGTTGACTTCTCTTTGAAATACAACTCTTTAATGGCGGGAGGGAATTAACTTCCTTTTTTACTAAAACGATGGCGTTTTATTGTCTTTCTTCGTGGCTTGATTTTATCTTGGTTCTTATGTTGATTTGGGCGGCCTAGATAGGATCCGGATACATGGGTATCTTGCTTCCTGCTCGTTTGTGCTCCGTATATATTTATCGTGGTACGTGGGTACCAGGGTATCTGGATACCAGACTGGTGTGATTGCGTGGTACCCGGGTCTGGTAACCTTGCTTCTGAGTTTTATGATATCTTGGAATATTTTGGAGGTTTTTGACCTCGACTAGGATTGGTGGAGGTTATACTTCTGTGGCGGGGTACTGGGTCTTCCTCTTCCTACCCTGATACTTCAATGGCATGGTACTAGATTCCTTTCTTTCTTTCTGGATACTTTCCACATGTGGATGTAAAATTCTTCTTTGAACCCCTGCCATTTTTTAGCGATTAACAGGTAATAATTCTCCCTATTGAGATCTTCTACCTTGCATCTGTTATCAACATCTGAAATCAGAATAAGACAAACACAAGTAAGGAAGAAAGAAAATAAAAAGAAAAATCTAAAAAGCTAAAAATTAATGACTCGACTACCTAAACTAGAGTAAACCTATTAACTAAAACTAAAACTAGAAATAACCAATAAATTCACTAGATCCCTGGCAGCGGCGCCAAAAACTTGATGGATAAAATTGTGTTATAAAAACCTAACTCGCAAGTGCACGAATCGTGAGATAAGTGCGGCGACAAGTAGGGATTGTTCCCACGAGGAAAAATGATTTATTAATTATAACTAATCCTAATTAAAGCTAAGCAATTAAAAGTAACCAAGAGAGTTTGTTTGATGATTGATTGGATTAAAACTAGATTAAACTAAGAAAGCAATTAACAAGAATATGTGAATGTGATCAAGAGATGGAAGACTAAGTAACCGATGCTCCCTATGTGCAATACTCAATGTTCATCAACTAATTCCATTAAATAGATTCAATCTAGATTCATAGTTCATTCTTATCTTAATTATGGTATTACCTTAATTCCTCAGGATAAAACCACGTGTTCTTAATCACAACTCACCCTCGACAAAGATGTGAGCTATAACCAAGAACCCATTACGTGCAAGAATTATCGAACCAAAATTGTCTCGCATTAATTCCTATGTTGAGAGCAAACATACTCATTCAATTGAAAAGTAATTAAGATAACCAATATTCCTATAGCGCAATCTAAATTTATAAATTATCGAAACCCTAGACAAGTATCAATTAATTTCCATAGATCAATGCAAGTCTAAAGTCAAGACATAATGAATTGAACAAATCTATGTCCAAATTGATTAATAAAGATATGGAGTTTGAATCATAACATAAGCATTACATAGGTTCCCATCGATCAACAAGTATGGAGTTAGTTACACATCATGGAAATAAAAAGACAAGAGGTAAAAAAGATAAAACCCATTGATGCCTTCAGCGAATTCTTCTATTCTTCGTCTTGGAGTCTTCTATGTGTAAAGATGGATGAGAGAATTGTATGATGAGTTATGTAGTGAATGTCTGTATTTCTAAGAGTCAGCCAAGCGAGAGTAAACCCTAAGAATTTAATGTATTTATGGCCACGGGTCTCTGTGATGTGATTAGAAATCCAACGTCAACATGGATTTGCCTCACCGTTGTCACTACCACTCTGAAAGCCAGAGTGGTACAATGCTGTGGCTTTGACAGCGCCACTCCAGAGCGGCCATGAGAGCGGTTGCTTCTGTCCTTTGGAGCGCTCTTGGAACCGCTGCAGAAATTCACAGCGACTAAGAGAGCAGAAAGCTGATATTTGTAGAAAAGGCCTATCAACTTGCATAAATTGCCTTTTTCCTCTGAAATTCTCCAATCATAACATTTTGAACCCAAAAACCTAAAAATGCTTAAACACACACATTAAATCCCTAAAAGACTCAAGAAACAAGCAATTGATTGGAGGAATAGGGATAAAAAAAACATATACAATAAATGACTGATTAGTGCACTGACTGTTGGTTTCTTTGCCTGGTGCTTTGCTTTGCTTTCTGATGCGGGTGGCTGTTATGTTCTGTGTATCTTTCTTTGCTTCTTTGTCTTTCTGTTGTATTTTTGCTTTGGCTGTTGTGGCTTTGGCCTGGCTGTTTTGTTGTTTCCTTTCTTTTGCCGACTTCATGTCGATGAATAAACTTTGATGTTAAAAAAAAAAAAAAAACACTAAGGGGACTGAACAGTCCTTAATTTTTCTAAAGATTGAATATGTACTAAAATTTGAATTTGAATGACATGTGTTGTATGTATATATTCGGCCAAAGAGACACGTCATCAAAGTAAGCAAGGGACACGAAAGAAGTACGATTCCATGTCACTTGTCAACTGGTCAACAAAGAAAACATTGGTAATTCGCCACGTCACCAAGCCACGTTATCAAGAAGATTAATGAAAGTTGGAAGCATATTCACCAGATAACCAAGTCTTAAATGGACAAAGATCATATTCGCCAAAGACCCATACTTGGCAAGCCTTACTCGGCTAAAGTGGGAAAAGCAATCCTATCAAGATATGCCTTATCAAGCAAGGATTCACTTAGAAACAAGGTCTAAAAGTCACACTCCAATAAGGAAATATCCATATTTCCTCTCTAAACACTGGAGAGGTCTAAACAAGAAAGAACTCAAAACTTCCGGAAGGATAAACACCAAACAGTAAACGAGTCTCAATCAGTCCACTACACCATAATCCTAACATGATTATATGTAGCAAATCCATCACCAACACGGCAAGTGGGGAGAAAGCCCTAGCTGTGATGATATAAATAGAACCATCTAATCTACAAGGGAAGGATCTTTTTCAGAAAAGAAGAAGAGATTGGGTGAGATAAGAGAGACAATATTGAGTGTGTAATCTTGAAGAACTTATAATATTATTTTACTGCCCTCAAAGGCACCGTGGTTTTTCCCTTTCTAGGGTTTTCTACATAAAATTTGTGTCTTGCATACATTTATTGATATTCTTAATCTTGTAAACGTATTGTTATTGTTAGACACATGGCAATATAAAAATCACTGTCAACAATTAGTGCTAGAAGCAGGGGGCTTGAACGTAAACTTCGAGGAACCCTCACTAATAGATCTGAAGCATGAGCAACATTAGCAACAAAGATGGAAGTCCTAGTGGCGGTAACAATCGCTAGGTCCTCAAAACCACTAGGATAGTAGGAGATAGAGCATTAATGACTGGAGAACAGCCGGTAGAAACGCCGGAAACAAGGTTGGCCAATCCGGGAGCCTTATAGCACTTCCAAGTCGCCCTTATAAACTTGGTTAGTGAGGCCAACAAGTTATGGCTCACACTTCCAATAGGTCTGGAGATTTCCTCTCCATATGATTTAACTACAAGAACACCTTGGGACCATTTAACCGGGAGGCTGTGGTCAGAAGTCCACATTGCAACCCCAGAGGCCCAGACGAAGCCATCTATAGAGGAAATACCCCAAGATCGCCCCAAAACCTATGAAGGAAGAAAACAGAGAAAAGGAAAAGATTTACTAGATGTAGAATCTCTAGAAAGAAAGGTAAGGCCAAAACCGAACACATGGGACTGCCCCCCGATAGTACACACCAAAAGATCCGACAGAGACACCATTCTATTTCTTCCAAGGATAAAAGTTCTTAGCTGAGGAGGGGATTTCGATCAAAATGGGCTAAATGGAGAAGATCTGAAAGCATAGAAGATCCAAGATCTGAAGACAGCATGGATAGCGGGGAAGATGGTTACTGAAGAATAACAATCAAGAGCTAGCTCGGTCTGGGGGGAGAACCAATCGGTCGACGAAGCGTCACTCTACAAGAGCTATAAAAGAAGGTCTAGACAATGGCTCAGAGATATGGACAAAGTGCCTTATCGGATGACAAATCAGATAGCCTATTCATTAATCAAGTTGCTCATACCCAATTCCTGGAGAGGTTCAGGATGCCGACTATAGAGCAATACAAAGAGACTAAGGACCTGAAGGAACGTGTCAGGTGGTTCCGTAACATCATGGCACAATACTCATTCAACGATGGACTTTTATGCTTAACGTTTCCCCTAACCTTCGATGATCTCGCCTCCGGATGGTTTAGGTGACTCCACCCAAGGGTATTAGCAATTTTTCTGGTTTCAGCAAATCATTCGTGAGAAAGTTCATAGGAAGCATGCAGCTGAGAAAGTCACTCGCCCACTTGTCGAATCTAAAGCAACAAAAGAACGAATCCCTCAAGAAGTATCTAACAAGATTCTAGAAAGAAGTTGCTTAGATCGAAGGCATCAGCGATGTGGCTATAACAGCCAATTTCACCAACAGTTTACAAAGCGATCGATTGTCTTTTGACCTGCGAAAAGACTGACCAAAGACTTACGAAGAGATGATTATGCATTGGCTGAAGAGGAGAAGGTAGCACAAGGGGGTAGCTATGTGCATGGCCATAAACACGATGCAAAGCTTGAGTCCAGGGTCGACAAATCAAAAATGCAGTCGCATGATCATTGATCGCACTGCAAATGTTCACATTTAGCGCTCCCATTTCCTATCTTTTATGTTCGTTTCTCAGGTAAAATCGATATTTAATGGTTTAAATAAGTGTTTTAGGTAAATAAAGGAATTCAGGGGCATTGTGGTAGTTTTGGAGAAAAAGGGCTAAAATGTAATATTCTGGAGAAGATTGAAGATTTTGTGAATAGAAGAGAAATCAGGGGTGCAAATTGTAATTTGCCATGCAAAGCTCAGCGGTCAGGCCATGTCAGCGTTGGAAACGATGCAATTTTGGGTAAGCTTGCATCACGCCTGATGTCAACATGGTGTCAGGTCCTCTTCTTCAGCTAGCTGGGTCGACCAGCGACCCGATTCACCCGACCCGGACCCGCAACAGACCCGACTTTGACCCGATGCTTTTTTGGCCATTTTTTGGTGGTTTTTTCAGCCAATCTCTACCCAGATCGACGACCAACTTCATTCCGGTCACAATGGACCTATTTTAGGCCTTCCATGCACATGTTTCTCATCTCATCCAAAGCCTCCAACTCTATGGCCAACCAAGATTGCAAGGTCATGTTTGAACAAACTTTTGGCCACTCAAACTCGTCCAAAACCGCGGGAAGACCGCGACTTAATGCCATGGGGAAGTTCTAGCAAAGTAGAATGACTAAACTCACGGGTTCACATCCATTTTCTTCCGTGACTTCCATTGGCAAGCAAGAACCCGCGAGACAGGGAATCCAAACCCGTGAGCTTGACCGACTTAGGAGATATTTCTTCCAAACCATGCCCAATTCATCCTCTCTATAAATATACCTCTTTTACCAACAAAAACACAATTCCTAATATCCAAATCAAATACTATCATTACCTAGAAATACCCTAAATAGCTTAGAATAACCTAAACTCTCACTTTCAACACTTTTTGACACCAAGCTTGGGAAACACAAGGAGAAGTCTAGCTAGCTTGAAGACTTCATAAGAGATTGGTTGTTTTCTTTATCTCTTTGTTTACTTTAGCTTGTTTGTGTATTTTTGACTACATGTTTATGTTGGGAATATTGGTGGGATTGTAATAATATTCATATTTTGGTTGATGAGTTTATTTGCTTGAGCTTAATATATGCATGTTAATTGATTAACCAATTAATTGATATGTAATGGATTTAGACTAATTGAGACATCAATAACATGCATGAATGATTATTTGTGTATGTGTCTTTATCCTAGTGTAGATTGGTGAGAACCAATCTTGTGAGCTTATTTGCTATCAACTAGGAATTGGGTTTATTGCATGACAACCATTTCCTAGCATTTCCATGCCTTTACCACCTCACAACTAAACTCTCCCATGACTATGCATGAGTGTAGTTGGTAATTGGTTTAATTAGTTAGTGTTAAATTAGTTAATTGTGTTGGTAAGCTTGTTAGCTTAGTTAGTTTAGTTGATTAATGTTAACTTAGTTGTAGTTTAATTATTGCCATCTTAGTTTAATCCTATTGTAATTATTAGTTTAATTTACTTGTGACAATTCCCTTTTACTTTCTTGCATGTAATTAGTGTAATATATTGTGTATATATATATATCTAATCTAAGACCTAGAACCGACTTAAGGTAAACATCTCCTCGTTGGGAACAATACCCTTGCTTGTAACCACTATAAGTGACCAACGATTCGTATACTTACGAAGGGTAAAAACACCATGTGCCTTATCATTTACCGTTGTTTATTAAAACCAGTCATCTCGAGCGCATGCGACTAATCGTTAAAGAGATGAAAAAGGTCAGAAGGATCAACCCAGGGAGAGTAGGGGAAGCAATCGAACCAGTAGGTTCAGAGGCAAATATAACAGCTACACTTTTTTGACAGGTGACCAAGAAGACATACTTTCTATAGTGGAAAATAAGGGACTCTCCAAATAGCACTTAAAGGTGTTGTGCCCGTAATTGGCTGTATAATGCACTGCTCGACCGACCATTCTTGAACAAGGCTTGGGCAGCCATGTCAACTTATGTGTCAACCTATGCCTAGGTAGAAACATTGAGTATATGTGAACTTAGCCAGGAGGTGCAAGAAGAAACCCCTAGGTGCTTTGAACTTTATCAAAGGAATAAGTCAGACAAAGAGAAATATGAGCCAACTGAATCCGTCATCCTAGATGAGAACGAACTCGATAAAACTGTCAAGATTGGGGCGAGATTGGCTGAGCCTGTTAAGATAAACATAGCAAACTTACTAAGGGAATACAATGAAATATTCACCTAGAGTCATGAAGGCATGCAGGCAATTAGCACGAATGTGATTTCCCACTATTTGGCCATAGATAACAAAAGTAAGCCAATAGTGCAGAAAATGAGGAGTTTCAATCAGGAAAGAAGTGCAGCCATAAGGGAAGAAGTGGCCAAATTACTCGCAGCATGCTCAATTAGAGAAGTCAAATACCCCGAGTGGGTGGCGAATGTCGTGCTAGTGAAAAAGAAGAACAATCAATGGAGGATGTGTGTAGACTTTACCGATTTGAACAAAGATTGTCCCAAAGGCAGCTTTCCACTACCAAGGATTGACCAGTTAGTTGATGCTACAAGTGGACATGAGCTTTTGAGCTTTATGGATGCATACCCGGGCTATAATCAAATCAAGATGCATAAATCAGATGAAGATAAAACAACATTCACCACAGATCAAAGCCTGTACTGCTATACAGTCATGCCATTCGGCTTAAAAAATGTTGGTGCAACATATCAGTAGTCGGCCAATAGGATGTTTGCCAATCAAATAGGGAGAAATATGGAAGTATATGTAGATGATATGCTAACGAAAAACGTCTCGGTTGACAGACATATGGGTGACTTATGGGAAACCTTCAACATATTGACCAAGTACGGAATGAAGTTAAACCCCACCAAATGTATATTCGGCATTCCATCCAGTAAGTTCCTCAGATTTCAAGTACATCAGAGAGGAATAGAGGTGAACTCGGTCAAGATCCAAGCATTAGCTGACATGGTTTCCCTAAAGACCTTGAAGGATATTCAGAAGCTCACGAGATGTTTGGCATCATTAAACAAGTTCATATCAAAATCGACGGATAGATGCATATCATTTTATAGATCCTTTAAGAAAGGTAAGGGGGTCGAATGGAGTGAAGATTGTGAGTAGGCATTTCAGCAATTGAAAGACTACCTAGGCCGAGCGCACTTCTGTCAAAACCGCTGGTTGAGGAAACACTACATCTATACCTATTGGTCATAAAAGTGGCCACGAGTTCAGTATTAGTAAGACAATAACAGGGCATTCAGAAGCCAGTATATTACACAAGCAAGGCATTGTTACCCACCGAAACAAGGTATTCGTCGGTAGAAAAAATGGCACTCACATTAGTAACAATAGCAAGAAAGCTGAGGACTTATATCCAGGCCCATAAAATCAAAGAATACACTAATTGTCCCCTCAAACTGATCTTACAAAAACCAGAGGTATCCAACAGACTGACAAAATGGGCGATCGAGTTGAGTGAGTTTGACATAAACTACCTCCTGAGAACATCAATAAGAAGCTAAGCAGTCGCCAACTTTATGGAAGAATTCACTGAACCAAACGTAGAAATAGCAAAGATGATGGTAGAAAAAGAAAAGAAAGTTTTCCATTGGCAACTTCATGTTTACGGTTCATCAAACACACACAGCAGTGGGACAAGGATAGTGGTGTCAACATCGGAAAGAGATTTAGTCGAATGTTCCTTACGATTTGATTTCAAAGCCACCAATAATCAAGCTGAGTATGAAACACTAATAGTAGGATTGAGAGTATGCACGGCCTTAAGAGCCGATGAAATAAATATTTTTAGCGACTAACAGGTCATTGTCAATCAAGTGATAAATGAAAACTAGGCAAGAGATGAAAACATGATTACTCTGGATTTGGCGAAAGGGCTACTGAGTCGATTCAAAGAATTTAGGATCATGCAATTCCTAAGAGAAAAGAACGAGCAAGTCGACGCTCTAGCCAAACTGGCCTCAACCACGGCTAATGTCTGGCCCTGAACTGTTCCGATTGCTCATCTGTCCCAACCAAGCATAGCTGAGCAGAATGAGATGTTTGTCGAAGCAATCGAAAAAGGGTCAGATAACTAGATAACACCAATAAAAGAGTACATCATCAATGACACCCTACCAAGTGACCCACTTCTATGGCTAATGTCTGGCCTTGAACTGTTCCGATTGCTCATCTGTCCCAACCAAGCATGGTTGAGTAGAATGAGATGTTTGTTGAAGCGATCGAAAAGAGGTTGGATAACTGGATAACACCAATAAAAGAGTACCTCATCAATGACACCCTACCAATTGGCCCACTAGAAGCAAAACGGCTAAAGCACGAGGTCACTAGATACTCAGTTCTCAACGGCAAGCTATATAGAAGAGGTTACTCGAGAGCATTGTAGAGGTGATGTCAGACTCGAAAAAGTTAACTGGATTTTAAAAGATATACATAGTGGAAGCTGCGGGAATCACACTGAGAGTATTAGTCTAGCCCAAGAGACATTAAGACAAGCGTTTTACTGGCCAACATTGTTCGCCAATGTAAAAAGAACAACTGCAAGATGTGAAGGGTGTTAGAGAATTGTAAAGAATTTTTGCCAACCACCTAAGCATCTACAAAGCATCACTTTTCCATGGCTATTCGCCATGTGGGGAATTGACCTGATCGGCCTAATGCCCACGGTGGCCAAAGGAGGAGCAAAACACGTCATTGTGGACATGGATTACTTTACAAAATGGGTGGAAGCTGAGCCACTGGTACACATAATAGAGACAAATACCACTAACTTTATGAAGAAGAATATCTTATATAGATTCAGAATACCAATTACCATCATTACCGACATTGGGACACAATTCAACAAAAAGAAGTTCAGGGAACTATGCAAGAAATATGGGATCAATAATTACTATGCATCTCTGGCCCACCCATAGACAAATGGACAGACCGAACGGTGAACAAGATAATCAAGTATAACTAAAAAGCCAAGCTCGTCGTCAAGAAAGGGAATTGGGCAGAAAAGCTACCATAGGTAATTTTGGCATATCGGACCACGAAGAGGAACTTAACAGGTGAGATACCATACTCGATGGCCTTTGGAACAGAAGCTATCATCCCAGTAGAAACAACATTCTCCTTACCAAGAATACAACTTTTCCAATCCGAACTTAATATTGAAATGCTAAAATTCCAAGTTGGATGAGTTAAAAAAAAGAATGGATCATGCCCGAATAAGAAATGTACCTTATCAACAAAGAGCAGCCAGATACTACAATTCGTATGTACGAGTAAGAAGGTTCAGGCTCAGGGATTTAGTGTTGAAAAGAGTGGCATCGGGGACCAAGGACAAAGCAGCAGGATCGCTCGAAAACAAATGAGAAGAACCATATCATATCATAGGCATTGTAGGGCATGAGGCATACCATATCGCTCCACAAGGGGTCGGTGAGATCCCCTAACCATGCAACACCCAATACTTGAAGGCTTACCATCCTTGACTTTTTTTCTTTTTAATTTATTTTTCATCTTTTCTTTCATTTTAGCATTTTCTTTTTAGCATTGTCAAGATTGTAGGAAATCATCAATAAAGAGTAATTAATTACTGATACAAATATCTTCGCAAAACCAAAAGAAACGGAACAACATAGCATGGGTGAGCGAGAACTCCCCGATCAAAGCAGGCTTAAGGTAAAAACGTCACAACAACCTGAGCTAGCAAAATGCAGTCAAACCAATTGGCTCTTACTGCCATTGGCAAGTGTGACCTTTTGAAGTGCAAGTAAAGCACTCAAAAACAGCGATCGGGAATATATCCCGAATGAAACGTTGGGGGTCATACAACTAGTAATCCTAGCAAAATCAAAAAGGCAAAAGAGAGAGACGTTCCTAACAGTATGCTTAAAAACTCAGTGTATGGTCAGATTTGTACTGACAAACACTGTGTAAAACACAAGAGCATATCAAATTGAATCACGCTCAAGATTTTAAGTCCAAACTCGAGATAGGCGAGGAGACCTAAAAACCAACAAAAGGCCTTGCGTCTAAATCAAAAACTCAACAATGATAGATGAACCAAAACAATAGATGGCCAACAAACAAACACGAGTTATATAAATAAAGAGCGAATATACATTAACGGGATTGGGCTCGATTTTAAAAAAAAAAGTAAATAAGTCAAGCATTTGCTAAAGGAGTACTCCCACTGTCTTTATCTTCATCTATCTTGTCTTCAGATGGCCAGGCTATCTTCTCTACTCCTGTGGGCATAAAATGTCCATAGTCCTGACCAGAAACAAGACCTCAGTCTGGTTCCTCACCAGTGCTGGTAAGCCTTCCTTTCTTGCTAGAATAATATGTATTGAAAGTACGTTTGGTGGGGACTTCTAGATGCATTGGATGAGGTTCAGTTTGATTCTTAATTGAGCCAATCGCACCATCCATATGTAGCTGAAGGGACTTGTCGAAGCGTTTCAAAGCCTACTCGTTCGAATGACCCTTTATCTTAAAAAACTTCTTTGACTGCCTCATTCCATGTTCAAACTCACGCTCCACGTTCAAACTCATGTAGGAGAATAACGTTATAAGCTGGAGATCTCTTAATCGATCCACGGCTTGGACCTCTAGTTCAACCTTCAAATCCCCAAAAATTGCATCTCTTGAAATTTACTAATTGCACAGATCATCCAATTCTCGCTCAGCATTCTCTTTCCTCTTTGACCAGCCTCTCCACTTCCATATGGGTTGCGAAGGAATCCTGGCTGGCAGAGAGTTGTTCCTTAAGCAACCTAATCTCTTCTTCAGCCGCATATAACTTCTCCTCTACAACCAAAATCCCATTAGCAAACTCTCTCAACTGAACGAGTTGCTGGGAGTAGGACTCATCGACACTAAATTTATCAGCCACCGAAGGAGAAATCTGGTCTCGTAGATGCCTATTATATGCAGAAACTATGTTTTCATGTCTATGGTTATCTACCATCTCGGATATCATTTGGACAAAACATGAAAGTTAGAAAATAAAAACACAACCGATAAAACAAAGAGATCAAAAATGTACCAAAGAGTGGCAATTGAAAAAGAATTTCATCTTTTTGTTGCACGACTTGTTCTTTACGTGCTCCCAGCCTTGGCGAACATAAACTTCCTTACTAATCAAGTGTGATTAAATTTCAGAAGCAAAAAAATCAGAAAGAGAACCAGGGCCAGATGCCTCGCCAGTTCTGGTTGAAGAGGGGATCGGGGGTTTTTCATACGCACCTTTTAGATTTGTAGTGGGTGCGGAAGAATCTGGTGGAACAACTGAAGTAGCAATATTTTGTTCGCCAGCATTCGCTGAGTTGGCAGCAGAATCCGTAACTATAACTCTTTCAATAGGAAGCTCTGAAGTAATGCCTTCGTTCGGAGAAGTTTCAGCAAGGACAGGTTCATCATTTCCCTCTTCATCTGACGAAATCATGTACTGAACAACTCTTAAAGCACGCTTAGTTGGGCGAATGACATGATCTGGGGTACTCTCGGTTGGATGCTTTCCCCGACTGGCTCTAGGGTTCAAATCACTCGCGGGATCTTTGGAGGCTTCGGGGACATTAGTATAAAAAATGGGGGCATCTTCATCCGCACCCGAATGAGTACCAACCTTTTATTTACCCTTTCGGGTAAGAGTGGACCTCTCGGTAGCCTCATAACCCCCATGGTGCTGATCAGTGTCAACATATTGCTTAGGGTCATCGCCCGCATCCTTACTATCTTAAGAATCGTCGCCATCCGGCATAGCAATACCTTCCTTAGCCAACTCAGCGGCTTGCCTTTGGCTAGTAGCAGTAAGATTCTTCATAGCTCGGGCTTGTACCTCGCAAACGACATCAATATCGCTCATAAAAAATGATGCAAAAAGTTACAACTATAGAGCAATAAAAAATAAACGACATGGAAACGAACGTAAGAAAAACTTACAGCAATGACACCTATAGGATAAACGTGGAAAGACCTGCAAAACAATCATATTTTCCTTATTTAAAAGGAATGGTTGACCTCTCTTCCCCAACGGACAAACGACGGCCTTTACAAGGTGAGAATTTCATTATCTAACAAAATAGGAAGGGTCTTCAACCAATACTCGGGGGATGCGAAGTGCCTTGGAACCCTTTTCGCTGGAAAGTTGAGATGAGTGTCCGCGGGTACATCCCTTCCTCATGCACCACTTACAAAAAAAAAAAAAAAAACCAGCTATTTTTCCACCTTTTGTTTGAAGAAGGGAACACCTAGATGAAAGATTTCTTCTTGTCATCATTAGAGATCTTAACCTGCCTTGGATCCTTTGCACCATTAGGAATCCAATTCTCCACAGCATAAGAGAGGAGAAAGTAAGTACCACCATGACCTGACTGCCTTAAGGTATAAAAATGGTGAATCTTGTGAGGAGTAGGTGGCTCGTAACCCATTGTCTTCCACATAAGACATAAGCACATTAGAATCCTATAACTGTTTGGAGCCAACTGGGTAGGTGCAAGTTTGGCATCAGCGAGGAATTGAGCGATGAATGGCTGACGTGGAAGAGGTACCCCACAACCAAGCATTGACCCATAAATTGCAACAACATTGTGTAGAGGATTTCATACGACCCACTCGCCAAGTAGTAACAGATGAACCAAGTCAGGAATGTCAAACCAACCCTTGTACTTTCGAATATCTTGCTCGTCAACCACATTCACCTCGCTATTGAAAACGCTCGGACGGTCAAAAGAAAAATTCAACCTATCGCTTTGGTGATCTTCAACATTTGAATTAACTATTGTCTGAGCACCCAAATCGAGATTCCCTGGGAACCCTATGTGCTTTTCATCTACTACCACTGGGTTTTGAAGTCCTTGACATTTTCAGAGAATCATTACGACAAGACAAGGAGGAAGAGGTGTCAGGGAAACTAGTTTCATGAGCGGAAGGGATATATAGAGCAATTGGAACAAGAAAACTTAGATCAAAATTATGTATCAACAACTCAAGTTTATCCGTAGTATTTTTGTCACCAAGTTCTAGAGCTCGCATCATATGATTAAAAAACAAAGAACGCTAAAATGGATCCATGAAAAATCACTAGAAGATCTTTAAAACGGAAGCTACACGATGAATCTGACTGGGTAGATGAAGGGTTGTGTTGGATCCTTTGGATCGTCTAGCAATAAAAAAGAAAGGGAACTGGAGAAAGCTCGTCGAAAATCTTGGTGTTAAAACTCTGAAACAGAAGGTCCAAGCCTGGAATTGAAATTTCTTGGGTATCGCTGATAGAAGAAGAAGGAGAATCGGGAAAGAATAGGAAGGGGCTGTGAACTAAGCTCTTACTTTAAAAAGAGAGAATTTTCTAATTTCAAAAGTGTAAATGCGTGGATTTGAAAACGTGTACCACTAGTACACAATGCAGTGTCAAAAATATCCATCAGACGACAAACACGTGTCGTCTCAAAGGAGAACCCTGCAGTTAAAATGTCAAATCAACGTGTCCGATCAAATGCCATTTTTGAATATTTTGTGGATCAAAATGAAGCTTACTGTGGAAGCATTAATTGCTGAAGTTAGCATTCGAAAAGGAGCACGTGGATTAAAAATAAAAAGGAGGGAAAAAATTTCCCAAAGAGCCAAAAACTGAGAAACAACGGCAAAGCATGCTCTCAAAAAGAGCCTAGTGTGCTTATAAATACTACTCGCTGAAATAAAGGAATGCAAAGATCAGGTCACTTGTTCAGCTCGGAGTATTTATGGGGGTATTGTTGTATGTATATATTTAGCTAAAGAGACACGTTAGCAAAGTAAGCAGGGGACGTGAAAGAAGTACAATTCCACATCATTTTTCAACTGGTCAACAAAGAAAACATTGGTTATTCGCCACGTCATTAAGAAGATTAATGAAAGCTGGAAGCATATTCGCTAGATAACCAAGTCTTAAATGGACAAAGATCATATTCGCCAAAGACCCATACTCGGCAAGCTTTACTCGGATAAAGCGGGAAAAGCAATCCTATCAAGATATGCCTTATCAAGCAAGGATTCACTTAGATACAAGGTCTAAACGTCACACTCCAATAAGGAAATATCCCAATTTCCTCTCTAAACACCATGGACGTCTAAACAAGAAAGAACTCAAAGCTTCTAGAAGGATAAACACCAAACAGGAAACGAGTCTCAATCAATCCACTACACCAGAATCCCAACACGATTCTATGTAGCAAATCCATCACCAACACGACAAGTGGGGAGAAAGCCCTAGCTGGGATGATATAAATAGAACCATGTAATCTATGAGGGAAGGATCTTTTTTTTTTGGAAAAGAAGAAGTGATTAAGTGAGAGAAGAGAGACCATATTGAGTGTGTAATCTTGAAGAACTTATAATATTATTTTCTTGCCCTAAAGGGCACCGTGGTTTTTCCCTTTCTAGGGTTTTCCACCTAAAATTCATGTCTTGCATGCATTTATTGATACTCTTATTCTCGTAAATGTATTGTTATTGTTGGACGCGTGGCAATCCAGAAATCACCGTCAACAACATGTTTATTTTTTTTTTCCTCACATCTGAATGTATTGTCAACACGTTTGTTTTTTAAAAGTAAAATTATCTGAGAATAAATAATTTTACATTTATACCCATGTTAAACAATTATACATATAATATAGAATAAAAACAATCCAAAAATAATAATTATATAGAACACATATGATCATAATCTTCTTCTTTGATTACAAACAAACTTCATTTTTACTAAGAAAAGAAACAGTTTTTTTTTTTTGTTGTTTTTTTTTTGTTTTTTTTTGTTTTTTTTTGTTTTTTTGTTTTTGTTTCAAAACATAAAAGGGGCAACAAAAAAACTCACACACAACATTTTAAAACTAATAATATATAAATACATCACCCTAATATTATAATAAAGTATTGATATTAAACACTAATATGAGAAGTAATTAGGGTTTATTTTATGAAATTGAAAATATGTTATATATGGGGGATAATATCGGAAGAAAAGATTTTAGATTGCATTTAATGCAATTCAGTGATTTGCAATTAAGTGACAAGTCAAGATTTTTTACTTTTTATTAATTTTTTTTTTTTTTTTTTTTTTTTTGTATTTTTAAGTTGTTTGACCACTTAGAAAAAAAAAAAAAAAACTTAATAATTATGATTCAGACCCATTTAAGTTTTAATTGGAAAAAACAAACGACCCCTAAATCTAATACTAATTAAGGAGGTGTATGCATTCCAGAGTTAGTTGAAGTTAAGTGGATTTGTTTTAAGTGATGGATTTCATTAGAATTCTGTTTGTTGGACTTCTATTACACATAATTATATGGAATTGAATGAATTTAAATGTCTTGAAAAAAATAATATTTAATTATTGACTTTTTTTACTTGTAATAGCGGTGACTTGAACATGGGATATTGCCAATTTTTTTTTTATTAATTTTAATTATCAATGTCAAATGTTGGATAATTTTTATTTTATTTTTGAAAGACCTCCCCTCACCTCTGAAGCATTGTTTGTTAATTCACTGTGGGTGTTTTTGAATAAAAACATTTTTATCTAGACATCCACTAATTGTTTAGAGGTGATGAGAGGTTTTTAATATTAAACCTTCAATATATTATAAAAGTCAAATCCATCAAAATCTACAAGAGTTGGGCAAGATTTGTTATAGTCATTTATGATTATAAATCTAATTTTAAAATTCATCCAAATCCGTCAAATTCCATCAGTTAACCAAAATCTGCAAAGTCAATGACTTTTTGAATACACTTGGATTTATTTGGATTCCTTAAAAATCTGAATTGAATACACCTAGATTTATTTGAATTTTAATGAAATCTTTACAAATTAATGTGGATCGATTACACCTAGACTTTGATAGACTATTCACAAATCTGAGTTGAATACACCCAGATAAAACAAATCTAAACCAAATAGTAAACAAATTCCATAAATAAAAAGAAAATAAATTCGGCTAAAATGAAAATTTTCTTAAATAATCAATATAAAGGGTAAAAGAGGAATTGTGTCATAATTTTATTATTACTACAAAATCCTAATTTTTTATAAGACGCTATATAAAAGGGGGCATTATGTTAGATGTCAGGGTTATTCTAGATAACATCCAAGAAAAAGATAACCGCCATAAAATAAATAAAAAACTTTGGGTGTTCAAAGCATCAACCGTAAGAGAAAATCCGCTTTTAGGTATGAATTTTTAAACTTCTGTTTTGTTTGTGATATGACTGCGTTGGTCTTGGATTATATAGTGGAATTTTTTTGATTAAATTTTGGTTATGTTTTTCTCCAATAAAAGATTATTTTTACAGATTAAATTCTTGAAATTTTTCTTTGTATCAAAAGTAAGATACCAATACAAAATTGTAATTCTTTTTGTTAGTTTACTTGGACATTGATATAAAATCTGTTCATTTGCATACAATTCTTGAAACTGAAATTATTACAACATGCTCAATGTATCAGTAGAAAATGAAGGTGTAGTTTATATTTCCATCTATTTAATTCACATGTATAATTCATATACTGCCTCAGTGTATAGGTCTTCATGTTATAAGGCAAACTATAATTGGTGTTTTATTATAGCAGGAGAAAGCACGATCCAAATGAGAAAGAGAAAATGGTGAAACTACCTGAAGATATGATTATTGAAATTCTATCAATTCTACCGGTGAAATCCTTAATTCGATTCAAGTGTGTTTGCAAATCTTGGTATGTAGAGGTTCATAGCCGTAGTTTCATTTCAAAACATCTAAAAAACAATCACAATACGCATTTAGTTATTCCTCATCTAAAAGAAGGAAAAGACTTTTTTGCCGACCTGAGTGAATCTTACACATGGTTCCCAGACGAAACACTTGGAGAATTATCATTACAAAATTTTCTTCCTCAAATACCTATAGATGGATTCTTTCGTGGTCCTTTCGATGGCATCCTTTGTGTAATTAATAACGACATAAGCCTCTATAACATCGGCACCAAAGAATTGAGAACTCTCCCAAAAATCTTACATTCTGTTGAAGATTGTGTTGGATTTGGATTCGACCTTGTGAGCAATAGTTACAAGTTGGTCCTTATGGACACCCCATATCTCAAAACTATAGAAGATTCGGAATGTAGAGTTTCACCCATTGTAGTGTACACATTAAATTCAGATTCTTGGAGAAATATTGAAGACTCTAATATTTCTGATATATATGATTATTCTAGTGGGGGAGAATCCGGCACATGCTTGAATGGAGTTTGTTATTGGTTATCAAGCTATAGGGATACAAAAGAGGCGGTGATCTTTCCATTTCATTTGGGTGATGAAATGTCACAGGAGATCATAAAGGTGCCAATGAAAGACAAGTATGGTTTGTCTCTTGGAATATATAATGAATCTTTGTCCATATTACATATGGATTCTGATGTCACAAAATGTGTTGATATGTGGGTGATGAACCAGGGGTGTTGGACCAAACAATTAACTGTTGGACCTTTTATAGAATTAGATGTTCGTTACCCACTTGGGTTTTGGAAAAGAGGTTCATTTTTTGTAAATGCTACAAATCCTGATACAAAGGCGGGTACTTATATGGGACAGAAAGTAATCTTGTATGATCCTAGTAGTACCCATGACACCAAGTATTCTTGTGTATTTACAGGTTATATGCTGGTGGATCTTCTTATTTACAAGGAGAGTCTGGTTAATATAAAAGGAGACGATGATCCCTGATGTTTTATTATTGTTATTATTATTATCCATTTTGTATTAATTGTATTTGTATGCATGCATGTATTGGTTGTGTACTACCAGTCAAATTTACATATGATTTAGAAGTTCAATTTTTCTGAAATTAAATGTAAATTTTTAATATTTTATTTTACGTGATTAAGTATCAAGTTATTGAAATACCTCAAAATGATTACGGTTAATTTAATTCTAAAATTAAAAAATTGAAAATATATTTTAAATTAAAAAATACGATGAAATATATGACTTAGTTTCAGTTGAATGTTTATCTTTAACATTATAATCTCATCTGATTTTTCACGTTATAAAAATCACATGAATAATCTCAGCCTGTTTATTTTTCAATTTACATTAGTCTCATTTTTCCCTCAAATGACTTCTTTAAAATAAATTAATTAAGCAATAAAAAATTTTGGAAAATCAAAACGGATCAGTGTATCAATGAATTATGGCATCAAAGAATGGATCACCCCTTTTCAAAACTTTTACAAACGAAAGTTATCAATGTTACCGGTTGGTTAAAAAAAATATTTCATTTGTCCAAGTTATCAACCGGTAAAACGTTACAAACTTCATTTTCATGATTTGAATAAAATGTGATTTATAGGGGTCTGTCCCTTTTTCTCCCATATAAATTTTTTAATACTATGTGATTTTTTAGAAGATTGCATTATATATATATATATATATATATAGTCTTTCTATCGTAAGTTCGTCCTGATATAAAATATGGAGGAAATAGAGGTATATAGAACTTTTTCAAAATGGATTTGTGTAACTACAACCACTTTAATAACTCATGTTTTATTAGCACCAAAGTAAGTGATGAGACCAAAATGCCCCCATTTGCAAAATTTTCACAATTTCTCTCCATTCTCATAGACTCTCTCTCTCTCTCTCTCTCTCTCTCAAGCTCTCTCCTCTTTCGTTGTGTAAAGAACGAACAACTCCAACAAGGCTAGGTTGACGATTCAACGAACACTTGCGATTTTGGTTAACGATTTGACAAATGAACGATTTTGGTTGATGATTCGATGATTCGACGAACGATTTTGGTTGATGATTTTGGGTTTTCATTGTGATTTTGTTGTCGATTTTGATGTGAATTGTGAGTTTGTTGAATCTGAATGGGGTTGTTTGAATCTTGAATTGTTGGGTTTGGGTTTGGGTTTGTCAAATCGGAGAAGATGAACAGTAGTTGAAGTTGGGATTTTTTACGCTTATTCGAGACTTAATTGTTCCATTTCGAGACTTATTTATGAATATCCGAGACTTAATTTTATGAAGACTTATTTGCTCCATTTTCGAGACTTATTTTATGAATACCCGAAACTTATTCATGAATTTTCGAGACTATTAATGCGTTTCGAGACTTAATTCATGTTTGTTCGAGACTTATTCTGTTCGACCTTCATCAATGGTGAAAGTGACGAGCCGATGATGAGGCAGTTGACTCTGGAGATAGTTGGATCTGAAAGATCGAATGATGCTGAGTTCGTTGGCGCCATCGGTTTTGTCAAATTCACAATGGATCGTCATAGATCTGATGATGAAGATTCGATGACGGTTTGGGTTGAATTGGCTTTGTTTCTATCTCTACACAGCTCAAAAACATAAACGAACACTTCAGTTATAACGATTGGCACTCAACAAACGTTTTCCCGGTGGTTTTGCCGGTCAAATCACCGGTCGGCGGTTTTGAAAAAAAAAAGAAGTAAGAAAGTGAAGGATTCATAAGAGAAAAGAAAAGAACCTGGGGGTATTTTTGTCCAAATTCCAATTTTTGTGCTATTAAAACTAGACTTATTAATGTGGTACTATTTGCACAAGCCCTCCTCCAAAAAGTACTATATAATTTATAAACCCATAAAATATATCAGGATGAAAATGTGGACCACAAATTATAGAGAAGTTTTGACAAGTGCATACACTTTGAGATGTTAGGTTAGTGAATTTGGCAAATCTTAGTAGCGTATTTGAACTAGCTTGCTATTAATTAATTAGGTCCACAATTTGAACTTGATCACTCCCTTTTTCCCCGTAAATGAAGTGATTGTACTCAAGCCATTCATTGTTATGGGATGTTAGATTTGTGTTATATTAATTCCATTGTACGTGTTTCTGTTTATTGTTGATTTATTTATTAATTTATTTATTTTGAATTGCTTAAATGAAAATAAACTATTAGATATATTGTCCCAAAGGCCTCGGGATTTTTTTTCACAAATACATTAACATGCACTTTTTTCCCTTTCTACTAATTGGACTTTCTTTTGTTTGTTCATTAACATGCAAATTTAGGTGACCAGGATGCCATTGTGTATTTATAGACATTGACATGCATTTTCTGGAACAGAATATGGAAAAATATACTAACGCGCATTACACACATACATTCTCTATAAATGATTATCTCTCTATATATATGCATATATACATACACACACCGTATATGACAAAGTGTGATATAATGACTTTTGCAAAATCTCATAGCCACCACCATTTTTGTAAAAAACTCAACAACCCCATTTCACATTCAGTTCAGTCTTCTCCTTATCTGGTATCCATTATTTCTTGCCCCTGTATGACTTTACACATGCACACATTTCACATATATAAATCCAATATCTGTCACCAGTCTCTTTAGTTGTACGTCTCATTTTAAATCCAAAACACTCCAGACCATAATTAAGGCTATGTTTGGGATTGTTTTGCTCTGAAAATAATCCGTTTATAGCTTAACTTTAGAATTAATCAACTTTACAAAAAAGTGGGTATGTGTTTGGTAAACCGATTTTAAAAATTGTTTTGCTTTTGTAAGTATGGAAAATTTATTTGATAAAATTACAAAAATAGACAACATTAAACACAATGAAAAATAATCAAATAATATAATAATTATATGTTGAAAATTAAATATTAATAAAATAAATCTGAAATATTATTTTTTTAAAGAAAATATATTAAAAAAATAAAAACTTAAAATTGAAAACAGAGGAACCTCGTCGCCGGAGGAAGCTGGGCCGCCCTCTTCCGTCGACCTCACCATCGGATGGATCGTCCTGCATGTGAGTTTGCACCAGTATCCCTCGATTTCATCATCTCCATTGCAGCCAGCTCCCTCCTCCGCAGCGAATCGGAGAAAACCCAGAAACGCGCCGGCAGATCGGCTAGGCGCGTTGACGATCCACTTACTGAATCGCAACCGTCCGAGTCGCTTAACTCTTTTTCACGTGCTGCGCCATTACTCCTACCGGAAAGAACATTAGCATCAACGGTGGCGGAGGCAACGGAGGAGAGCTGGGTTGCCAGATCTCTGATCATTTCTCGCAACAGTAGCATCGATGTCGTCAGATCTCTGATCATTTCTCGCCGCGGATTCCACTGGAGGATGAGCTGGGTCGCCGGAGAATGCCAGTCCTGCTGCATCGACTTCCGACGGTGGCACCATGGCAGTGGCCACCATTCCCGATCGGTTTTTTATATTTTCATATTTTTTACTTTTTAGTTTTTTATTAGATTATTATTAAATATAAGGGTAATATTGTCTTTTACTAAAATAGTGAGGGTAATCTAGACATTGCATAAGCAATAAGCTATATTCTGCTTGAAAAAGCAACCCCCAACCAACTTCTCAAAAGCTGTTTTTTGAAGGAGCAAATTGCAAAATAAGCCGCTTTTGGAAAGTTTACCAAACACCTATGTACTCAAAACTTGAGAAATAAACACTTATTTCTCAAGCAAAAGCAATCCCAAACATAGCCTAAATCTCTTCATCATCTTCTGCTTTGATTGAGGATTAACCATATTGAAGAGGAAAGACATTGCTGCTTTGTTGTTAGTATTTGTTGTGTTTGGGATCCAGACATGCTTTTCACAGAATATTGGCAGAGCAAGTTTTCCAAAGGGATTCGTTTTTGGGACTGACTCTTCTGCTTTCCAGGTTGGTGATCTTTTGATGGTGGTGTTATTATCTTACAATTGTATTATGATAATAAATTCATTTTTCTTTTTTCTACTCCATTTCAAGCTCTCTAGCTGTTATTAGTGTTTTTTTTTTTTTTTTTTTGGTTTTGAGTTTAGGTTTCAAATGGAACATTCCAAGATCAAATGATTATAGCCACCACCTCCACCTCCGCCTCCAGTACCAGCTTGGTTGGTTCAAACTTGGCCAGCCGGTTATTGTACCGCACACAGTACAAAATGTTCCACAAACACATTAATACCAGCTTCATTCACAATACATGGACTATGGCCGATTGACGATGACAGATATGTTTTAATTTTTAAACAAAGCTGATGGTGACCGTCCTGGACCTCCCGGTAGAAAAATAAATATGACTGAATTCCAAAACCTAGTGGTATAAGAAATATCATGCTCGATTTGTGTCTATTAATCTCACAAACACACACACTAATCATGTTTAAAGCTCAACTAATATATTTTTCTTATCCATTTTGCAAACTAAAAATTTTCCTGATCTTGCTAGAGATTTGAGGAAAAAATGGCTAACTTTAACAAAAAGAACTGCAGAGGACTTTTGGTTGCAAGAGTGGAACACACACAGGCATCAACAACCGGTGCTTCAACCAGCAAACTATTTCCTCACCACCAGAGATATGGCGGATCGTACAGATTTGTTGAAGGCATTAAAGGCAGAAGGTATAGTGCCGGGACATAATCGTCGGTATCCAATCGTTGATATTGAAAATGTGATACGAATCGTGGTTGTTATTTTAATTAGTTGTTATCTTATTTTATGCTGCTTGTATTACTCAATAAGTTAGTGAGTATTTGTTAGTTGAATTGGTCAGTTACGTAAGTGGTAGCTAATGTCTAGGAGTAATGCCATGTATTTCTCCTATTATTTTGCATTCTCTTAAAATGCATTGTAGGCTATATATTAGCCATTTGAATTCAATAACAGATATGAAAAGAATTATAATCCCAATTATCTCTCCTCTCCTGATATATCTTTTAATTCACTTTCCCATATCATTCTTCTTCTTCTTTTAAAAATCTTCTACTGCTTCTTTCCTCTGTTTTCTTCACATACATAAATTAAAACCTTATCAGTGGTATTAGAGCTCTCCATCCATGGAGACTCGAGCCAAATCGTCTGCAGAATTTCGTAGCGAAATTCACGAAATCCTTTCTAGCCAGGAAACCCGAATCGATGAAATCGTTGCCAAACACGACACTCGTTTCGATCAACCCGTTGAACTCATCTCCAAGAATAATAATCGCTTCGAACAACTAGTCAATGATATGCAAGCCTTGCGTCTTCAACAAAATCAACCTGTATCCAGCCACATTCGACCCACCTCTGATAGAGAACCCCATTACCAATTTTGTCCCACATCACACAGAGATCCTACTTATTTCGACACAAGAGAGACATCCCACAACAGCTTGGCCACATATCACCATTCCAATTTGAAATTGAATTTTTCGACGTACAATGGTCTGGATGATCCAACAGGATGGATTTTCAAAGCCGAGTAGTATATTGAATTCAAGAAATCGAGCCTTAATTAACAACAAGTGCAGCTGGCCTCATTTCATTTGGAGAAAGTCGCACTTCAATGGTATCGTTGGTATACGAAGAACAAAGGGCCATTACGCTAGGACAAGTTTACCAAAGCAGTCCTCCATCATTTTGGTCCAACGGACTACGATGATCCGTCCGAAGCTTTGTCACGTCTTAAACAAACCACAACAGTCAATGCATATCAGGTGGAGTTCGAGAAACTATCACATAAAGTCGATGATCTACCAGAAATTTTTTTAGTGGGTTCTTTCATAGCAGGTTTGGAGGATGAGATAAGGTTGGACATACGTGTTAAACAGCCAAGAACATTGTCCAATGCCATTAGTGTGGCACACCTTATTGAGGAATGAAATCAACTCTAAAGGAGGCCATCAATTCCATTTCAGCCAGCAGTTACGGTGAGTCAAAACCAACCAGCTCCGAGTTCCACGGTGGGACTTCTTGGACCCTCACCTACGCAGCCAGTCAATCAGGTCGCAAGTTCTTTCCAAGGACCGGTTCGTCAGATTACGGGACAGGAGGCGCAAGAGAGGCGTAAAAAGGGGCTCTGTTATTATTACGACGAAAGGTTCGTACCCGGACACCGCTGCTCCCGACCGCAGCTCTTCATGATAGAGAATGTGCAGCTTGATACCGGAATCGAAGATGTAGATATGGAACTCGAGTCCGGAACCAACGACAATTACCTTGATAGTTCGACCCAATTTCATCCTTGTCTGATAAATTTAGGGGGGTGGATTGATACGAATCGTGGGTGTTATTTTATTTAGTTGTTATCTTATTTTATGCTGCTTGTATTAGGCCAACAAGTTAGGGCTCACACTTCCAATAGGTCTGGAGATTTCCTCTCCATATGATTTAACTACAAGCACACCTTGAGACCATTTAACCGGGAGGCTGTGGTCAGAAGTCCACATTGCAACCCCAGAGGCCCAGACGAAGCCATCTATAGAGGAAATACCCCAAGATCGCCCCAAAACCTATGAAGGAAGAAAACAGAGAAAAGGAAAAGATTTAGTAGATGTAGAATCTCTAGAAAGGTAAGGCCAAAACCGAACACATGGGACTGCCCCCCGATAGTACACACCAGAAGATCCGACAGAGACACCATTCTATTTCTTCCAAGGATAAAAATCCTTAGCCGAGGAGGGGATTTCGATCAAAATGGGCTAAACGAAGAAGATTTGAAAGCATAGAAGATCCAAGATCTGAAGACAGCATGGATAGCGGGGAAGATGGTTACTGAAGAATAACGATCAAGAGCTAGCTCGGTTCGGGGGGAGAACCAATCGGTCGACGATGCGTCACTCTACAAGAGCTATAAAAGAAGGTCTAGGCAATGGCTCAGAGATATGGACAAAGTGCCTTATCAGATGACGAATCAGATAGCCCATTCATCAATCAAGTTGCTCATACCCAATTCCTGGAGAGGTTCAGGATGCCGACTATAGAGCAATACAAAGAGACTAGGGACCCGAAGGAATGTGTCAGGTGGTTCCGTAACATCATGGCACAATACTCATTCAACGATGGACTTTTATGCTTGACGTTTCCCCTAACCTTCGACGATCTCGCCTCCGGATGGTTTAGGTGACTCCACCCAAGGGTATTAGCAATTTTTCTGGTTTCAGCAAATCATTCGTGAGAAAGTTCATAGGAAGCATGCAGTTGAGAAAGTCACTCGCCCACTTTTCGAATCTAAAACAACAGAAGAACGAATCCCTCAAGAAGTATCTGACAAGATTCTAGAAAGAAGTCGCTTAGATCGAAGGCATCAGCGATGTGGCTATCACAGCCAATTTCACCAACAGTTTAAATATCAATGATCACGCGACTGCATTTTTGATTTGTCGACCCTGGACTCAAGCTTTGCATTGTGTTTATGGCCATGCACATAGCTACCCCCTTATGCTACCTCCTCCTCTTTAGCCAATGCATAATCATCTCTTCGTAAGTCTTTGGTCAGTCTCTTCGCAGGTCAAAAGACATTTCCTATCTTTTATGTTCGTTTCTTGGGTAAAATCGATATTTAATGGTTTAAATAAGTGTTTTAGGTAAATAAAGGAATTCAGGGGCATTGTAGTAATTTTGGAGAAAAAGGGCTAAAATGTAATATTCTGGAGAAGATTGAAGATTTTGTGAATAGAAGAGAAGTCAGGGGTACAAATTGTAATTTGCCATGCAAAGCACAGAGGTCAGGCCACGTCAGCGTTGGAAACGATGCCGTTTTGGGGTAAGCTTGCGTCACGCCTGATGTCAACATGGTGTCAGGTCCTCTTCTTTAGCTAGCAGGGTCGACCAGCGACCCGGACCCGTGACAGACCCGACTTTGACCCGATGCTTTTTTGGCCATTTTTCGGTGGTTTTTTCAGCCAATCTCTACCCAGATCGATGACCAACTTCATTCCGGTCACAATGGACCTATTTTAGGCCTTCCATGCATATGTTTCTCATCTCATCCAAAGCCTCTAAATCTATGGCCAACCAAGATTGCAAGGTCATGTTTGAACAATCTCTTAGCCACTCAAAATCATCCAAAACCACGGGAAGACCGCGACTTAATGCCATGGGGAAGTTCAAGCAAAGTAGAATGACTAAACTCGCGGGTTCACGTCCATTTTCTTCCGTGACTTCCATCGGCAAGCAAGAACCCGCGAGACAGGGAATCCAAACCCGCGAGCTTGACCGACTTAGGAGATATTTCGTCCAAACCATGCCCAATTCATCCTCTCTATAAATATACCTCTTTTACCAACAAAAACACAATCCCTAATATCCAAATAAAATACTATCATTACCTAGAAATACCCTAAATAGCTTAGAATAACCTAAACTCTCACTTTCAACACTTTTTGACACCAAGCTTGGGAAAGACAAGGAGAAGTCTAGCTAGCTTGAAGACTTCATAAGAGATTGGTTGTCTTCTTTATCTCTTTGTTTACTTTAGCTTGTTTATGTGTTTTTGACTACATGTTTATGTTGGGAATAAATTTGTGCTTCATGGATATGATTTATTCAAGGATTAGCTTTGTGAATGAAACTAGAAATTAAATGTGTTAGATGTTTCACATATTCTAGGTTTTGATTCATTGTTTTTATGACTAGACTATATTTTGATTTGTGTGCTCACATGATTAAGTCTATGTCTGCATGATTTGTACTTGATCCATACATCTCATATGTTCATGCATCATCTTGTGTGATTTCATCACTTGGATTGTTAAATTAGGATATCATACATTGTGTGCTCATTGTCTAATTCTAGTTTCCATAGCTCATATTGATCATATGTCCTATGTTGAATGTGCTTGCATCATTTGCATCATATAGATCATTCCCTTGTAAGAGGTGGAAGACTTGGCTAAGAGTGTGAGGCTTTAAGTAAGTCCAAGCAATGGAAGACTTGGTTAAGAGTGTGAGGCTCTAAGTAATTTCAAGCATGGAAGTCTTGGCTAAGAGATGTGAGGCCTCTAAGTAAGTCCGAGCAAAGTCTTGTCTAGAGGTGTGAGGCTCCGGTTAGACTAGCATGGAAGACTTGGCAAGGGGTGTGAGGCTCCTATAGGTCCGAGCAAGAAAAGTCTCTTGTTGTTGAGTGATTCTTCAACATAGAGCAAGGGAAGTCTTGGGAAGGGGTGTGAGGCTCCTATAGGTCTGAGCAGGGATATTCTCTAGAGGCATGCAATGTGTCTCGGTTAGAGAATAGGCAAGTTCTTCTCTAGTGGGAATAGATAGGGAGAAATCCAATAGATTGTGATACAAGAGAGTTAGTCACATTTGAGGGTATATTCTTATTTAACTAGTGAAAAACCTTTTGTCGGTGGTTGTGGATACAACCCGTGGATGTTTCCTCTTCGGAGGTTTACCACGTAAAAATATCGTGTGTCAAATGTCTTTTTCCTTATCTCTTGTATTGTATTTGTTTTAATCAAATTGATCTTGAAAGCATTATAATTGATTACATTCTTGTGAGACTAGATCTTTGATTATCCTTGTATCTTTCATATATACTTGTACTATTGTGACATATATAATGAATACAATTACGTATTTGGTGATTTGTTATTTTTGGTATATACTCCACATGATATCCATAGGCTATATTTGAACTATATATTGAATATGCTTGTTAATGGTCTATGCATGCACATTTGTGTTTATAGTGGTGTTTTATAAGCTATCTAGAGGGACAAACTTTTGTTTGTTTCAAGGGTTTGAAAAAGGCCATAAAACCTATTCACCCCCATCTAGGTAAGCTTAAGGCAATTTAACCGTGATTGTATTTACAATTGGTATTAGAATGGGTCGTCAGAAGGCACTTAACGAGATCCGGTTTATATTCATGTGTGAATTGCTAGGATTTTGAAGTCGTGGTTTTACAAGATGATGTTATGGCCGAATGGGCTTCCAACTTTAGGCCTCCTCTTCTCAAGGGTCACAACTACGGGTTTTGGAAATTAAGGATGAAGGCATACATTCACTTTATTGATAAAAGAGCTTGGATGATTGTTGAAGAAGGTTATTTATCACCAAACAAGATATTTGAGAATGGTACCATCATTTCCAAGCCTAGAAATGAGTGGTCTGCTAATGAGTTCGAGTTGGTGAAATGGCATCATCGGGTGGTGAATGCTATTTTCAGAGGTGTGGATTGTAGGCAATTTTCCTACATCCAAAACCTAGAGACCGCAAAGGAGGCGTGGGATGTTCCCTTTGTCACCAATGAGGGGACTAAAGCGGTGATGAAGTCTCAGCTTTAAATGCTCACATCTAAATTTAAGATATTGCAAATGTGTGAGGAAGACAAGTTTGTTAACTTTCAAGACAAACTACTAGACATTGCCAACCAATGCCAAGCTCATAGCACTCCAATCTCCGAAGAGCAGCTCAATTGGAAGATCCTAAGATCTCTACCTAAGAGGTTCAAAGTCAAGGTAACGGTCATTGAAGAGAACAAAAATGTTGACGTCATGAGTTTAGATAAGTTGCTATGATCTCTTCAAACTTATGAGGCTAGCATGAAACCGAAGGCTAAAAACAAGGGTTTTGCTCTCAAAGTTGTCAAAGAAGCTAGTAGTGATGACGACGAGGAAATGGCTTTATTGGTAAGATAGTTTAGGAAGTTCTTGAAGAGAGGTGCCAAACCAAGTGGCAATTTCTCTAAGGAAGTCAAGAAGCTAATAACGCCTATTTCTACACTTAGTATAGCCCCGTCTCCTATCCTTTTGCATTCGTTTTTCGGGTAAAACTACGTATTTTACGGTTTATTAAGCTTATGCAGGCTTCCTAAAGCAATCCCAAGGAGATCAAGCTTTTTGGGCATCATTGGAGTAAAAAGGGGCAACAAGTGGAGCTGAAGACAGGGCTAGCGCTAGTCACCAGCGCACATAGGGCAAAGATGTTGCGTTGGTCCAGCGCCGGACGACCAGCGCAACTCTCACAGAGAAGCAGCGCTGGTGCCAGGCGCTGGTCACCAGCACAACCACACCAGCGCCACACCAGCGCCAAGGCTTTCCAGCTCAGCTGTTTCTAGATTTTCATACCTTAATTCCATACACTATAAATACCTCCCTTCAGCTCGTTTATAAGGACCTCTACCATGACCACTTAGCTCCAAAACACCCCATTCTCACTCCAAACCTCCCAAGAACACATCTTTCACTCAAATCCTTCACTAAATCACTCAACACTTCCATCAAATCACCATCTAAAAACAAATCCCACTTTACCACTTCATTTCCTCACATACATCTACCATAAAAATCCCACCTTGGAGCAAAAGAAGTCAAGGAGGGAAGAAGCCAAGCACATCCAAGCAAAGAGAGGAGAAGCTCTTCACTTAGTTTACTCTAAACCTTTCTCTCTTACTTTTACTTGTTCTTTCTCATGGCTTGTACTTATTTTACATCTTTTGTAGTCATCATTTGTAATATGAACTAAATCCATCTTGGCTAAGGCCAAGATGAGACATTTTCCATGAATTAATAGTAAAGGCCATCACTTTATCTTCATTGCTTGTGTTGTGTACATTTATTTCATGCTCTTAATGATTCTTAATGATTATTGAATGTCTAGCTAGCATTTAGTGATTATTTGGTTGTTGTGTGAAGTACCAAGAGGAGAAGCACACAACGTGCTCGATGAAATGAGTGATAGAGGTTGGTAAGATAGAGATATGCGATGCTAACCTCTAGGATTCATTTGTGTGCCATGAAGCTTAATGAATTTGTATGTAGTTCGGATAACCATTGAGAAGTAGGTTGTTGGTGCATATAAATATTGTCTCTATCACTTGAGAGAGGTTAGAGATTAATTTAGGGTGTCACGAATCTACACACATACTTGCATATTTTATTTCAATGATGTGCCAAAATTTGTTAAGGATTGGATAGGTGGAATCATGGTCTTAGCCTAATTTCTCTTACGTATTACAATCACTTGCTTGTGTTTGGTCTAGCTTTGTTTACTTACATTGTCTTGTTTCATTATTTGCATTAGTGATAGTCTAATTTAGTTAATTTGAGTAGTGTAATCTTATAAACAAATATTGGCTTGTCTAAATAGTAACCAAATCAATCAATTGTGGTAATCGATTTCATCAATCCTCGTGGGACGAATTCTATTCACCACTGTACTACTCTTTCGGCTCCATACTATTGCGGGTGCTTGTTTAAAGTGTGGTCAGAAGCCATACACTCCAAGGTACAACAAGGATAGGCATGACAAGAGTAAAAGCAAGGTTGAATGCTACAAGTGCCATGGCCTTGGTTATTTTGCTTCCGAATGTCCAAACACATTTGCTAAGACGGACAAGAAATGGAAGGCAATGGCGGCCACTTGGAGTGATGGTGAAGACTCCAGTGATAAGAAGAGCTTTAGTGACGAGTCTTCTAGTGAAGAAGAGCTAGTTAACAATTTTGTTGCTTTCACAACCTATCACTCAACTTTAGAGGAGAAATATCAAGTTTCCTTGGACAAGGAAATTGATTCAAATCTTCAAGAGCAATCAAGTTCGGATTCATCTCATTTTAATCGTTTGGCTACAGTTAAGAGCCTTGAAAAAGAATTGGAAGTAGCATTAAGAGAGATTGAAGAAAAGGAAGATTTGATCAAGACACAAGTGGATGAGTTTATGACAACAACTCGAAGGTTCTTGGTTGAAAAGAGTGGTCTTTCCAAGAAGCTTAGAGAAGTTGAGGAGATTATTCGTGAAAAGGATAGGATCATCTCTAGCTTATGTTAAGGAGATTCAAGTGGCTTAGTGGTTGAAGAGAAGCTCATAGAAGCATCACTTCCTACAAGCGAGGAGAGTGTCATTGATGACAAGAAACCTCTTAAGAAGAGATGTTCCAAAACCAAGAACAAAGTGAAGAACAAGGTACTCCTAGAAACTCCTGTTTGTGTTTTTTCACAACCGGAAAGTAAAATCTTTTCTTTTATCCCCATATGTCATTTTTGCAATACCGTAGGCCATATCAAGCCCAAGTGCTTCAAATTCATTGAATATTGCAATTTAGAAAATGCATTTTAGAAAATGCATCTAGGGATAAAGAGATTGAGCTTCATTATAAGCATGCTAGGGCTTTAGAATATGGAAAGCATGAAAATGTTTCAAAGCATGTTAAAAATGTCCGAAAAGTGAAGAATGTGAACCTTGTTAAATTTGACAAAGCATTTGTTGCTAATGATGTTGAAAAGAAGAGTATCAATGATATTCTCTTGGATCAAGTGATAGATATTCTCTATTCTAGATTCAACATCGTTGTCAAAAAGGATCTTGATAATGTTTGTGTAGGTTCACCCAAGATCAAGTTGGTTAAGCGTGAGTGCTCTTACCATTGAGTAAGTTGCACAAGTGAGTTAGCTTGAAGATTAGTGTCAAGTTGTTAAGAAGCTTAGCAATCTAGCTTTGTATTTACATAACTTGGCATAAACTTAGCTATCTCACATAAGTGTTATGATAGTCGAAATCTATTGATTAACTTTTGAGAAGTTCTTTTATGAAATCTATATGGTGACAATCATGTTAAGACTTTTGAAGAAAGTCATTAATATATGTGTTTGAGTTGAAATGCTAAGTCTTTAGTCTTTTGGATTGACACACCAACAACTTGTTGTCATGAGGACAAACACGCCAAGAGGACTCATAAAAAGGGTGAAGACTTTACATTTGATGAAAAATAGCTTGCAAAAGTATCTCTATATCACATTTCTTGCTTACTTGATTTTTCATCTATCGACTCATTGTGTAGCACCACTTCATGATGCATGTCATATTAGAGAACTAGTATAGTGTTTGTATGGTTCTCATTGACATTTGCTTTTTATTTTTTATTTTTTTATTATTTTATTTTTAAGATCTTTTGGTGATAATTGTTCACATTGATCTTAATTATGATGTGTGATTGTTTGTATGAATGTTGAGTGGCAAGTTTTTGAAAAATATGGGCTTCATATTCTTTGAAAAGCTACTCTCTTAGTTTTTTTTTTTGATCGTGTGCTTTTAAGCCATAAAACTTGGTTTCAAAAATGCACTTTGCTTCTCTTGTATGCATAGTAAAGTAAGTTCAGTTAGATTGATGTCAGTTTTGGATACAACTTGAAGTCTTAAGGACTAGTACGTTTAAATATGACCTATGGTTGGTATCCATTTGCTTCGGCAACATATAACTCAACGAGCACCTTCATGGAAAGGGCTACACACCTTGGTTGTGCAGCCTCCCAATATAGGAAAGGGCTACGCCATTGTGATGAGTGAAAGCCACCATGAAGCGTATATGTTTATGTTAAAAAAAATCAAAGAAGTATTGAAAAGAATCATTTAAAAAATATATTTGATTCAAGCCTAAAACAAAACAAAAAGGCTTTAAAGAGTATAGTTAAATAATAAAATTAGCTTGGGTTGTCAAATAGAAATGGAATGACGAGCCACATGCACACACACGCTCACATGTTGAAATCTATTCTCTTTATAAGCAAAATATCAGATGATAACCGGTTTGACCTTTTTATGGAAAGGCTTAAGATGAATAGATGTTGAAAATGTTTGCATGCTTGATTATCAAATTACTTCTTTTCATATACTTGAAGCAAAATCTTCACACACTCACATTTGCTTATTTGGTATTTTGATACTTTAGCAATTTTTGAAGACATATAAGAGTGATTGAAAATCTTAGTGTAACTCTCTTTGCTATGTGGAGCTTATTTGAAAAATCTATTAAAATTGCTTGGTGATGTAAATGTGTAGCTATTTTTGTAAACAATTGTCTATCTAAATCTTAGATAGGGCATTTATCAAGGGGGAGCATTATTTGCTAAACTTTTGCTCTCTTTTATGAAATGTTCACATGTTCTTCAAGATTATTGTTTGTTGGCATTATATTTGTTTTTGATAAATCTTAAAGATGCTATGCTAATTCTTGATACGCATATTGATTTTTCAAATTATATTTTGCCTTTGTATATATTTTTTTATTACTAACTTGCTTTGATGTTTCCACTCATGTTGTTGGTTGTTTTTGGTTAGTGTACCTTCACAAGATATGGGGAAATCAAAAGTATCAAGTGTTGAGAAGTCAACCAAATCCATAGGTAATCCAAAGTCTTCAAAACCTCTCTCTAAGAAATCCAAACCTATTAAGGTAAATCCTTTAGGTGTGATGGGAACCAAAAAGATTATCTTTGATAGAGGAATAGACTTGTGTGATTGTGAAGGATCTCTTGTTCACAAGTCAATTGTTGATAGAAAGTGGAATTCTTGGATTGACATGGTTGGTATAGTAAATGAAAATATGGTTAGAGAATTCTACCATAAATTCAAGGAATGTACTTTCCATGTGAATGCCATGATGAACATTAGAGGTGTTATCTTTAGAGTTTCTTTGGATCTAATCAATGAATTCCTTGGTCTTTCTTGTGATTTTTCTTCGGAACTACTTGATGTATTGATGATCTTAATGAAATGGGAAGAACTCTTTGTGGAGATAACAAGTTTGAGTGGGGAAAACATGTTTTCATCAATCAAAGTGAGTTGACCAAAATTAGTGCATATTGGCTTTTGTTTGTTTGTGCAAATCTTGTTCCTTTAACTAATGTAACTGAGTTGAAAAAGGAAAAGATCAAGATAGTGTATTTCTCGGTTACCAACAAGCCTTTAAACCTAGGAGATATTCTTATAGAGCACATTGATAATACAGCTCGTACACTTAGAGGGGATAAGAAACTTCCATTTCCGGGGTTTATTTCTCATTTGTGTATGGCACATGGAGTAAAGAGAGTTGAGAAGGATGTTCTTCTCCCACCATTGGAAACTTTTTGTGAAAAATGTGTGGCATACATGTCATACAAAGAAAAGGGTGGTAATGACACTTTGAGACTTTTTGGAAAGATTTAAGAGTCAATAATGTGTCAAGCTCGACTTTTATTCCTGATTGGGTCATTCAGTTGAAGGAAGAGCTTGTGTCATCAAGGAATGAGATAGTGGAGTTAAAGGCAAGAGTCAAATGCTTGTAGGAAAGCAACTCTTCGAGTAATGATTCCAACTCCAAATTTTATGTGAGATCAACGAAGCGGTCAATGTTCTTTGGTGGCACTAGTGGCTAACAAAGCATTTGTGATCTCAAGGTATCATTTCTTGTTTCCTTTTTGACGTCATTTTATGTCAAAAGGGGGGAGAAATATGATATGCTTATATCTTTTTTTTTTTTTAAACTTCTTATGGCATGTAATAACTTGATTAGGATATTTTGTGTATATGCATGTATTAAGGGGGAGAATACATGTATTTGGACTTAATTGCTATATTCCATTTGAACTTAAATGCCATATTTTTGTTAAGTAGATATTTGCCATATTCTCTTGGATATTCTTGTGGTTTCAAGTCTATTGTTAGATGATATTAAGGGAAGCTCATGAGAATATGTTCAAGACTTGTTGAAGAATAGTCTAGGATGATATCTTATTGTAAAGTGCGGGTGGGTTTTTGTGACCAATCTTCGTTTGTAATGTTTAGAATTTTGTATAGGTGTTTTGACATAGAATTTGCCAAAGGGGGAGATTGATAGGATTTTGAGTATTAGTTGGCATTATTCTATATCAAAACGTTATTTGCTTTGTATTGTTGTGTTGTCCTTTGTTACTTGGTTTATCAAGCTTCAAGTAAACCGGACAATGTTTCAAGCAAAGTGTTGCCTTCGTTCGAGGAAATCGCTATATGTCAACAAAGGTAATTATACCTCTTTCCTCTTACAAGGCTTAGGTGCACACACACACAAAATTCATTCATAAGTGTCCCTGCATAGTTGTGCTAATTTAGTATAACACATTCACATATTTAAGTGTGCTCATGCATTGCTCTCATATTGTTATACATAGTAGAAATACATATACTAGGACTATGTCTAGGAAAATGCATGCTTGTGTGATCTTATGTTTATTTGTTTAAGTATAAGTGAATTAAACTTGAATATTTTCTTAAATGATTCCTTGTTGAGTTTCGGTCGTTTCGGATACTCACTCATTTGATTTCGAGTTCAAATGAGGAAGTTACGCAACTTTACGTTCCTTAACAATGCATTGTCTTCGTCTTCGTATATCAAGTTGAGTTCATGTCCAATTGTCAAAGTTTCATAGTTGTCCTTCTGTGTAAGTGATTAATAGTTCGTAACCTGGAAACGGATTTGAATTCTGAGTTCGGAGGCCAATGGACGGTCGAAGAACACAAGGGGTATGCGAGGAGAAGAGCCAAAGTGAAAATGGCTCACTTGGGAGGATTCCAATGGAAGCGCGTGGCCACCACGGGAAGAAGGCCTCTTGGCCTCCCCATGTTAGCCACACACCTCCATGGGGATAGCCAAGAGCTGGCCTCCCAAGTGGGTCCCACTTCAATTTGGTCTCCCTCCCAATCTCTTTTAAATACCTCTCTCTCTCACTTATTCATTGTCAAGAAGAAAATGTGCAGAAAATTTCTCTCCAACTTTCTCATCTTCAAAACACCATAACTTTCTTATTCGAACTCTGAATTGAGTGATTCAAGTTGAAGAATCTTTATAATCAAGTCTCCTAACCTTTCTAAAAGAGTTTGTAGCTGGTTGATTGAGTTTTAGAGCAGTTCCACTGTCAAAACCGAACCAGTTCGGGATTTCAAGGTATTGAGTCAAACTTTGTGATTTTATCTTTTATAATTCTCAATTGCCTTGGGTTTTCTTCTTACATATGTATGTTATGTATATTGAAAGCTATTGAGAAAGATAGCTTCATATCGAAGCTAATCTAGTCTAATTAGAGACAAATGTGAACTAGTTTTCTATGATTCTAGTATATCACATGTTTGAGAGTTGTATTATGTTTAGCTTGATATCTAAGGTTATTTGTGACTTGATCGACTTATTCTAAGATCAATAACCTTGCTAGAACATTCATTAATCATATATTGTTATTCTAGCATTTTGGTGTATGTTTATAATATTTTGAATTTCTACTTCATGGATATGATTTATTCAAGGATTGGCTTTGTGAATGAAACTAGAAATTACATGTGTTAGGTGTTTCACATATTCTAGGTTTCGATTCATTGTTTTTATGATTAGACTATATTTGATTTATGTGCTCACATGATTAAGTCTATGTCTACATGATTTGTACTTGATCCATACATCTCAGATGTTCATGCATCATCTTGTGTGATTTTATCACTTGGATTGTTAAACTAGGATATCATACATTGTGTGCTCATTGTTTAATTATAGTTTCCATAGCTCATATTGATCATATGTCCTATGTTGAATGTGCTTGCATCATTTGCATCACATAGATCATTGCCTTGTAAGAGGTGGAAGACTTGGCTAAGAGTGTGAGGCTCTAAGTAAGTCCAAGCAAAGGAAGACTTGGTTAAAAGTGTGAGGCTCTAAGTAATTTCAAGTGTGGAAGTCTTGGCTAGGAGGTGTGAGGCCTCTAAGTAAGTCCGAGCCAAGTCTTGTCTAGGGGTGTGAGGCTCCGGTTAGACAAGTGTGGAAGACTTGGCAAGGGGTGTGAGGCTCCTATAGGTTCGAGCAAGAAAAGTCTCTTGCTGTTGAGTGATTTTTCAACTTAGAGCAAGGGAAGTCTTGGCAAGGGGTGTGAGGCTCCTATAGGTCCAAGCAAGGATATTCTCTAGAGGCATGCGATGTGTCTCGATTAGAGAATAGGCAAGTTCTTCTCTAATGGGAATAGATAGGGAGAAATCCAATAGATTGTGATAAAAAAGAGTTGGTCACATTTAAGGGTGTATTCTTATTTAACTAGTGAAAAACCTTTTGCCGGTGGTTGTGGATTCAACCCGTGAATGTTTCCATTTCGAAGGTTTACCTCATAAAAATATCTTGTGTCAAATGTCTCTTTCCTTATCTCTTGTATTGTATTTGTTTTTATCAAATTGATCTTGAAAGCATTGTAATTGATTACATTCTTGTGAGATTAGATCTTTGATTATTCTTGTATCTTTTATATGTACTTGTACTATTTTGACATATATAATGAATACAAGTATTTGGCAATTTGTTACTTTTGGTATATCCTCCACATGCTATCCATAGGCTATGTTTGAACTATATGTTGAATATGCTTGTTAATGGTCTATGCTTGCACATTTGTGTTTATAGTGGTGTTTTATAAGCTATCTAGAGGGACAAACTTTCGTTTGTTTCAAGGGTTCGAAAAAGGCCTTAAAACCTATTCACACCCCTCCCCCTATAGGTAAGCTTAAGGCAATTTAACCATGATTGTATTTACAGATCTTATGGCATATGAGACTCGGTCATATGAGTGAGAGAGGGTTGTGTGAGCTATGTAAGAAAAATCTCTTAGGTGGAGACCAAATAACTAAGTTAGATTTCAGTGAAAATTATGTCCATGGAAAACAACATAAGCTTAATTTTACTACTACCCAACACACTACCAAAGAGGTCCTTGAATATGTTCACTCAGACCTTTGGGGACCAGCAGAGGTTCCCACTTTCTTTCCTTGATAGATGACTACTTTAGGAAAGTGTGGATTTACCTTTAAAAATCCAAGGATCAAGCTTTTGATAGTTTCAAAGCTTGGAATAAGTTGGTTGACAACCAAACTTTTAAGAAAGTTAAAACTCTTAGAACTGACAATGGTCTTGATTTTGTAAGGAAAAATTCAATGAATTCTGCAGTAATGAGGGAATTCTAAGATATAGGACATTTAGGTATACACCCCAACAGAATGGTATAGCAGAAATGATGAATAGAACTATCCTTGATAAGGTTAGATGCCTTTTAATCAGCTATGGTTTAAGTCAAAAATTCCGGGGTGATGCTACCACAACAGCCACCTACCTAATAAATAGGTCTCCCTCTACTGCTATAGGCCTAATAATACCCAAGTAAAAATAGACTGGTAGGTCTCCTAGTTTGAAACACTCAAGGGTGTTTAGGTGTGTGGCCTATGCTCACCAATCAGAAGGGAAACTAGAACCTAGGTCTCTTAAAGAGGTTTTCTTATGATATTCCCTAGGTGTTAAAGTATATAGAGTTTGGCTTAGGGATCAAATAGGCTTTAAAGTAATAATTAGTAGAGATGTAGTTTTTGATGAGACTAAAATGCCTTGTAAAGGAAATGACCATACTTCTGAATCTGTCCTAGATCCTTTAAAAGATGATGAAGACAAGATTCATGTGGAATTTGGCAGCCCACCACATGGTCAAGTCTCAGTTCAGCCTAATC
Source organism: Acer campestre (assembly GCA_954870605.1). Classification (NCBI taxonomy): domain Eukaryota; kingdom Viridiplantae; phylum Streptophyta; class Magnoliopsida; order Sapindales; family Sapindaceae; genus Acer; species Acer campestre. Next base: position 29,717,161 of record OX940802.1, read on the forward strand.
CTATTGAGGATGAAGGGGCTGCCCATTCTAATCTAGATGATCAGGTGGGAGAGAGTCAAAATCAGCCAGAGATAAATAATTCTCTAGCTGATTACAAGCTGGTGGAGAGTCATCAAACCTAACAGTAAGTATTCCTACGCAAATGTGATTTCCTTTGCGTTGTGCAGTAGCCAAGAAATTGAAAATGTTGAACCTAAGACTTATGATGAAGCAGTTAATTCACTTGATAAGCTGAAATGGGTTAGTGCTATGAGAGAAGAGATAGATTCTCTTTTGAAAAACAGAACTTGGTCCCTTGTTGTTAAACCTGAAAAATAGAAAATTGTACCTAGTAAATGGATTTATAAAATTAAGGAAAGCGTAGAGAAAAAATATACTTCCTAGGTATAAGGCTAGATTAGTAGCCAAAGGCTTTACATAAAGAAAAGGAATTGATTATGATGAGATATTCTCTCCGGTTGTCAAATATAAAACCATTAGGATAGTGTTAGCCTTGGTTAGCTATTTTGGTTTATAGTTAGAACAATTAGATGTCAAAACAACCTTTTTGCATGGGTACTTGGATGAGACCATATATATGTCCAAACCGGAGGGTTTTGAATCCAACTGTAAACCCTCCCATGTGTGTCTTCTTAAAAAGTCTTTATATGGGCTTAAACAAGCCCTTAGACAATGAAATAAAAAAGTTTGATAGCTTTATTACTAGCATAGGTTTCATTTAAAGCAAGTTTGATGCATATTTTTATTTCAGCAGTGAAAATATCAATAATACTGTCTACTTGCTTTTATATGTTGATAATATGTTAATTGCTAGTAAGGAAATGTCTAGGATTATAGAGTTACAGAAGAAGTTGAAGTCTGAATTTGATATGAAAGACTTAGGTAATGCAAAACTGATTTTGGGCCTGGAAATTGTTAGATTTAGGGAAGATAACCAGCTATGTTTGAAGTAGCCCAGTTATTTGAATAAGCTGGTTGATAGGTTTTCAATGAGAAATTACAAGCCTACTAATATCCCTCTATGTGCTAATTTTTTGTTAGTCGTTGCTCTATCACCTAGGTCATTAGAGGAGAGTAGACACATGGAAAATGTACCATATTCTAGTGTTGTAGCATTTGTGATGTATGCTATGATAAACACTAGGCCTGATTTAGCACAGGCCATTAGTGTGCTATCTAGGTATATGGCCAATCTAAGGAAAGGCCATTGGAATGCCATGAAATAGCTACTCAGGTACATCAGCTCTAACACTTTTGTAGGGCTGAATTACGATTGTTCTAATAGTGTATTAGACTTAGTTAAATATATTGACTTTGAATTTGCAGGTGACAAAGATAAGAGGAGGTCTACCACCTCTTATTTCTTTACTATTGCTGGCTGTTGTATTAGTTAGAGAAGCTAACTACAATCAGTTGTGGCTCTTTTCACAACTGAGGCAGAATACATAGCTGTCATTGAAGCTATAAAGGAAGTCATTTGGCTTCAAGGTCTTCTAAGTGAGATAAGAGTATTTAAGGGTAAGGCTGTAATTTTCACTGACAACCAAAGTGCCTTGCACTTATTTAAAAATCCTGTGTTCCATGAGAGAATAAAGCACATAGAGGTTAGATCCCATTTTATTAGAGATAAAATCTTTGAAGGTATTGTTGAGGTGAAAAAGGTGTCCACTGAAGAAAATCCAACAGATATGGGAACTAAAGTTGTTCCTTATAGCAAGCTCAAGCATTGCTTGAACTTGCTGAAAATTGGTGATTATGGCTAATCTATTTGTTTTTTAGTCTTGAACCATGTATCATAGGAAGAACTTTCTTTGCTATGTGATGATTTGGTCTAAGGTGGAATTTATGGTAATTTGGGTTAGCGTATATCATCACAAATAGGCCTAAACGAAAAGCACAAAAGAAGACTAATCCAGAAGCCCATATTAGGATCCAATATCAACACTAATGGTGTTGATTTGATCACGTGACAAAATCCATCGTGGCAAGCTTTAAATGGCTGGAGGAGATATCGGTGCTAACTCATGTGATAAGGTTATATATATGCTAAAGTGAGAGAAAGGAAATCAAATTGTCACTTTTGAATTAGGTTTTCATTTCAGCTTTCTCTCTCTCGAAAGTTCTATGATATTCTCTCTTGTAAATCTCGTTAGATCTTGGTGAATCCAAGTGTTTTCTTTGTAATAGTTGTGAGATTATTGTGTATTGAGAGTGTACATAGGTTCGGTTCATGTTTGTTGTAAGGTTGTGGGATTTCTTTGTTAATCCATAGTAGATTGAGCGTTGTTGTAGGTAGATCTTCATTGCTTTTGATAGATCTAGGGTTCCAGTTGAGTTTCTAGGTTACTTGAAGGTTTCCTTTGGTATATTCTTGTTTGTAAGACAGTCATATAGTGGAGAGAGCCTTCGTGTGAGGTTTAACGTGGATGTAGGCTCGGTTTAAGCTGAACCATGATAACTCTGGTGTCCTTCTCTCTTCTCTGTCTTTTCTGTTTTTTTTTTTTTTTTTTTTGTTGATTTAAATCTTGATTTTTTAGGTTCAGCTATTATCTTGTTTATTTCTACAAGTTCATGAGATAGATCCGAATTAGTTGATACATATTTTGTTATTAGTTTCTTGCTATTCTTGTGTTATCTTTGATCACTGTAAATCCTAGATTAACATGTTATAGCATTATTACATTGGTACTGTATATTCTATTCTTGTTGTTTAAAGTATTTCTTGCAGGTTTATATAGTAGAACAGGTATTGTGTAAGGTTTGTTGTTGACTAGAAACACAACACCTATCTTAAGCAATGTCTGATAACCGAGACACTTTTTCTTTTCCTTTCCCACTATTTCAGACTGACCATTGATCATCTTCCTTCCCATGCCATTTTTTCCTTGGTTCACGCAATCAGAAGAGACAACTACTTTATGATAAGGACTTTTTCTTTTCCTTTCCCACTATTTCAGCCTAACCACTGGACAACTTCCTACCTATACATTTTTCATCTTGGTTCACGCAATCAGAAGAGGCATCTACTTCATTATAACCGAGGCACTTATTCTTTTCATTTCCCACTGTTGCAGACTGACCACTGATTATCTTCATTCCCATGCCATTGTTTTCTTGGTTCGCTTAATCAAAAGAGGCAACTACTTCATGCCTAACTCTTTCAGGTAAGGAATTCAAACTTGGCTTAGAAATCACTGTCTAAAGCCCTAAGAAGTTAGTCGGCCAAGAAGAGTCCACCGGAGTCTAGAGATGACTCTTCAGAAATCTTGACGTTTTAAAAAAAAAAAAAAAAAAAAAAACCCTCTTCCTACCTTGACCATGATCTTACTCAAACACACCTGATTAGAGGGATTAAAACTAGCAATCTTCCTCTATCATATATCTTTTTATTTAAAGTATCTTCTTCAACCATTGTCGGTTCTTCCAGTTGCCAACCTATCTTGAAGAAAAAAGATTCATTCCAATATCTTAAAGGAACTCCAATACAATCTAACCATACTAATCGAGCTTGCGGAATAAAAGATTTAGACCAATTGCCATTGATGTGAATCTGTCATCCCAAAGAAACTTGTTTTTGACAAAGCCATCCCTTTCCACTTCAGAATAAAAAACCCAAAGAACTCCTTTATCTCCTAAAATGTTGAAGAGAAGGAGAAGCCCTTTGACCTCAACCGAAGATTCATACTAGAGACATTAGTGAACTCCTTTAGAACACCCACTACGCACATGGAAAGTCACTCATCTTCATTGATATAGTTGTTCCAAGACATTTCTATCACCTTCTCAACCATATCATCATCATCACTAACACAACATTTGTCTTTTTGACACAACCTCCATAAGTTTTCCTTTATTACCAGCCATGAAAATACTGTCCAAACCTACCATATCTCTCGCCAATGACATCCCATCCACTCCATGCTTATCATCTTTTTTAGACACTAATGTTCTTCTACTTCGCCAACCAAATGTAGCCACCTTCGCACTTAAAGGCCAGCCAAGAATTTGCAACTCATTCACCATCTGTACCACCTTCATCGCTTCCTCCATTGACCTAAAGCGAATGAACTATAACAACTCTTTCGTGCTCTCTTCTTCAAAGCTAAGTACACATCTCTCACATTCCCAAAGAGCTTAAAAAACTTCCACAAACTCATCAAATCTACACAAGGGTTCAGATTATCAATGAAAATTAAAACCAGCCCATCCCGAAAATCCTTTCCCCAACTCTGGCCGTTGAAAACTACTGACTCTCTTCATGGCCAAGGGAGTCGGGCACTCTCTCTTTAGCATTAACACAACAGATCCTAAAAGAAAGAGAGATACAAAAAATTATTTTAATTAAGAGTATAAACTCACTGAAGGAAGGTGTCCATACCAAAGCCTAGTATTAACATCGATCTCCAACGAGGCAAAATCAATCCACTACTCGATAAGGGCCTAATAATTAAACCAAGACACTTGGAATGATGGGCAAGCATAATATATATAGGTATTATTATTGTAAATATAATCCTACATTTTCCCATTAAACCGCAAGATGTGGATCGAGTTGCATTCTTGGTCATGCTTGTGGAGCCCAATCTCACCAGGCTTCGGCAAACTCTTCACTAGGGGCGAACTTAGGATTTTGTATCAAACGATACTGAACTAAAATTCTGGTTATAAATTTTTTCATTGAACTTTAATAATGAAATTCATTAATAAAAAAATTGAGGATACATCAAGTCAGGACGTAATATACTCAACACCTCAAAATACATATTCCAAACAAATATATAAACTAATTAAAAGTCGAGAAGAAAATAAATATATAATACAATGCAAATACAATAAAATAATAGTAGTGGTATTATGTTTTACTTTAGGGTGCAATTATTGCCACCCATGAAGTTGATTTATTTATTTATTTATTATTATTATTATTTTTTGAAGAGCATACTTTATTAAAACCAAAAGAAAAAAACTAGAATAAAAAATCTTCCTGGATACAATTTTCCACACAAGGTGGGTAATCTTCTAACCAAAACCTATCCTAATCAATGGTCAAGACCATCTTAGCCAAATTATAGCCAACTGGATCAAGGCCATCTTAGCCAAATTTTGAGCAACTATATTCGCTTGTCTTGGCACAAACTAGACCCTTAAAACTAAGCCATCTTGGAGCCTCGTGACAATGTCTCTGTAGACTAAACATACCTCCGTCCATTTAGAGCTCTTAGAGTTGACTAAATTAACAAAACCTAAGGCATTCGATTCTACAATTGCTGGCACTAGACTCATCTCTAGAGCAAACTCAATCCTTCAACGAATTGCCACTGCCTTAGCCAATTTTGGCAAGTACCCTCCTTTAATCCTTAAGCAGCATAAGTCATAACATGACCCAAATGGTCTTGAATGACCACATCCACTCCCACAATGCTTCACCTCTCAAGAAGAGTAGCGTCTTTATTTATTTTATTAAAATTAGCATCAGAATGGTGCCATTTTACAATGTCATTCACAACAACAATTATCTAAGGGGTCTACCACAGTTGATGCCAAGAACTTTTGCAAGTAATTCATAGACCATGGAACAACCGAATCCAAATCTTAACCAACGACCCCATGAACTAATTGATTTTGCATACACCAAGTGCGCCATAAAACAATGCTCAGAAAAGACATATCCTCCACATCCAGAGTTCTACAGCAAAGAAGAAATAAGTCCTAAAAATGCATATATTGAGTATAAGCCATGCCTTTCATGAAACCACACTCAGCATGCACCATCTTTAACATCTTGCAGTCCCATAAAGCATGTAAAACCATCTTAGGATCCTTCAAACATACATGACAGACATCATCAACATGGACCTGTCTTCTAGCCAAACTTGCCATGGTTGGAGGCTAATGACAACAGGCACGCCGAAGAAATATTTTCACTTTCAGAGAGATTTCCAAGAGCCACAAAAAACTCCATCAAGAATCCAAGTAAGAGCCTAAATGGCCCGAAGAATGGACATCATCCAAAACCATACCTAATTTATAACCGCTTTTCACCGAGTAATTACCATCTGAAGTATAATGCCAACACAATATGCCTTCACTCTGATTAACACTCGATGGAATTGCCAAAATCTCCTCCATATTAACACTCTTAGAAGGGTTCTCAAATTAAAGGTGCATTCCAGCTGCCTAAAGGAGTCCTCAATTCACTAACGAAGACAATGTCATCTTTAACCTTTCGTGAAATTACCTTAAAGGAAACTGGACGAGGGATCCACTTATCATCAAAAAAAGATCCTGTAACCAAGACCAACTCACTACCTAGTCCCCGCATTATTTAGACCATGAGCCTAACCCAAACTCTGCCACAAAAGAGAACCTTTCCAATTCCTATCGGCCACTATTACAGAACTCAAAGGAAAATAACAACCTTTAAGAACCTTAGCTACCATAGAATCCGGGTGCTTCTCGAGATGCCATATTTGTTATGCAAGTAAGGCTCTATTAAAAGCAACCAGATTCCTGAAACCCAAGCTACCATCATCCTTTCCCTCACAAAGCTTCACCCAACTTGTCTAGTGAAGTTTTCGATTTGTTATGGTGCTACCCTACTAGAATCAGTTACAAATACTGTGAATTTCATTCAACAAACCCTTCGGCAATCTGAACATATTCATGAAATAGATTGGGACTGATTGGATGTCTACCTTAATAAGAACCTCCTTACCACCTGTAGATAACAACTTCCCACTCCAACATTTGATTTTATTCCAAATTAGGTCCTTCAAATCACAGAACAGCTCTCTATTTTTCAATAATAATAATAATAAGAAGAAGAAATTGAATATAATACTAATCAAATAGGATTTGGATCCCTTCCTCACCTTATCAAACCAAATTTGTATATGATTTCGGCCCCTAATTTCGAATCTTTTTTTTGTGTTCTTAGGTAAGACTCGGTCATTTGACACCTTGAATTGAGCTTTGTAGGTAATATTGCATCACAAGGGCATCTTGACAATATTGCATCACAGATAATTTAGGTCCTTGATGGAAGAGACTCGGTGATTGGTGATGTAACAGGATCTCCAAATTAGTTTTGGTTGTATGAGACGTGAGTGGGACACACGGGAATGGAGGGACATAGTAGGGCTAGGGTAGGCAGCACTCAGCAACCCACCCTAACCCTTCGTTAAAAAAGAAGTACTAATAAAAAATATAAATAAAAAAAATTAATGTATTAATTTTATTTTGTTATCAGAGCCAGAAAAAAAAATTCTTTTATTTTTCTTCTTGTTATTATAACAATTCCCACGCTCTCCATCTCCAACTTTACTCAAATTTGACTCAATATCATTTTTAACTTCAGCAATTAGTTCTCAAACTAGCTTTAATATTTTATTTTGTTAAGGTTACTATAATTTTTAGTTGATTAGATTTTATCAGTAATTTAATTTTAAAATTTCAAAGTAACCATGCTTGTTAAATTAGATTTTTTTTTAATTATTCTTTTAGTTTCTAGATTTGTTAGTAAATAATAATTTAAGAATATAGTTATTTCCTTGCGCATCACATAATTAGTCTACTGTAATAATTAAATAAATTAATCTTTTTACAAAAATATATTAGTATATTTCGAATGAATCTAACTAATATAATATAATATAAAAACATTGTATATTTAATTTTTTTAACAATAAAACTTATCAATACATCATTTCACATTAATAAACTCTAAGACTATCTACATTGAAAGAGAGATCGTTGTTATCATTATTTTGATTTCATAATTAATCCATTTAATCTTTAAAAAAAAATCGTAATATATAATTTAATTACTTTTTAATTGTATTTGCATTCCATGTTTCTTTTATAATTTGTTTTGATTTTTTTTTTAAATATTGGTAACTTATTTATTTAGAATTTTATTTGTTGGACTTCTATTACCCATAATTATATGGAATTGAATGAATTTAAATGTCTTGAAAAAAATAATATTTAATTATTGACTTTTTTTTACTTGTAATAGCGGCGAACACGGGACATTGTCAAACTTTTTTTTTATTATTATTAATTTTAAATATCAATGTCAATTGTTGGATAATATTTTTATTTTATTTTTGAAAGACCTCCCCTCACCTCTGAGGTCATTGTTTGTTAATCCACTAGGGGTGTTTCTGAATAAAAGCATTTTTATCTAGACATCCGCTAATAGTTTAGACGTGATGGGAGATTTTTAATATTAAACCTTCAATAGATTATAAAAGTCAAATCCATCAAAATCTACAAGGGTTGGGCAAGATTTGTTATAGTCATTTATGGTTATAATCTAATTTTAAAATTCATTCAAATCCATCAAATTCTATCACTTAACCAAAATCTGTAAAGTCAATGACTTTTTGAATACACTTGGATTTATTTGGATTCCTTAAATATCTGAATTGAATACACCTAGATTTATTTAGACTATTCACAAATCTGAATTGAATACACCCAGATAAAACAAATCTAAACCAAATAGTAAACAAATTCCATAAATGAAAAGAAAATAAATTAGGCTAAAATGAAAATTTTCTAAAATAATAAATATAAAGGGTAAAAGAGGAATTGTGTCATAATTTTATTATTACTACAAAATCCTAATTTTTTATAAGAGGCTATATAAAAGGGGGCATTATGATGGATGTCAGGGTTATTCTAGATAACATCCAAGAAAAAAATAGCCGCCATAAAATAAATAAATAAATCTTCTAGGTTTTTAAAACTCTGGGTGTTCAAAGCATCAACAGTGAGAGAAAATTCGATTCTAGGTATGACCTTTTAAACTTCTATTTTGTTTGTGATGTGAAGTGGAATTTTTTTGATTAAATTTTACAGATTATATTCTTGAAATTGTTCTTTGTATCAAAAGTAAGATACCGATACAAAATTGTAATTCTTTTCGTTAGTTTACTTGGACATTGATACGAAATCTGTTCATTTGCATACAATTCTTGAACCTAATTTTTTTTTTTTTTTTGAACAATAGATTTTTATTAGCCAAAAGGAAGGCAAAAAACTGTCTGGACAGCCCCCGCAAAACAGAGCAGCCCCAACAAGGCAGCCACACCAAACACCCACGACACCACAAAAACGCCCACAAAGGCAACCCCCCAAAAAAACCCCCACAAAACAGCAAAAGCAAAAAACAACCAAACAACAAAGATTAGTCCCCGTCGCTCCATTCCACAAAATCTCCTCTCATACTAGCCCCCTGCTTCGCTAAACCGTCCGCGAAGGAATTAGTCGCTCTATTGTGCTGAGACAAAGAGATAACTCCTAACCGAGCCATGATTTGCCTGATGTCGTAAATTATTACAACATGCTCAATATATCAGTAGAAACTGAAGGTGTAGTTTATATTACAATCTATTGAATTCACAAGTATAATACATATATTGCCTCTGTGTATAGGTCTTCATGTTATATGGCAAACTATAATTGGTGTTTTATTGTAGCAGGAGAAAGCAGGATCCAAACGAGAAAGAGAAATGGTGAAACTACCTGATGATATGATTATTGAAATTCTATCAATTCTACTGGTGAAATCTTTAATTCGATTCAGGTGTGTTTGCAAATCTTGGTATGTAGGGTTTCAAAGCTGTAGTTTTATTTCAAAACATCTAAAAACCTATCACAATATCCGTTTGGTTATTCCTCATATAAAAGAAGGAAAAGACTTATTTGCCTTCCCGAGTGACTCTTACACATGGTTCCCAAACGAAACACTTGGAGAATTATCATTACAAAATTTTCTTCCACAAATACCTATACATGGATTCTTTCGTGGTCCTTTCGATGGCATCCTTTGTATAATTAACAAAGACATAAGTCTCTATAACATCGGCACTAAAGAATTGAGAATTCTCCCAAAAATCTTACATTCTGATAAAGATTGTGTTGGATTTGGACTCGACCCTATAAGTAATAGTTACAAGTTGGTCCTTATAGAAACCCCATATCTCAAAACTATAGAAGATTCAGAATGAAGAGTTTCACCCATTGTAGTGTACACATTAAATTCAGATTCTTGGAGAAATATCGAAGACTCTAATATTTCTAATATATATTATTATTCTTCTTGGGGAGAATCCGGCACATGCTTGAATGAAGTTTGTTACTGGTTATCAAGCTATAAGGATACAAAAGAGGCGGTGATCTTTCCATTTCATTTGGGTGACGGAATGTCACGGGAGATCATAAAGGTGCCAATGCAAGACGAATATGGTCTATCTCTTGGAATATATAATGAATCTTTGTCCATATTACATATGGATTCTGATGTCACAAAATGTGTTGATATGTGGGTGATGAACCAGGGGTGTTGGACCAAACAATTAACTGTTGAACCTTTTATAGAATTAGATGTTTGTTACCCACTTGGATTTTGGAAAAGAGGTTCATTTTTTGTAAATGCTAGAAATCATGATACAAAGGCGAGTTCTTATATGAGAGAGAAAGTAATCTTGTATGATCCTAAGTAGTACCCATGACACCAAGTATTCTTGTGTATTTACAGGTTATATGCTGGTGAATCTTCTTATTTACAAGGAGAGTCTGGTTAATATAAAAGGAGACGATAAGTGATGTTTTTTTTTTTATTATTTATTTATTTTTAAATAAAATTCTTTTTGTATTAATTGTATTTGTATGACATGCACGTATTGGTTGTCTACCAGTCAAATTAACATATGATTTAGAAGTTCATTTTTCTGAAAATAAATGTAAATTTTCAATAGTTTATTTATTGCAATTAAGTAACAAGTTATTGAAATACCTCAAGATATTTACGGTTAATTAATTTCAAAATTAAAAAATTAAACATATATTTTAAATTAAAAAAATACGATGAAATATGTGACTTAGTTTCAGTTGAATGTTTATTTTTAACAATAGAGATCTTTGATTTTTAACGTTATAAAAATCACATGAATAACAGTGTCTTACATAATGCCATTTTATTTTAATACGAATCATAATCTCATTGATAGGAGTAGAAGTTGGAATCAAATGAAGGCTCTCAAAGCCTGTTTATGTTTCGATTTGCACGAGTCTCATTTTTTCCCCCAAATGACTTCTTTAAAAGAAAGAGAAATTAATTAAGCAATAAAATTCTTTGCAAAATCAAAATGTATCGGTGTATCAATGAATTATGGCATCAAAGAATGGATCATCCCTTTCCAAACTCTTACAAATGAAAGTTATCAATGTTACCGATTGGTTAAAGAAATGTTTCATTTGTACTGGTTATCGACCGGCCAAAGTTACAAACTTTCTTTTCATGATTCGAATAAAATGTGATTAATAGAAGTCTGTCCCTTTTTCTCCCATACAAATTTTTTAATACTATGTGATATTTTTAGATGATTGCATTTGATATATATATATATACATACACACATAGGGCTGCCCTTCGGTGCAACATTGCACCACACAATTTTTTTTTTTTTTTAAATCCACAGCACATACTTGGCACATGATGGGTTAACTTGTTCTCCACCTGTAAACCTATGCAGCTGGTCACCATTGGATTTCTCCAATTCAAATTCAAGCTATATCTTTCTATTTCCATTCTTTTTAAATTCAAATTCAAGCCATTAGAGGCAACAAATCCATTCTTTTTAAATTTGAAAGGCATTCATTGGATTTCAAATTTAATATTGGATTTCAAATTTAAAAAGAAATGAATGCTTTTTGAATATTGAAATCAAAACGCAGCCTTATTGGCCAAATTAATGGAGATCATCACAAACCTCTCATGCATGCATGATGAATTTATGAAGACATCAAATGCATGCCTAATATATTTGCGAATCTTATGTTTATTCTATCAAACCTGTAAACATTATTTGGATTGGCAAATAAACTTTAATACGCTTAAAGAAGAGAGTGATCACATTATATCATTACCATCATATGTACACACCCTTTAACGTTTCCAATTCAAAAGTTGTGTTATCATACTGTAAACAACATATGCGTCAATTAGTAAATGTGAACATGATTTGGTCTGTGTAAAATAAAACGATAAGGTTACAAATCAAAGTGATCATAATTCTTTATATGCGATCACAATACAGTTACAAATCAAAGTGATCACCATACTATATATTTGATCAAAAGATCATTTTCAATACATCAATATGTTTTGTAAATATAAATTGCAATAATTTATTTTTAAGAAAAAACACACATGTACATTTCCATACATCAGTTTCATTTTTTTATTTTTTTGAAATCTTCACGCTAAATGTTTTGTTTTGCTAATATAACGTGTAAATATTATTTGGATTGTCTAATATATTCTATCAGATAGTAATCACAGTTTGATGGTAGTAATCACACACACACACACACACACACACACACACACACACACACACACACATATATTTACAGTTGCACATACACACCAAATTCATCGTTTTGATACATAAATACTGTGAAAATCCACTGTTTTCATTAATATACCAAATTAGAAGTCAGATCACCACTGAATATTTTTCATTATATCTTATGTTTGTCTATAAATTTTAAATAGACTAACATGTATGGTTATGATTAAAAGCCTCCAAAGCATGCATAGAATAACGTAAGAGATATCAGTAGGTTTCTCACCCAATTGGTAAATCTTAACAAAATAAATAGCTACCCACTCATGCATGACTACTAATTAATGACATACTTCGTCTCTTCATCTCTTCATGTGTTCATTTGTTCCTCTGTTAAACTATTCATCTCTTCATCTATTCATCTTTTCACCCTCACTATCAAAATCGAAAAATCTTCACACTTTTGAACCCCTATAACAATGTCCTCCATTGAAGAAATCGAAGGTGAATTGCATATTATGTGCATCCCATTCATCGAAATTGTAAAAGACTTGACTACAAAACAGCGAGAATGCATAGAAGATATAGGATTTGCGGTACTGTTGAACATTAATTGTCTTGTATTCCACCCCCCTTTATGAGAGATGTTGCTAAAAACCATTGCACCGAAGAACAAGGAAATTGTGCTACATGGAAAGTCAATTCCAATTAGGGAGTCCGATTTTGAAAAAGTGATGGAGATGCCTAATGGCACTCATGATGTAGACTGCGACATAGGTGAGTTTGACAAAACATGCATTATGATGAAAAACCTTCCGATTAATACTGGTAAGCACGCGATTACTTTGTCTAGCTTGATGACAAAACAAAAGAATATGAAATATGCAGATGATGTTTTCAAGATTTCCTTCATTTTGTTTACGATCTCCACCTTGTTATGCACTTCGGCATCATCAAAAATCGATGAAGCATTACTCACACAACTAAAGGATCCTAGACTAATAAGGCATAAGAAGTGAGCAACATATTGTTTTCTGTATCTAATGGATGGTCTTAGAATGTTTAGGGATGAAGGTTCAATATATTTTCAAGGTTGCGGGGATGTATTTCACAGAAAGAAGTATATGTAAACAGGCTTCAAGTACCCTTGGTGTCTTTAAGCCAAAACAAGGCTGCAACACTGCATAAGTTGGGGGTCAAAGATAATTTTTTTTTTACAGCTCAACAGTAGAGGTGGAGGAACTATACTGGGTTGTAATACATTAGGGTATTGAACACGAAGTATAAAAGCTTAAAGTAAAAGTCGATTCTATTGAACTATCACTCGAACATCTTTCATCCATCCAAAAACCTGTCGAAATACCAGAATTAGTGAAAAAAGTAGTCGCACCCATGTTCGAGAGGTTTAAGGTTGACATGTTGAAAATGATTACAAAACAATGCAACAAAGCTAACCATGTCGCTTCCTATGAGAGAGTATGGTTTGTCATTTTCAATTTAAGTCTCTGTAAGGTCTCATATACGGAAGCTCAAATGGATTTTTGACAGTAAGATACTCAGATTTTAATCCTTCATGGAGATGGTGCCGAAGAAAAATCATTGCCCTAGCACGGTCCTGTGAAGATGATTTATTTTTTTCTTTAATCGTTTCTCCTAGATTCTTAGCATCAAGATGAATTTCAGCATCAAGAATCCATGATAGATAGTTGTCACCAGAAATATCAAGAGTAGCAAATTCAAGTTTTGTGATGTTCGATATATTCAGTTAGCTAGGTCATAAAAATGATTATTAGAAATTTCTAAACACAAATATGTCAAATACTATAACAAAATATGTAAGGGGAAAAATATACATGTTAAATCCATGATATTTTGTAATTGTAAAAATAATGAATATTATTGAAGTGAGTTAATAACTAATTACAACATATATATTTTTCATACCTTGTGAAAATGGAATAAATAAAGAAGAGTATTTACCTGATCAGAGCTACTTCGTGCTGATAACGTGAAATGAACTTAATAGTAAGAATACAAGATCACAAGAAGAAATCAAAAGATAGACAACATATAAATATGATATTTTATTCACTTCTCAATGGTCTTTACAACTTGGTGAGACCTCCCTTTTATAGGCTCACAATGTAGTAATTACAAACTTTAAAAGACATAAGCAATTAACTTGAGAATCAATGGAGCCATAAACTTGAGAGTAAATGACCGTAAACTTTAGAATAAATTGTAGAAGATGAAGGATCACAAGTTACATTGTGAGTTGGACATTCACTTATATTTCATAACATTATTTTTATTTTTTCAATATTTTTATTCTTATTAACTATATATACATTTTTGTTATGTAATTTTTGTATTTGATGCTATTTTGTATTTGAATTTAATGGATTGTGTATTTTGTTTATTATGTAATTTTTAATGATATAGGGGAACTGGGGGACCCGGTAAAAATGGGGAAAAAGGGGAAAAACGGGAAAATGGGGGGGGGGGGGGGGGGGGGGGGGGGGGGGACCTATATCCATCCCATTTCCCCCATTGGCCATCCCTAATCATGAGTCTTCTTGACTATATCAAACTCATTTCTACAATTGTTTGGTGAGAGGTGGGATCAACAGTGTGCCTTGTGGTAAAATTTTTGGAAATTAAAAAAAAGAAAGAAAAGGAATTAAATTAATTTACTTATATTTGAGAAAATTTGGTTTCGAAAATCGTTATAAATAATTTCAAATGGTTAAAATTAATGTTTTTCAAATTATAAATTGGAATACAAGATATTTGTATTGATCGACTTGCTTAATAATTTCTTGGTGGACAATTGTTTGATCTCAAGTATCATCATCGCAATTGATTAAAAAAGACTACAATTTATAAAAATTACAAAAATCAAAAGCAAATAAGAGAAAGGAATTACCTGAATAAACTGAGAGTTTGATACTTGAGAAGTGAGAGAGAAAGCCAGAAAGAGTCAAAGTGATAGCTACCGTTTTTCTTGTCTTTGGTAGTTTGGTGGGTAGAGAAAAATAAAAAATACATAGGTAACATGTGATAGACCGATAAGAAAGTATAAAACCCTAACAAATTGGGTTTTGTATGAGAAAAAAATGAATTGGGCTTTTTTAATTAAAACAAATAATATGGCCTTTTCTATTTGGGTAATGTTGAGCTTTTCTATTTAAAACAAATAATATGGCCTTTTTTGGGCTTCTTTTTTTTTTTTTTTTTTTTTTTTTTACAACTTAACCTAAAACAAAAATGAAAAACCCATAACAAAAACTCAGATAATGTATTCGAGGGCCCTAGACATGATTGGCCCAGGGCGGGTGCCCCCCCTGCCACACCCCAAGGGCGGCCCTGGATGTGATCATGGGATAATTTGTGTAATTTTTGTACTGATTATAATCTTCATGGTCATTCTTCTCTGTTTGAATAAATTCTTAGGCCATTAATCAAGTATCAGAGGTTTTGTATAACACTTGAAACAAAAAAGATCGGAAACGACGATGGAATTAATGAAACCGTAGTCACTTGAAGAGTCGAAGATAGCAAGAATCGGACGATGAAGGTCACGGGAAGATGGCGAGAACCAAACGACGTCGGTCACCGAAAAATGGCGAGATCGAAAACAACGACGGTCACAATAATTTGAAGTCAGAGATGTGAGGACGAAGAGAGAGACTGGAATTTGGCTTCAACTAAAAAAGAAGATGAAGAGAGAAAATGAAAAACAAAAAAAAATACTTTAATTTAATGCCATGTGTCACTCGTTGAGTGGAACCGATGCACCACCATCAAATTCTAACGTGGTGCATCGGTTGCACCCAAGTTTTTCTCCACAATTAGGGATATGATTCTTTATCGGGGGTATATTTCAATTTCAAGAGTTACTATAGGACTTATAATGAATTGACCACAAAAGCTTGTAATAATTGAATAAAGGTTGATGCACACTCAAAAGCATTTAATTATTTTTTTAAAGTCGATTACTAGTTTTTATGAAACATTCTCTGGTCTAATCTTGAGTTTGAAGATTAGATTTTCAAGTATGAATAATATATTAATATTTGCTCATTTTCATTTAAGATTTGTCATAATTACAAGCAACCAACAATTTAATTTGAAAATTAGTTATGTCAAAATTTTCTGTGATACTTTTCCACGTTATTTAGAGTGTTTAGGATAGTTTTTAAAATATTAGAAAAGAAAAATTATAAATCAATAGTGTAATTTAACACATTGCATTTGTACTGCTATGGCTGCCAAGAGGTAGGGGAATATAATTTACATGATACAGTGGTATGAGAGACTTTATTACCTGTGATATACTATTTGTGCGATCGGGAAAAATTTCTTTAGATTTTTATCTCAACAGAAAATTGTGACCTACACGACACCAGTAAAATAAGGAAAGCCAGAAAGGAAGACTCTTCCTCAATCACTATTTATTGATATTTTTTATTCGTTTCTCATTCTACATATATATATATATATAGCTCAATTATTTATTAAAGTGTTTTCCATTTCTTAGTAGCGTATTTCAACTAGCTTGCTATTAATTAGGTCCACAATTTGAACTTGATCACTTCCTTTTTCCCCGTAAATGAAGTGATTGTACTCAAGCCATTCATTGTTCTGGGATGTTAGATTAATTCCATTGTAAGTGTTTGTGTTTATTGTTGATTTTTTAAATATTTTTTTTGAATTGCTTAAATGAAAATAAACTATTAGATATATTGTCCCAAAGGCCTCGGGATTTTTTGCACAAAGACATTGACATGCACTTTTTTCCCTTTCTACTAATTGGACTTTCTTTTGTTTGTTCATTAACATGCAAATTTAGGTGACCAGGATGCCATTGTGTATTATAGACAAGCATTGACACGCATTTTCTGGAATCGAAGATGGAAAAATATACTAACGTGAATTACACACATGCATTCTCTATAAATGATTATCTCTATATTTGCATATATACACACACACACCATATATGACAAAGTGTGATATAATGACTTTTGCAAAATCTGATAGCCACCACCATTTATGTAAAAAACTCAACAACCCCATTTCACATTCTGTTCAGTCTTCTCCTTATCCGGTATCCATTATTTCTTGTCCCTCTGTATGACTTTATCTTACACATGCACACATTTCACATATATAAATCCAATATCTGTCACCAGTCTCTTTAGTTGTACGTCTCATTTCAAATCCAAAACACTCCAGACCATAATTAAATCTCTTCATCATCTTCTGCTTTGATTGAGAATTAACCATGTTGAAGAGGAAAGACATTGCTGCTTTGTTGTTAGTATTTATTGTGTTTGGGATCCAGACATGCTTTTCACAGAATATTGGCAGAGCAAGTTTTCCAAAGGGATTCATTTTTGGGACTGACTCTTCTGCTTTCCAGGTTGGTGATCTTTTGATGGTGGTGTTATTATCTTACAATTGTATTATGATAATAAATTCATTTTTCTTTTTTCTACTCCATTTCAAGCTCTCTAGCTGTTATTAGTGTTTTTTTTTTTTTTTTCGGTTTTGTGTTTAGGTTTCAAATGGAACATTCCAAGATCAAATGATTATAGCATTGCCGATAGGTAAAAAGCCACCACCTCCACCTCCAGTACCAGCTTGGTTGGTTCAAACTTGGCCAGCCGGTTATTGTGCCGCACTCAGTACAAAATGTTCCACAACCATATTAATACCGGCTTTATTCACAATACATGGACTATGGCCGATTGACGATGACGGACATGTTTTAAACAAAGTTGATGGTGACCGTCCCGGACCTCCCGGTAGAAAAATAAATATGACTGAATTCCAAAGCCTAGTGGTATAAGAAATATCATGCTCGATTTGTGCCTATTAATCTCACAAACACACATATTAATCATGTTTAAAGCTCAACTAATATATATTTCTTATCCATTTTGCAGACTAAAAATTTTCCTGATCTTGCTAGAGATTTGAGGAAAAAATGGCCAACTTTAACCAAAAGAACTGCAGAGAGCTTTTGGTGGCATGAGTGGGACACACACGGGCGTCAACAACCGGTGCTCCAACCAGCAAACTATTTCTTCACCACCAGAGATATGGCTGATCGTACAGATTTGTTGAAGGCATTAAAGGCAGAAAGCATAGTGCCGGGACATAATCGTCGGTATCCGATCGTTGATATTGAAAATGCCATAACAAAAAAAATAGGCTACAAGCCGTTGCTCTTCTGCCACAAAACAAATACGTTAAGTGAGTTGGCAATATGTGTTGATGATGCAAAGGCAAAAAACTTTGCTCCATGCAAACAACAAAAATATCCAAACTTATGTGATGGGCCATATATTGAGTACCCTCTTACAAACAAGAAATTTAGTTCCTAAATGTGTAAGAATAACAAAATTACTTATAAATAAAAGAAGAAAAGTTAGAAATAAAATAAAAAAAAATATTGTATTGATTATTTTCAAATGTCTTGCATGTGATATATGATTTGTATTACAAACCTGTGGAAATTGAGAAGTAAGAGAGAAGACAAAATCAAAGAGGGATAATATGGACATTTCACATAGTCAATGTGGTCAACCGTTAACACATTACATTAATATTTGTGTCTTTATAACAACAATAAATGTCTCTGGTTTTATTGAAAACCAAAATCACATAATTCTCCCGTGTCATTTCCAGTCACTCTATGTACCTTTCCATTCAACCATGCACATATGGTTTATAGAATTAATATTAAATAAATAAGTCAACATTATACTAAAAAAACAACATTATATCATCACTTAAATCACACAATAAAAGAAGTTGATCGCTTTTTTAAGTTTGTCCAAAATTTATACTCTACTAAAAAGGGATACATCCCACAACGACCAATTTAGCAACTCTTAAATTGATCACGCGGTATTTGTCAAGGACTCAAGGGCGACAAATGCATGTCACAGTATTTATAGTCACAAAGAATCCTACAAATTAATTAAAAATCACATTAATAACACTTAAAACAAATTCATGAAATTTGATTGGTTAACCCAAATCCACAAGTATCCCATTTACAAGCTGCATATCATGAAATATGGATTTAAAGCAAACAAATCCTCTCTTCATTGAAGAAACTGCTACTTCCAAAAGTATATATATATATATATATTAAAACATATATAATGTATTTAAATACATACACTATAAAATGATCAATGCAGTCACCATTTTCTTTCATGCCAAATATAAGTACACTCACTGTAGACATAGACACATGTAGGAGGAACAACAATAAATGCTAATTCATATCTAGCCAGGAGCTGATCCTATGTTCCTTCAACAAAGTATCAATTAAAAGTTTAAAACTTGAAAAGGCAGTTTCTAATTAATCTTAATTAAACATGGTTATGGCAGGCAACTATTTTCTTGAGATAAGGAACATAATTTAGTAATTAACGCAACAGATCGATAGAATCATCCTAAAAGAAAGAGAGATATACAAAATTATTTTAATTAGGAGTATTAACCTAGGAAGCATGGATACTTCATTTGGTGAAGGTAACTCGTATCCAACTCGTATCTGGTTTGGATGCTCTCTGGATACTTCAGGATATGTATCCGATACGTCAAATGGCGTATCCGCTGACTTTTTCATAAGTTTGACAGGAGAATACCCGAGAGATATTTGGGGGATACTTAGAGGATACTTGGGGGATATGTATCCGTTGACTTTTTTATAAGTTTGACATTTTCACAAGTTTCACAAGAGAAGAGGAAGAAGAAGAATCAATTTAAAGACCAAAAAAGCTTTGATCGGTATCACTTATAAAGCATGTATTATATTTTTTCCATAATTTTTTCTGAAGAAGCAACTTAAAGACCGAAAATGCTTCGAAGAGGAAGCAGATAACACCACAAAGAGCTGAAGATTTGGTATATGTGCATAATAATTTTCGCATTTTATCAAGAAGAAACCCAACTTACAATAAACGTGCGTTTCAATACATACACTATAAAATTATCAATGTAGTCACCATTTTCTTTCATGCCAAACATTAGTACACGTAGGAGGAACAAAAATGATAATATATATCCAAGGTCCCCTTCCAAGCTAATTTTAATTAACTATTTTTGGTTAATTAATTATGGTGGCGAAGCAAAAATAATAAAATAGTCGATCTCAACAAGTAATTGCTCCAATTTAACGTCTTATTTAAAATAAACTAAATCTAATACTAATTAATGTTAGGGATAATTCTTGAACCGATGAACGCGGAAACGCCGTGCCTAATACTCGTCCATAACTCATAGCAATTAATAACGTCAATTAGCAGAAGAAATAGATGAGAGAAAAATAAACAATCACAACACAAGATATATGTAGAAAACCCAAAATGGGTAAAAAACCACGGGCCATCAGGACGACAGAGAAAGTTCCACTATATGGTAAATTGTTACAACCAAATACTTTAGGATTCTCTCTCACACCTAACCCCAAACCACGCTCACAAGATCCTCACCAAGAACCCCACAATATCCCCTAGGTCTCCCCTAAATATCACCCACGGATCTCATACTTAATCCACTGATATTCCCTTGGATCCCTCCCATGATATTCTATTGGGTCTCCCCGGATCTCACTCACACTCTCTGATGTTACATGATGTTCAACTTTTTTTTTTTCTCCACTTTCAACCTAATTACAATGTTCTATTTATATTAGTTACAATGTTCTATTTTTTTCTCCAATAGAATATCCCTCCCATGATATTCTATTGGGTTTCCCCAGATCTCACTCACACTCTCTTATGTTACATGGTGTTCAACTTTTTTTTTTCTCCACTTTCAACCTAATTACAATGTTCTATTTATATTAGTTACAGGGAGTTTAAGATAAAAGGAAATCATACTCCTAAACGTACAAGACTTACTTGTTCCACATAAATACTATTTCCTTTTATGACAAGTATTCTTGTAGGGAGTAAATCCTTTTCCTTCATGCACAAGTCCAGAAACAAACTACTTCCTTTTTCTCTGAAGATTTCCCGTTTCACGTATGCTTATGATTGACTACGATTCGGGTCACAGTTGTACACCCCGTTTCCTAAACCGTTACAAGTCACCTTAAATTACATCGCTCAGAAAACCGTGATCAATACGTTGAAAACAATCTTCAATCTTCCGTTCTTCTGGTCTTCAAACCTCCCTCAAACAACATAATTCCATCTTCCAAACGTATCCCACGTCTCCAGAAAGCTCAACATCAATTGAGTCTTGTTTCGTTCACTAAGAAATACAAGTCAAAACCTACTAATTCTCCCATTTGACTTGAATTCTCAAGACCTTTGTCCACAGCCACAATTCTCATCACCGAGAATCACCATACCCCACCACAGGGTATAACCACTTAGGAACGAACCATCCTAAGATTTTCCTTCACACAATTTTTGTGTTCGTTGTTTCGGCACCATATCGAAATAACCTACTAAAATTGTGGTGCAACTTCTCAAGTCAGATTTCCAGGGAGTTCGTCAACCATCGACATCTTTGTTCACCATGCACCTTGCATGACTTTCTGACCAATGTCTTATGCACAATTATGGACCACTAGCAGTTACATATCCTCTTCCATAGCCAGTGGGGAAAACTGCCAAAAGGATAAACATGTCTTTACATCACCCAAACTTGTGAAAGACATTCTGTCATTGCATCACATACCTGGTGAAAGACTTGCTAATAGAAATAAGGAGTGCTCTACCGGATAAACCCCACACCACACCACAGAGAGATTTTTTTTTTTTAATAGTCAGGAGTTTTTTTTTTTTTTTTTGATAGTTAATCAGCTCCTTGTGTAACCTAGATTGAATCTCCATGACTTGTACCTGTCACCACAAGCCAAACTTCTCCTCCATCAATATTCTTCCTTTCATCAAACCCTACCGAGTTCGAAATCGCCTTCAAGACGCATCTCCTTTGCTAAACCATACTAGGCAACCATGATCATCATTATCCCAATATCACCAAGTCCTCCATGCGATATCTCGTAAAGACTTATCACCGCCATCGCCAAACCATATGGCTTTGATACCAATTGTTGGGGATGATCCTAGAACTGATAAACGCGGAAACGCCGTGCCTAATACTCGCCCATAACTCATAGCAATTAATAACGTCAATTAGCAGAAGAAATAGATGAGAGAAAAATAAACAATCACAACACAAGATATACGTAGAAAACCCAAAATGGGTAAAAAACCACGGTCCGTCAGGACAACAGAGAAAGTTCCACTATATGGTAAATTGTTACAACCAAATACTTTAGGATTCTCTCTCACACCTAACCCCAAACCACGCTCACAAGATCCTCACCAAGAACCCCACAATATCCCCTAGGTCTCCCCTAAATATCACCCACGGATCTCATATTTGATCCACTGATATTCCCTTGGATCCCTCCCATGATATTCCATTGGGTCTCCCCGGATCTCACTCACACTCTTTGATGTTACATGGTGTTCAACTTTTTTCTTTCTCCACTTTCAACCTAATTACAATGTTCTATTTATACTAGTTACAGGGAGTTCAAGATAAAAGGAAATCATATTCCTAAACGTACAAAACTTACTTGTTCCACATAAATACTATTTCCTTTTATGACAAGTCTTCTTGTAAGGAGTAAATCTTTTTCCTTCATGCATAAGAACTTCCAAAAACAAACTACTTCTTTTTCTGCTGAAGATTTCCCGTTTCACGTATGCTTATGATTGACTACGATTCGGGTCACGGTTGTACACCTATTTCCTAAACCGTTACAAGTCACCTTAAATTACATCGCTCAGAAAAACTGTGATCAATACATTGAAAACAATCTTCAGTCTTCCATTCTTCTGGTCTTCAAACCTCCCTCAAACAACATCATTCCATCTTCCAAATGTATCCCACGTCTCCAGGAAGCTCAACATCAATTGAGTCTTGTTTGGTTCACTAAGAAATACAAGTCAAAACCTAACAATTAAGGGGGTGTACGTATTCATTCTAGAGTTCGTTGAAGTTAAGTGGATTTGTTTTAACTAATGGATTTTGATGGATTCCTTAGATTTCATTTATTTCATTAGAATTCTGTTTGTTTGACTTATGTTACACATAATTATATGGGATTGAATGAATTTAAATGTCTTGAAAAAAATAATATTTGATTATTGACTTTTTTTTACTTGTAATAGGGGTGGCTCGAATGTGGGACATTGCCAAACTTTTTTTTTTATTAATTTTAATTTTCAATGTCAATTGTTGGATAATTATTTTTTATTTTTGAAAGACCTCCCCTCACCTTTGAAGCATTGTTTGTTAATCTACTGGGGGTGTTTCTGAATAAAAGCATTTTTATCTAGACATCCAATAATGATTTAGAGGTGATGAGAGATTTTAATATTAAACCTTCAATATATTATAAAAGTCAAATCCATCAAAATCTACAAGGGTTGGGCAAGATTTGTTATAGTCATTTATGGTTATAAATCTAATTTTAAAATTCATCCAAATCCATCAAATTCCATCACTTAACCAAAATCTGCAAAGTCAATGACTTTTTTAATACACTTGGATTTATTTGTTTTCGAAATATACAAAGGTCTGCTGGCTATTTTAATAAATGGCTAGAATTCATAAATTTATTTGGGTGGGTTCTTCTATCTAGAAAATTATAAAAAAAAAATTATATGTAGATAGAATGTTATGTCTACTATTATTCTGCAAAGTTTCGTGATTCATAAATAAGTAAAACATTGTTATAATTTTTGGAGTAGACAAAGGTCAATATTGATTTCAGCTTGATAGGTTCGGTAAACAAGAAAAGAATGAATGTTTTCATAAACAAATGATCATGGATTAAATTGATAAATTTACTGTAGCATGTCCTATATATCTTGATTATCCATGTCAAATTTTGTAAGATTTGAAGTTGTAGAGAATTAATTAAAAGTTGTGGATCAAAGGGTGGTCAGTTGTGACAAGGTTTGGATTAGGGTTATGTTTTTTTTTTTTCTTTTTCAATATTTTATGTATAGCTTTGCTTGATTATTCGATTAGTTTTTTTTTTTTTTTTTTTTTTTTTTTTTGAAATGGCACGTTTTATTAAAACAAAGCTAAAAGAGGCGAAGAACAAAAACCAAAGACACCAATACAAACTGTCAATATAGGCAGCCAAAACCAAAAAACAACAAGAAACAAGCCCGCAAAGACAGGAAGGGCACAACAGTCAACAAGGAAGCACAATGCCCCACAGGAAACAAAACAGTAGAAACAAAGACAAAAAAAGACTGAAAAAACCATCAAGAAATGCCCCATTCGAGTCTGTCTCCAAGCTTTCCGGATCCACTCTTCGCTAAACTATCTGCAAGAGAATTTAACCCCCTATGATTGAAGATGATGGAGAGACCAACCATAGATTGAAGGATATGTCTGACATCATAAACCAAATTCACCAATAAGAGATTCCCAAAATTATCTTCATTAATCGAAGACACAACCAATCGAGAATCACTAATGATGGTGATATTTCGATCACATAAGAGCTGATTTGAAAAAATCAGATGGCAAGCTCTATGAATTACATGAACCTCAACCGAAATTGAGTCCATAATACCCACGTGAAACTAGAACAAGCACAACACTTTACCATCGGAATCACGAAGCACACCACTAATACCAGCATCCCCCGGATTGCCTCTAGCAGAACCGTCCACATTGAAGAAAAGGTCATTACCAGCAGGAGAACACCAAGTAGAAATTTTCGAAGCTTTAATTGGAGCATCATCAATGCATCGTTCTTTGATATCCAACATTAACAACGTTAAATCACTTTTAGGGCCATGACCATGATTTTTAAACCAAAGAGCCGCTCTAAACTTAACCGAATCCATAGCAATGCATAAGTTAGTTTGATTTCCACGGAAAACAACCTCATTACGAATCTCCCAAATAGTCCAAAGGACAGAAAAAAAAAAAAAAAAAAAAAAAAAACTGAGTATTCCATACTCTATCACTAGACCGAGAAGAACATAAACCCTTCCAATCATACAACCAGTCCAACATAGTTGAATTTGAACAGCAACTAACCTCCCACCAACCCATACAACCTCTCCAAAATTTGCTAGACCATTCACACAAAAGAAACAAGTGATCAACCGATTGAATCCCATTCTAACACAAAGGATATTCAAAACATGATAACTGATCCATTCCAAACTTATGAAGAACCTCCCTCACCATGACCCTACCTTTCGATAATTGCCAAATGAAAATTTCAATTTTAGGCGGGCATATCCCCTGCCAGAGAAAAGCCACATGTGGCTCAACCCTACCCTTGTTATCCTCCAGGCAATGTCGAAAAGAGCTGACCGTGAAGAGACCATTGGGACAAAAAGTCCAAGCCAAAGCATCCTGAAAATTCTTTCTAACATGAATCGAATCTAAAGCCAACTGAGAACAGTTACATTGATCAACCTCCCAGTTAAACAATGATCTTCTAAGCTTAATGTCCCAAACCCATTTAGAATCAACCCATCTACCATACTCCATTAACTTCCCCTCTTTATTGGAAGCCAAAAGAAATAATCTCGGAAAAACAACAATCAAAGGAACAGAATCCCATCGGATATCCTGCCAAAGTCAAATCCTTTGGCCGCATCCAACTAAAGCTTGAAAACCTTGTTTAATAATGTTAAAAGCACGATGCTCATCAATAAAAAATCTTCCAACAAATTTAAAAAAATGAGAGCCCGATTTCACCTCTTTACTATCCCAAAACAGTGAAAGAAAATCAATTTTATATTTGGCACATATAACTTTTTTCCACAAGGACGTGTCTTCACGACCAAACCTCCAATTTCATTTGGCCATAAGACTCGAACCTTTATCCCTCATTCTTCCGATACCAAGACCATCAACCCTCTTGCTATTACAAAGCATCTCCCAATCCATCGCATGAACTTTCTTTTTTAAATGACCATCATTCCAAAAAAAAAAAAAAATTCCTCTGAAGCTTCTCAATTTTCTTAGTCACTACAATCGGAATAGAAAAGACAGACATGAAATAAGATGGAAGACTGGAAAGGACGGCCTTGATAAGCACCAGTCTTCCACCCTTCGATAAATAAGCTCTCTTCCATGGAGCAAGTCTCTTTTCCACTTTGCTAATAATCGGCTGCCAAAAAGATTCTCTACAAGGGCTTCCACCCAAAGGAAGACCAAGGTAAGTAATCGGTAATGAAAATATCTCGAGTTTCTATCCCCTTCCTTAAGCCATTTCACCATTTTTGTTCATCAGAACGAATTTGTTTCCATAGCCTCACCAAACACAAAGAGCGATCTTTCCTCAAATCTACAGTCCAACCCTGCGCCGAAGCTTTACCTTCAATCACAGCTAACTCATCCTCCAAAACCTTCAACTGTTCACCATCTGACTTCCTACCCCTTAAGCTTGATTTCAAGAATTTTTTAACTACCTTCATTTTAAAGAGTAATCTCTTACCCAAAGACCCACCACCTTTGTTGTTCTTCCAATAGAGCCGAACTTCCTTCATCAGAGAATTATCCTCCACCCAACCATTAAAGAACTGGAATGATTTCAGATCCCAATCAGTCGCTATTTCACTAATAATAACGGGATTGTGATCTAATAGACTTCTATTAATTTTTGAATTAAATTAGGGAACCACGATAAAAATAGCGGATCACAAAGAAAACGGTCAAGTCTAGCCCAAGACTCATTTTCTCTATTGTTAGACCAAGTAAACACCATACCAAGCATGGGAATGTCAACCACCTTGGCCAAGTCAATAAAATTCTTCAAATTTCTCATAGAATTTACGTTTCCCACACCACCTTTTTTTCACAATGCTCAAGAACTGTATTAAAATCACCCCCTATAATCCATGGACCAGCCAATGAAACTTGAGCGTTCAAAATGAATTTCCACAACTCAACCCTCTCATTCTCATGATTTGAAGCATATAAATTACAAAACACCATTTCTTTATTCAATCTAGTAAGCATCTCAGAAACAATGATATATCTTTCATTGGAAATACAAGACTTGACTTCAAAAAATTCATTATTCCACAACGTAATAATACCACCCGCCGAACCATCATCCTCTACCTCAATTCCTTTAGAAAGCAAAGATCCACCCAAAGACTTAACCACTCTAGAATCAAAAAAGTTCAACTTTGATTCTTGAATAAAAAGCAAAACCGGTTTGGTTTTATAGACTAAATTCCTGATTACTCTCCTCTTCTCCACTCTCCCTAAACCCCTTATATTCCAAGATAAAGCTATCATTAAAAAATCACTTACCAACATACCACAAGGCTGCAACATGAAGAATTCAATTCGCTGCATGAAATCTTGACTCATCCTCTTTTTATCTTCTGTCAATCTCCTATGCAATCTGATTTTCTTTACCTTGGAAATCCAAACCCAAAGCAATCCCAGACTCTATTACCTTAGCTACCTCATCACCTAACCTCTAAACCCCTGCCTCGGAAGCTCCTCCAATTGCTGAAGCCACACCACGCCCTTTGCCCATAATCGAACAATTAAAATAACCCAGAGACACACCTTTCTTAATAACTTTCATCACTTCCTCCTTCAGACACCATCTACCCTTATCCAGTCTATCCCAAACATTCGATTTAACAATCTCACCAACACCTTAAGCAAGCAAACTTTTATCTTTGCGAGTTTTCATGCCGTGACTCTTCACAGAACTATTTACCTTTGTTCTTTTCTTAGAAGATGCTTTTATTTTTTCCTTCACCACCTTCGCAACATGCACCTCCTCATCCATGGCCAAATGATGAAGTAATGTTTCAGAAACATGTGAATAAGAATTATCTGAAGAAGACATATGTTCTTCACTCACCTCTTGAGGGCATAAAGCCTTTTCAGACAAAACTTGGGCTTTAGAAATGTTAATCTTCTAGACTTTATTAATCCCCTCCAAAGCAGTTGGCCCTTCTATTAAGTGATTCTTCCATGCCTCAGCATTCTCAGATTAGCCCAACCCATTATTCAAATTCAACCCATTACCCCAAATCTATGACAATATTTCCTCCATTGATTTGGTCCAAGCCCAAGCAAGAAGTTTCACCTACATTCTTTAATAAGTGTAAAAACTGGCCCTCTTCACTTTCTATAAAAGAGGAAGAGTCACAATCCTGACTAGCCCAACCCCTATTTACTTCAGAAACCCTTTTTTTTTCTCCAAGTTTATCTTATCATTGTGCATTAAAGGAACTGACGGCTGAAAACGCAGTTTTTTTTTTGCATAAAATACCCTTACCTTTATTGTTAAGGCTCTCCGAAATTCCACCTACAGCCTTGAACCTCTCACTACTCCCCCTGCCATTATTGCCCGCAAATCCTACTCCATGGCTATTGGCCAAAGTGCAATTATTCTAAATATCCCTTTTGACAGTAGCCTCATTCTCAGTAGGTTTTTAATTGGTCATAGGAATGGTTCTAGGCCTAAGGTAATTAGAACCCTTTCCAATACCCAACCACCTCGAAATCCATTTAGAGTTAACTAGCGACGGATCCTTCCGAACCAAAATCGGAAAAGACAATCTTCTGATCGACACTTTGATGGATACTGGACATCTTTGTCTAAATGGAATTAACACCAAAATTCTACCACAATCCAACCTTTCTCTATTCAAAGTCTCTTCCTCCACCAATAATGGTTCTCCCACTACCCAACCCCATCTTTTAAAAATGTCTTCACACCAGCAATGTAAAGGAATTCCTCTGAACTCCACCCATGCTAACCAAGATTGTGGAAAGACCGCATTAGTCCACAATCCCACAGAAGAAAATTAATTAGGTCATAACTCTTTCTGTAGGATAAAATCATCCCTCTCTTTGATCGACTGAAAGGCCCACAAGATATTCTTGTCCCCCAAATAGAAAGAAGAAGAATAAATCTTCCTGTCATGAAGACCCTCCTCCATTGCATTGAAATCTGAGAATGACTTTAAGACTCCCATAGCACATAGCTTAAGCCAACTACCATAATGAGAATCTTCATCCCATCTCATGGATTCCACTTTTTCCTTATCCTTAATAGAATCCACTATTTCCTTCTCCTTACCTTCTGAACCGATTTGATGAAACTCAAAAGATGACTTCCTAACTACCTCAGCATACGATGGCCCAGATAAGGAACTAGATAATTTGTAATCTCTATTGTCAACCCTGACATCTTCAATTACATTCTCAAGATCATGGTTAATATGTCTCCTTAGTCCTTTAGAAAATTTCCTTCTATTGTTCCAATCCGTTGAAGCAACCTTTGAAATAATAGGTCATCCATAAACATACATTCCTTTTGTTTGTCTAATAACTCTATTAGCTTCTACCTGAGTAGCAAACCTCAAGAATGCAAAACAACTCCTTCTCTCCCTAGACTTCGAAGACAAGTAAAGGTCTCTAACCAAACAGAAAGCTTAAAATAACCCATAATCCTTTTTGATCAACACATGGATTCAAATTGTCCATAAAAATGGAGACTAAATTACGCCTGAAATCTCTGTCACCATGCAAACCACTGAACCTCTTTCCTTTGAATTCCTTGGACCTTCTCTCTCTGTCTTTCTTTCTCATCCTGTATTTCTCAAGAAGAAACAACAATATGTAAGAAGAATAGTTTGAAAGTGTGGCAGTCACCCACCTATTCTCAATCCTAGCTTAATTTCAAAAAAGAAAATAAAAAGTTGGTTATTCGATTAGTTGATTATTGTTTGTTTATATGATTAGACAAGAGTCCCTTTTCTTTGACAAAATATTTTCAAAAGCTGAAAGGTAGGTAGATATACAATAAAATAGTAAATTCATCTTGGAAATACATTTAATTCTAGTTAGTATCATAAAATTTTCAATTGAATAGTCATTGTCAATTGTTATACTGAAATCCATATTATCAATTTTATCTACTGGAAATTGCTCATTTAAAAAAAAAAAAAAAAACGCGATGGCTTATAATTAGCTACTCTCTGATTAGTTGTTCTTGTGATAACAAAATCACCTTTATACCCAGAATCATGTTGATACCAAGCCCATGCTGCTGCTTTTACTATTGATAATTCATATGTATTTTTACCTATACCTCCTCTTGGTTTTTTTTTTTTTTTTTTCTCCTTTAAATAGCTAAAAATTTCTTTAAGTGGCATGACATCAAAAACTTGTCTCCTTAAGGTTTACGTTGTTACAGGGTTCACAATACTCAGGTAGTTATGGAGAGACAAATAGAGAACTAGAAAGGGAAATAATTGATTAAGGAGGTGGAAAGTAATAGAAGAGAAAAGGAAGAAAGCAAAGATTGTTGTTAGTACTGCAAATTGTATTAATGGATCATATTGGTTGAGTGTATAGATTGTGTTATTTGGCCATATAGTGGTATAATTCTCCATTTATAATAGAAGTCAGAGATAACAAATCGATGAAAGTCCATGAATGTCTAAACAAATCCATAAAAGTCTGAGATAGATTTTTAAACAAATCCATAAAAGTTTGAGATAAATGTTTAAACAAATAATGAAAGTCCATGTGGAATTATAAAAGTCTAAAGAAATCCATGAAAATCTGTTACTTAAAAAATGTCTTTAAATGTCCTCAATAATCCTAATTAAATACACCCCCTTAACCAAAATCTGTAAAGTCAATGACTTTTTTAATACACTTGGATTTATTTGGATTCCTTAACAATCTGAATTGAATACACCTAGATTTATTTGGATTTTAATGAAATCTTTACAAATTTGGATTGATTACACCCAGACTTTGATAGACTATTCACAAATCTGAATTGAATACACCTAGATAAAACAAATCTAAACCAAATGAAAATTCCCTAAAATGAAAATTTTCTTAAATAATCAATAATAAAGGGTAAAAGCGGAATTGTGTCATAATTTTTTTATTACTACAAATTCCTTTTTTTTTTTTTTTAATAACACGCTCTATAAAAGGGGGCATATACTATGGTGGATGCTAGGGTTATTCTAGATAACATCCAAGAAAAAGATAGCCGCCATAAAATAAATAAATAAATCTCCTAGGTTTTTAAAAATCTGGGTATTTAAATCATCAACCGTGAGAGACAATTCGATTCTAGGTATGATTTTCTAAACTTCTATTTTGTTTGTGATGTGATCACTGTGTTGGTCTTGGATTATAGTAGAATTTTTTTGATTAAATATTGGTTATGTTTTTCTCCAATAAAAAATTATTTTTACAGATTAAATTCTTGAAATTGTTCTTTGTATCAAAAGTAAGATACCAATACAAAATTATAATTCTTTTTGTTAGTTTACTTGGACATTGATACAAAATCTGTTCATTTGCATACAATTCTTGAAACCTAAATTATTACAACATGCTCAATATATCAGTAGAAACTGAAGGTGTAGTTTATATTACAATCTATTGAATTCACAAGTATAATAAATATATTGCCTCTGTGTATAGGTCTTCATGTTATATGGCAAACTATAATTGGTGTTTTATTATAGCAGGAGAAAGCACGATCCAAATAAGAAAGAGAAAATGGTGAAACTACCTGAAGATATGATTATTGAAATTCTATCAATTCTACCGGTGAAATCTTTAATTCGATTCAGGTGTGTTTGCAAATCTTGGTATGTAGAGGTTCAAAGCCGTAGTTTCATTTCAAAACATCTAAAAAACGATCACAATATGCATTTGGTTATTCCTCATATGAAAGAAAGAAAAGACTTATTTGCCTACCCAAGTGAATCTTACACATGGTTCCCAAACGAAACACTTGGAGAATTATCATTACAAAATTTTCTTCCTCAAATACCTATAGATGGATTCTTTCGTGGTCCTTTTGATGGCATCCTTTGTATAATTAACGACGACATAAGTCTCTATAACATCGGCACCAAAGAATTGAGAACTCTCCCAAAAATCTTACATTCTGCTGAAGATTGTGTTGGATTTGGACTCGACCCTGTGAGCAATAGTTACAAGTTGGTCCTTATGGACACCCCATATCTCAAAACTATAGAAGATTCGGAATGTAGAGTTTCACCCATTGTAGTGTACACATTAAATTCAGATTCTTGGAGAAATATTGAAGACTCTAATATTTCTGATATATATGATTATTCTAGTGGGGGAGAATCCGGCACATGCTTGAATGGAGTTTGTTATTGGTTATCAAGCTATAGGGATACAAAAGAGGCGGTGATCTTTCCATTTCATTTGGGTGATGAAATGTCACGGGAGATCATAAAGGTGCCAATGAAAGACAATTATGGTTTGTCTCTTGGAATATATAATGAATCTTTGTCCATATTACATATGGATTCTGATGTCACAACATGTGTTGATATGTGGGTGATGAACCAGGGGTGTTGGACCAAACAGTTAACTGTCGGACCTTTTATAGAATTTGATGTTTGTTGCCTACTTGGGTTTTGGAAAAGAGGTTCATTTTTTGTAAGTGCTACAAATCCTGATAAAAAGGCGGGTTCTTATATGGGAGAGAAAGTAATCTTGTATGATCCTAGTAGTTCCCATAACACCAAGTATTCTTGTGTATTCACAGGTTATATGCTGGTGGATCTTCTTATTTACAAGGAGAGTCTGATTAATATAAAAGGAGAGGACGATCACTGATGTTTTTTTTTTTTTTTATTCTTTTTGTATTAATTGTATTTGTATGACATATTGGCATGCATGTATTGTTTGTGTACCAGTCAAATTTAAATATGGTTTAGAAGTTCAATTTTCTGATAATAAATGTAATTTTTCAATAATTTATTTTATGCGATTGAGTAATATGTTATTGAAATACCTCAAGATGTTTACGGTTAATTTAATTCCAAAAATAAAAAATTAAACATATATTTTAAATTTAAAAATACAATGAAATATGAGACTTTGTTTCAGTTGAATGTTTATCTTTAACACAATATGGATCTTTGATTTTTCACGTTATAAAAATCACACGAGTAATAGTATACAGATTTTCTATTATCAGTTCGTCTTGACAATAAATATATCAGGACGAAGAATATGGACTACTAGATTTACATACTTTAACTCAAAGTGTATACACTTGTCAAAATTTCTCCATAATCTATGGTCTCCAAAGCCGAAGCCATTGGAACATGAAAATGGGAACAAGATGACTATACATGTAAGGAACACATTTATAATGCTATACATGTTTGGGTCACTTTTTGATCAATTATACCCTTAAAATGTTTTGTTATTACACTTTTACTTTTCAAAAAAAATTTCTAATGCTTTCAAGATTTTAGTATTTTTTTGACCTAAAACATTTTAATATTAAAATGATTTATTATTATTTATTTAAATGATTTATTATTGAGTTTCAATAAGAATAATATTAAAATGATTTATAAAAATAAATTAACAACAAAAACTTATTTTCTCAAAAATATATATTATAATAATTTATTTAAAAAAAAAAAAAGAAATGCATCATAGCAAATATTAAATTTTTTTGACATAAAGAAAATATTATTAAAAAAGATAAAAAATAGTTAAAATAAAATAAAAATTCAAATGATCTCCTCCCGATCCAACGGTGGACTGGCGACAGCTGATACAAAACGGCATCGTTTTATCGGGATTCAAAAGGACTCAAAGAATACAAAAAGCGAATAGTGATACTCTGTATCAAAATCTCAAGTTGTCGCTCTGTTAATGGCGACATCTTCCTCTACAGCACAGCTGGTAAGCCCGGACCTCATGTGATCACTTGGCTTCGCTATCGTCTGATCTCATACATATATCAATTCCTGATACTCCCTGCAACAGGTTTGGTTCGATTTTATTATTATTATTAAAAGTTTTTAACCATTTTTTGTTTTACTAGATAATTTTGTATTGGATCAAGAAATAATTGATTAGTATCTTTGTAACTCTCTTTTCATTATTTTGAATTGCAATTAAAGAGATATGAAATGAACTTATATGATTTCGTCAAGCTATTCAGCAACTAATGATTTTGTTTTTGGTTCGTTTTTCATTACATAAATTAATGTTTAGGGCTAATTGGTATTTATTTGCCATGTTTGTTCTTGCAAAAACTGGAGTTCCAGATTAAATAAATGTGTATCCATTGAGGTTTTACTTGCATTTATTTGATATTGGTTTGCATTATTGGTAATGTTTGACATTATGTAATCTTACTTTTTCTTTTTAATGAAAACCGAAACCATTTTGTATAATAATTTAAGATCGATTTTGTTTTATTTTGTCGTATACAGCAGGGATATCATAGATTAAAGTATATGTCATCAAATTGAAGTTCACACACACACACACACAACAGCTCAACTTGTTACTGTTGGGAGATCTTCAGTTGTGTTCCACCAGAATGTCTATTAACAGTGTGTCAATCCAAAAGCATGTATCAGCTTATTTGTTGAGGAGATCACAAATTGGAGTGTCTCCAAAATGGCATTCATATATATACAATTGGATGTTGTCCAAACCTAAAACTTAAATGTGAGTTGTGGGCACTTAAAAATTAATGTCTATCTTACCTATACATAATCTACCTACATGTGAGCTCTACAGTTACGTATTTTTATTAAGTATGGAGTTTGGATTCAACAATAGGATTAGGTGAAAATGAATCTTATAAAAAGTTATTGACGTATGATGAATATTTGAATCCTATACTAATGCCTATTACGTCTCTCTCAATTTCTGCTATTGGTATTTAGGTTACACACCGATTTATATTATGTAACTGATCATAATAGACACTACTGCATTAGGAATTTGATTCTTTATCAAGGTGTATTTCAATTAAACTTTTACATTTGCAGCCATTTATAAGTCAAAAGTACTTGCTATGAGACTTATAATGAATTGACCACAAGAAGCTTGTAATAATTGAATAAAGGTTGATGCACACTCAACAGTTTGTGATATGTTAGGAGCAGAATATGAAAATGAACTTACTGGTACTATTGAGTTTTCAGTGCCATTCTTACATTAGTCTGACTTAAATTGCACAAATATTGAATACTTTCACCATATGGAAGTTAAGTTATGACTTATTTGATATTTCACACGTCTTTCCTCCTTTTTTTCTGTAAATGCCTTCAATTGGAATAACTGTTACTATCTTGAAGATTTTCCGATTGCTATTGTGCTGCTATAAATTGCATTGCGTAACTTGTGGAACAATATGTATGTATCAGGTGTGACCAATCCAGTGAAAACCGGTTATGTTTGTGCTGTAAGGATGTACTTTGTAGTCGGTATGTGAATAAGCATATGCTTCAACATTTCCGGCAAACAAACCATTCGTAGCACTCAACTATAGGTACAACCAGCATCAACTTCATGTTACTCATCTGTTTGTGTCTTTTTATTTATTTTAATGTGCAACATATTCTGAAGTCATATTGACAACACTTTTTTTATTGGAAGCAGTGACCTGTCAGTTTAGTGTTTCGTATGTGATGCATATTTAGATGCTCAAGTGACTCCCCAACTACAATATGTTCATGAGACTCCCCAACTACACTTTTTTTTAGGGGTTACCAGATAGCAAAAAGTGCTTCTTTATCGGTTGTGTAATTGTTGATTGAATTAGATAAAACAAAAAAGACAACTTTTGATCCAGGATTGTTAATTGAGAATGGAAATTTGTGGCATGATGATTAATGAATGGAAATGAAATGTTATTTTGAGGAGTTTGAATAGAAAAGAGATTATTGTGCATATGTGTGATTGTTATAACAGCTCATATTGTTGGTTTTAGATAAAATAAATCAAAGTGCATTCGGATTCATACCATTCACCGTCTTTAATCCGACAAAATCACAGCGGAAGCAGTATTGGAACCTTTTAGGTTGGCCCACCGGCAATCGGAGGATAATCACCAAATGGAAAATCCTTTCAAATCACAATGCAAGAACCCGCGACATTCTGTAATGGAAGAAATAAAAATTTCAGACGAATTTTTCTCCACTACCTCTGCCCCTGTTTCTTCTTTGTATTTTCTAGTCTCTGTATTTGTGTGCTACGGTTTTTATAAGGAACATGGCGTATAGCACACATATCACACCCATTAATTGTCTCTATATGTTTCTCATACACAAATAACAATATTACACAAATATGTGTGTTTGTGTTTTCTAAGCATTCTACTTATTGCTAGGTGTGGACACAAAAACCAAAACCGAATTGAACTGAATCGGAAAAGGGTGTTGGGTAAAGTTCATAACCGATTTGAAATTTGAAAACCAAATTGAATTTGATTCAGTTTCGGTTTTGAACATACAAAACCAAACCGAACCAAATAAACTGTACTATTTAAGAAAAACAAACTAACACAACATAAATATTTTATATTTTGATCAAGTATGTAGACTGAATTTTATTGAAATTTTAGATTTGGATTGAAATTTGGATTGTATTTTGTTTAAATTATTATTATTATTATTATTTTACAGATTATGTTTTATTTTTTTTGGTGAAAAGGAGGGCATAAGCCCAAAAAAACAAAAAGACTAAACAAAACAAGACATGGGTCTGGCAACAGCCACACCATTAGCATCATCCTCAAGGGAATCAGCAATTTGCAGATGGGGGTTATCAAATAAAGTCAAACCCATGTCAAGAGAATGCCCCAAACTAGCAAGCTTATCAGCAACTCTATTGCTCTCTCTGTAATTGTGATGCACATAGCAGCTCCAACGATCCTCCAATAAAGCTTTGCAACTTTGGATAAGGCTAAATAAAGGGTGAGTAGGAGCAGTAGGATTGTTCAATAAATTCACAGAACTTTGGGAATCAGATTCAACAATCACCTTCTTAAAGCCAGCCTTCCAAGCAATCTTCAACCCTTTAAACAAGCCCCATAATTCAGCTTCAATAACAGAACCAATACCCTTCTTCACAGCAAAACCGCACACCCAGTTCTTCATGTGATCTCTAATTAGACTTCCAGCAGCAATTGACCCAGTGGTAGGATTCAAACTACCATCCACATTGAGCTTAACCCACCCTACCAAAGGAGGAGACCAGGCAATGTAATCAAGGTTCACGGTTGCATTCTCACCATCCTCATAATTTTGCCTTCAGCCAGTCATTCACATAATTCTTTATGATCATACTGGGACAAGAAGGAAATCTAAACTCAGGTTCAAAAATCTCTTTGCACCTCCAAATCCAAATAAACCAAAGAGACATAACAAATAACAAATAACCAGCCACTTTCCCCATAACCAGCATGTTTTTCTTCAAATTTTACATGATCCAATCATCCCAATCACAAATAAACAAATTCGATCTTGTTATCCCTTTGCAGAAATCTTCCCAAACAAAACAAGACTTCTCACAACTTCTAAAAACATGGTTAATGTTCTCACAACCAGCCTTGCATCTCTCACAAATGGCATCCTCAGTAAAACCCCTAGCAGCCTTATTTTCATTCGTAAGAAGCTTACGATGCAGCAGGATCCAAAGAAAACTCTGGACTCTAGGAGGCAGCCGAAGTTTCCATAAGAAACTCCACTTCCAAGGAGAGGAAACATTGTTCTTGAAATTGGACTCATAAGCAGTTTTCACAGTGAAATCCCCATTATTTGACAGACCCCAAATCACTCTATCCTGACCACTCTGCCCTCTTCCAGCATGGATACTCATGATTTTATGGACAATGTTCAAAGGCAAAAACGAAACTAATTTACTCATATTCTAGTCATCAGTGTTCAAAAAATCACTGACTTTTTCAAGCAGCTGGTCAGAAGTGAGAGACGAGAGAGCATGGCTTTGAAGAATACCAATTTCAGGCACCCAATCATCGGTCCAAAACAAAATATGGCACCCATTTCCAACTCTCCATTGTAACCCCTTAGCCATCAGCTTCATACCAAAAGAAATGCCCTTCCAAATACACAAACAACCCTTCATAACATTAGTAGCTGCATTCGATATAGAGCCCCATTTACGATACTTCCCCTTCAGCATAAGACTCCATAGACTGTTCTCATTTTGGATCAAGCGCCAACTGGATTTAGCTAGTAACGCTTGGTTCATAAGTTTCGACTATTTCAAACCTAGACCCCCTCTACTTTTTGGTAAGCAAATAGTCTCCCATTTGATTAAGTGTAATTTCCTTTTATCAGTAGAGTGGCCCCATAGAAAATCTCTATTAAGTTTATCAAGCTTATTACAAATCTCCATAGGAAGCTTGACAGATTGCATCGCGTAAACAGGGATAGCAGAGGAGACAAATTTAATAAGAGTAATTCTCCCAGCCAAAGACAAAGTTGAACTTTTCCAAGTAGCCAATCTTTGTTGCGATTTTTCAAGAATTTCACTATAGGTATGTTTGGTGATTCTACCATGAATGAGAGGAATACCAAGATAATTGCCCAGATTCTTCGTAATAGGAGAGCCACAAGCATTCACAAAAATCCTCGCATTAGAGTTGTTAATATTATTGGAACAAAACACTCTAGACTTAGGAAAACTCACCTTTTGACCAGACAGATCACAGAAAGAGTCAAGACACTCTCTCATAACTTTAGCTTGTCTCAAAGTAGCTTTACCAAACAGATCAAATCATCTGCAAAGAAAAGATGGGAGATCTCAGGACCACCTCTTGAAACCTTAACAGGCTTCCAACTTCCTTCAATCAATTTCTGCGTTATGATATGAGACAATTTTTCCATACACAGAACAAAGATATAAGGGGAGAGCGGGTCACCTTGCCTGATTCCACTATTAGGAGAAAATCGATCAGACACTTCACCATTAAGAATAACTCTATAATCCACACTAGAGATGCAGCTCAAAATTAGGTCAGTAAGTCTTCTGTCAATCCCAACTTCCTCTAACACCATTTTAATGAAACCCCACTGAAATTTATCATAAGCTTTGGCTAGATCAATTTTCCAAGCTAAATAACCCGTTTTACCTTTCACATTCTTGAGCTTATGAAGAACTTCCTGGGCAACAATAATATTATCCTGAATTTGTCTCCCTGGCACAAAAGCAACCTGGTTGGGACTAATAAGATCAGGCATCAAATCTTTCAATCTTTGAACAATAACCTTACTAATGACTTTGTAAGAAGTATTACAAAGGCTGATGGGTCTTAATTGAGTCATACTAATCGGATTAGATACCTTCGGAATGAGAGAAATTAACGTTTGGTTAATATCATTCGGAATACACCCTTTTCTGAAACAATCCAGCACCAGATTAATGATATCATCTTTATAAATAGCCCAAAATTTCTGGAAAAAAATGGCCGGGAAGCCATTCGGACCAGGAGCCTTTAATCCCCAAATAGAAAAAAGACTTTGTCTAATTTCCTGCTCAGAAACATTTTCGGACAGACTTGATATGCAATTTCCAACAAGCCTAGGAAACATTTTGGGAAGCTGAGAATAATCCCCTACACTCTGTTTAAGCACAAATAAACCTTGAAAGTAAGAAACTACTTCAATTTTCATGCTATCCAAATTAGTAATCCAATTACCTGCCGAATCTGTAATACCTTCAATTTTATTTCTCCTTCTTCTGACCACAGTAGAAAGGTGGAAGAATTTGGTGTTTCTATCACCCTCTTTAAGCAAACAATTTCTGGATTTTTGAAGCCAGAATAATTCCTCTTGCTCAATGACACTCTTATATTCCTTCATAAGCTTCTCCTCAAGCACCCAAAGATGAGGCTTGAACTTCTCACTAAGCAGTTTTTGGAGGCCTTGTAACCTGACTAGAAGCCATTTCTTAGTGTGGAAAATATTACCAAACTCATTTATGTTCCACACTTTGAGAGTGTTGGCCATAAGATGCACCTTTTCAGCAACATTCAAACCATGACAATTCCAGTTGCTTCGAATCAGTTCCTTAAATTTGTTATGTTTCATCCACATGGCTTCAAATCTGAAGGGTTTAAGGTTCGTGTTGAGGATCTGAATATTGTTAAGTTGAATAAGGATAGGGCAGTGATCAGAAATAACTCTCGGGAGATGCTTAACAAAACCCTCAGGATACACCAACCTCCAATCCGTAGAGCACAAAGCTCTATCCAACCTCACCAAAATCTCCTCACCAATGCCTCTCTTAATCCTCCAAGTAAATTTCGGACCAATAAAGCCTAAATCAAACAACTCATTCTTGTCAATCCAGTTAAGAAATCCACTATTAGAGAAGTTTAAACTACCTCCTATCTTTTCAGAACTGTGAACAAATTCATTAAAATCCCCTGCAATAAGCCACGGCAAGTTGAAACAATTTCTGATGGCATCAAGGTAGCTCCAAAGCACCCTCCTAGTAGTGACACAAGGACTAGCATAGACAACCGTGAGAACCCAAATTTTATTTTGATCAGCCACAAGAGCTGTAATAGTATGCTTTGATTTGGCAATGACTTGAATTTTAATATTATCATTATTCCAAATAAGCCAAACCCCACCTGAAAAACCTTGAGCCTCAACTACAAAATTGTTGGAGAAACCAAGTCTTTTGATAACATTGGCTGCTTTACTTCCACTTATTCTTGGTTCAAGAATAGACAAAATATTAAAAGGATACATCCTTTTCAAATCAGCAATACTTCTAGCAAAACAATTCCTACCAGCACCTCTAACATTCCAAACACAAATCATTAAAAATAATAAAAGAAAGACCCCTTATTTGGAGACAATCGCCATAGCCTCTTCCAATTCAGAGGCCATTGTATCAAAATTATCAGTCCCGACACATGGGCTA
This sequence comes from Acer campestre, assembly GCA_954870605.1. Lineage (NCBI taxonomy): Eukaryota > Viridiplantae > Streptophyta > Magnoliopsida > Sapindales > Sapindaceae > Acer > Acer campestre. Next base: position 29,758,317 of record OX940802.1, read on the forward strand.
ATCTGATCAGTAACAATCACATGATTCTCATCTTGCACCTTAATAGCCTCAGGACAGGAAGTGCCAGAAAGCTTAGTATCGAAATATACGCCATCATTACGAAGTAATTGACGTAAACTATCACTACCTGGCAGCCAATCCTCTTTCTCTTTAGCTTTACCCTTCTGAAGTTGCTTTTTATTATTGGTAGCAACAGTTCTCAAGACAACACTAGCATCCCCTTGACAATCCACTCTATTCGTCAGAAGAATATTTTTATCAACAGGTTCATCAGGTTTATCAACCTTTTTGCCCAAACTCTTGTGCTTAACAAACTTCCCCACTCGCTTGTTGGTAATTTCATTCAACACCCTTGTCTCTTCCTGTCTATTATCTTCACTAGCATTATTTAATACTTGCCCATTGGTCTCAGTCATCAGAACATCCATGCCTTCACTCAAAATATTAAATCTAGAACCACCAACTATACTAGTTCCCGCTGTCTTCTCAAACCTAGAATTCTTATTGTTCTTAGAGCTTCTAGGATGAAGTCCCTTACTACTAGGACCGTTTGTAAAATCCCCAGTTACTTTGCCACCATTACCAATATATTTACCCCCATTTCCACCTCTCTCAGCATTGTTACCAGATCCAAACCCATTGTTCCCGTTTCTACTACCATTTACATTGTTCATTTTGCCATATTTTCCATAGGAAACCAGCATCCATGGACCATAATCAGACCCCTCATTCTGCACCTGACCACCAAAATTGGGCGTCACTTTATCCTTCTGGACTTGGTTAGCAATACTGTAAGGTCTCTCCACAGGAACCTCCAATCCCTCTCTGCAGCCCTCCTTGGTATGGCCATATCTGCCGCATTTGAAACATATCATACCTAAACTTTCATATTCCACCCGAATTACTCTGTCTTCCACATAAAGAGACCCAACCAGTGGTTTCGAAATATCAATTTCCACACAAATTCTAGCAAATTTACCTCGAGCTTGAGTTTCTATTAGTGGATCCACCTTACACATCGACCCTAACATACCTCCTATGTTCCAAAGTAAATCAGAATCCATCCATTCCATCGGAAGCTTGGTTAATCTTACCCAAATAGGCATACACTGGATAGAATCTTCTCCTAGAACAAAGTTAGGTTTCCATCTCTGTACAACCAGATACTGATTTGCAATAACCTAAGGGCCTCTAGTTAACACATAATCAAGATCTTCCTTCATTTGAAATCGAGCGACAAAATGCCCATCCCCAAGGTCTGTTAGTTGCCATTGACCAAGAAGACTGCATTTCTGGGTGAGCTTGGTAGTCATGAAAGTTAGAGTATGGAATATTCCCATGTTCTTCAGGATTAGGGCATTGGCCCATGGCTTATGAAGCTGTTCCTTCAAATTTGGGGAAGGGTCATCTTTGGACCATTTGGACTATCAGAAATCAAAATGTCCTCTTGACCTATTTGAAGTTTTTCTTTAGTAGCAGCAAATCCAGTCCAAGAATATGGGTTGGACATGCCCAGCAGCTTCGATTTAAAAGTCCCCATAGCCTCTGCTCTCGAGCTATCAACAACAGGACCATTTATATGTTGACTATCTTCATTCGATCTAGGTCGCTTACCAGAGGCACCACTTTCCAAAGTTCTATCAATTTGCACATTCTCCATACTCCTTAAAGGTCATTGAGCAGAAAACACAAACGAATCACTTTGATCCCCCATCAAACAAGAAAAACAGCAAAGGGGACACAAAAAAAGAAACCAAGGAACGAAATCCAACCAAAAAACAAGCAAAAGAACGACGACGCGAGCACAAAACTAACAAGAAAAGAAGAACACACTAATGCACCAGGCGCATTCAAAACCCTTACTCCACGCGCCCATTATGTTTTATAAAAAAGTTAAAAGCAGCTTAAAGACCCAAAAAAATTAAAATAAAATAAAATAAAAACATATAAAAAACATTCAATTCCCAATATGCCAAAAACAAAATTAAAACGAACCGAACCGAGATAAAAGTGTTTGGTTCAATTCGGTTTTTAGGTTCTTAACGATTCAAGCCGATTCACATTTTCAAAACCAAAAATATATCGTTTCAATAAGGTTTTGGTAAAAACCGAACCGAAAAGATCCATGTCCACCCCTACTTATTGCCATTGGCTCTCAAAAGCACTAAGGCAATTTGTTATTGTTTCAAATTGAAACAAGGGGAATTATTATTTGAGTCCCTATATTTTTTTTTCGAATTATCAGTTTTTTAACTACTTGTCCATTTTTCACTGGCTTGGTTCCTATGTTTTTAAAACCCGTCAATTTGGTCCCTTTGACCAGATTTTTAACAGTCAACTCTCACAGAGAAGGCAAAATAACCTTTTTACCCTTATAAAAACTTAAAATAATAAATAAAAGAAAATGGTAAAAAAAAATTAAAATTGTAAAAATATGAATGAAAATCTGGAATTTTTTACAAGTAAAATAATTAAATAGAGAAAATTAAAAAAAATAAATAACATTTTAAGAAAATAATCTGATATTTTTTACAAAAATGAAAATGAAAATGAAAAGAAAAAATAAATAAATTAAGATTGGATCTCCATGTCTCCATCGATGCAATGTATAATAGATTAACCGAAGGACGAAATTAAGGGTTCAAAATTTTTTTGTCACTATTTGGAGGGGTTTTTGTAAGAATATCACCACTTTACTAATTCAAGTTTAAAAGGCACCTATTTAGGTGACCAGACAAAAATACCATCATTTTGTCAGTTTGTGTCTTTTCAAACATGGAGAGAAAAAAGTTGAGAGAGAAAACAATGGAGAGAAAAAGCATCGGTGCAAGAAATTTGACTGTAAATCTCACGGTAAACTCACCAGCGATGGCGTTACACTCCTGAAGTTGACGAGAAGCTACTATTGACAGTGGTAAGTTTATGTTTCTCACGCATTTTTGTTGTTGATAATTTTATGTGTGTTTGATTTTGGGTGTTTGGTTAGACATGTAGATTAGATTAGATTTGATTTGATTTGTTGTTCATTAGGTTTGTTTGATCAGGTTAGGTTAGGGTTTAAAGTTATGAAAAAATTGTGTTGAGCACGATTAATATTTGGGTTTCCGAGCCTTTTCCTAGCTTTTTCACATGTAATCCGAGCCTTTTAAGGAATATGAATAGGTTTCTGCAATTTGAATCTCCGAGTCTTTTTCGAGCTTTTTCACAAGTAATCAGAGCCTTTTAAGGAATATGAATAGGTCTCTTCAATTTGAATCTTCGAGCCTTTTAAACCTTCATCCGAGCTTTTTCACATGTAATCCGAGCCTTTTAAGGAATATGAATAGGTTTCTACTATTTGAATCTCCGAGCCTTTTACCACTTTCTCCGAGCCTTTTAACACTCACTCCGAGCCTTTTAAAACAATGTCTGAGCCTTTTCATATAGTGTCCGAGACTTTTCATATACTTTCCGAGACTTTTCATATAGTGTCTGAGACTTTTGAACAGTAATCCAAACTTTTTATTTTTAAAGTTATAGGTTTGTGAAAATATACTCTCCGAGCCTTTTCATATAGTGTCCGAGACTTTTCATATAGTGTCCGAGACTTTTCATGAACTTATATATATTTATACTTTTTATGTGAATATGCAGACGAGGAATCAGCTCAAAGATTCTCTTAAAACTCCAGAGGAAGAAAAGTACTCGGGGAAAATAACTCAACATGACCATTTCAATGACCTTACAGATATCGACACTGCACTTAACATGGTACCTGAACATCTTACGGTTGAAGATCGATGTCGGTATACTAAGTCGTGTTTTGGACATTTCATTCAGATGCATCGTCAGATGAAGTTTTCAGCTGGCATTGTCCATCGGTTGCTTATTTGTGAGTTGTATCACGATGGGTTGGAAGATGAGATGAGATTTCTGTTAGGAAAGCATTCGGTCCAATTCTTGAAGGTTGAGTTTTATCTGATCACCGGATTGAAGTTTGGAAAAGTTCCCAACACATCGACCTTTGATGTGGTAGAGAATGGCATACATCACATCAGCGGTACTTTGAGGGTCAAGATGAGGTCAAGTATGGAGAGGTGAAAGTCGTTCTACGGATTGGTGTTTTTACTGAGCAGTACAATGCAGTTAAGCTATGCTTATTGTATATGCTTAACAGGATACTGATGGGGTTGGACGAGAGAGAGAGAAAGTTCCAGTATGATAGTTTCACCTAGTCGAGGACTTCGACGCTTTTGATGCGTTCCCGTGGGGTGCACACGTGTATAGGTGGTCTATTTTTGGTTTCAAGCATGTGTTGGATGGTCAACGGGAGCAGTTCGAACAATGACAGCGACAAAAGGGCGTTGACATACACAAGGTGGAGACGTACAACATATACGGTCTTATGCATGCACTGTTGGTGAGAATTTAGAATTTGAATATGTACTTTAATTGTAATTTTTTTTTCATATGACTGATATAATGGATTCTTATCTTACTTATCTATTACGCAGATATTTGCTTTTGAGGTTATTCCTGAGCTTGGCAACAGCCAATGTGGGATCCGTAGAGAAATCGAGCTATCCCCCAGTAGTTTGAAATGGGAGTTGAGTCAGCGACCCAAGGGGGAGAAGCTGGATAACATTTTCATAGAAAGGGTAAGTATTTTTTATGTTAATGTTTATAATTATTAGTATGTATACAATTACAATGGTCTAACTATGATCTCAAATGTTTGTGAAGGTTAAATTGGTTTTAATAACATTCCATTCTAACAGTTGTTCATGTGGTGAATTGCAGGGGTAACTATGGTACCCATACTTTGAGATTGATAGAGTACCTGGCGGCAAACAGGGATACGTTTGACTGGTTGAAAAATGATATGGGCACCATCCGGGAGAAGATGGCCATAGAGGTTTTTTGCAACTTAAAGGATTGGTCTTCGAGATAGTGATTTAGTTGATGTACATAACATTTGAATAATGAAATGATAATTTTTATTTTATTTTAACTGTTTGCAATTAAAAGTTGAACACACAGTTCATACATTCAAATCTATAAACAATACAACAAATTCTAAACACTATAACAAAAGATCCAGTATGACATTAAACAAAGAACTAAATTCAAATCAATTTCGAAAGAATAGTTCACCATAAAAGCATAAGAACCAAGGGCTCCATTCATTCCACGGTAGAGTCCTTCTCAGGGCACGTTTGTTTGTTGTGTCTAATTGTATGACAGATGCTGCACTTGCGACGGTATTCCTCGGGGACAATCCTAATGGGACCTTCATTAACCATAGGTGGGTTGAAACACCTCCTGCTATTATGTCCTGATTGTCCACATTTCTAAATGATTGTGTGGTTGTCCTCTCCAAAGACAAGGCATGTCGACCCTTCATCGGGTGACCTGATTGTTTCTTCGACTTTAGATTTAAAACCACCCGTGCTGCGATGACGAACGGCACTACCCATGAAGAAGGATGGCTAACAAGCATAATAGGAACTGGGTATGCATCAATAAGTGTCTCCCTCTTGTAGTAGTCCGAACATAGAGATGTGAAATCCAAGTTTCGCTCCTTGCAACAATGAAAACAGTGAGATTTACGTTTGGGTAATATAAAGCGTTAACTATAATATCTCATGTACCTTGCTGCTGCGAGTCCGTGAGAACATGGGAAATGGTCCATTTGGAATTTGTTGCATGTGAAAGTCTTCAGGGCAAAGTTAACCATCCACTGCTTTCCCTTCAGTTTGACGGAGAATATGTTCTAGTCAACTGGATTTACGGCCATATAACCACACTTCTCGACACTTTTCAGGATCACAAGATGTGTTACATCGGTCAATTGATGACGCATGGACTGTGCAACTACATGACAATTGTGAAACCACTTTTGTAGCATATTCCTAATGAACTCTGCCAGTGTCATCAGTGGCAGTTTCCTTGTGAATTTTAGGCTTGAGTTTATTCACTATGTAACATTTATGGTCATCACCCTGTACCTTCTTTGAGGACAGTGTACGTGGGACCACTTTTGTGGACCAGCAACAATGACATAATCGAATGTAGCCTTGTGCAGCTTACGTAACTCCTCCATATGTCGGTTATAATCCAATTCATTGTACGTCCTAGCTGCGTCATCCATTATGTTAGCAACATCCTTTCTATGAAATCGTTTCTTCATATTTTCACCAAAATGCCAGTAGCATATGGTATAGGCTGCATAAGGGAACACTTTAGAAATCCCTGCTTCAATGCTTGCATGATGATCAGAAATGGGAACTAGATCATCTATATGACCAAGGGCACCCCTCAAGCATTCCAAAAACCACTCCCATGAAAGGTTGTTTTCTAAGTCACCATACCCAAAAGCAATTGGATACACTTGTTCATTTACATCTTGTGTAGTTGCAACCAACATTGTACCCTCGAATATTCCCTTCAAATGGGTACCATCAACTGCAATCACAGGACGTATACACCTCTAGGAACCTCTAATTGAGGACCCTAACGACATGAAAAGGTAGAGGAATTTCCCATCATCTTTGCACTATAAGTCAGTGATTGTGCCAGGATTTTGTTGTTCCAGAACGTATGCAAAAGATGACAGCAGTTGGAAAGTTTCTTCATGCGTTCCATAGGTCAATAACAATACATATTGCAAGGTATCATGCGCATTGTACATGATTTAGATGCTATATATTGTTTTCATATCGGCGTTTACGTCCTTGGGACGCATGAGACAACTATCATGTTGTTGAAGTCTAGGTGCAACGACTTCTCCGATTGTGACTGCACTAGCTTGTCGGTGGCGATGGTGAATCTTCTCCAAGGGACAACTGTATTCATTGACAAAACTTCTGACTTGAAAGTAAGTCTCTTCACCTCTCCTCACTGCTCTTAATTTCCATGTACAGTCATCAATGATGCAAACCAGATGTAAAGTTGTCTTATTGGACCTTTTCACCTTCCATTCAAAGTTCTGCTGCATTGCAAAATGGCCAACTAGCCTCTTCAAATCCTTTTTACTTGAAAAAAATTGGCCTTTATAAATCATGGTTCTAGGTTCTTGCGCTACCAAGGTGCTGCTTCTACCAATACCAAACGAGTATGAATCTGCTCCGGGAATAACCCACGTGGTCGTATTATCAAAATCAGATGTAGTTATATTATGCCGGACCTCGAAAGTTCCAAGCATATCTGGTGCAATGCAACTAAGTCCTTGTACACGTCTTCCACGTGTTTGAATTTCTGCAGGCTCTTCATCCACATTTTGTAGATCATCTACATGCTAATTGTACTAGTCATCATTCATCTCAATTCCATAGCCAAACACATCGCCGTATTGAGGTTCAACTACAACTGGATGGTCGACCACTACCGGTGGGACAACATACATGTTTTCCCCATCTTCGATGCCACTCTTTTGTGTGAACACTTGATTGCTACCGCTAAATGATCCAAATTGTTGGGTATTTTCATAAGGAGGAATATCATTCCCTATCACATATCCAAATGTCCTCTCAGTTAGACTGACACATACTTGAAGGATCACTCGATCTTCTCCTGGCATAAACTAAACATCATCATCATTTCTTATAAATGTGTGACATGTAGTGCCAGGAACGATTGATATTGATGATAGATCAACATTGAATTTGTTTACATCATATTTCACAATGGTGTGCTTGATCGCCACCAACTCTTCATAAGTCATATTCTTTGACACATACATGCCCTAGTTATCGGATCCAACAAACCTCTGACTTCCGTCGAGTAACTGCTCTCATCAACCGTTGTAAGATATTACTATTATAACCCGATTCTTGATGATATCAAATTAATCATCACAAACCATTAATAAAAACCAAGGACTACAAAATATTTTCACATATTACATTTACAAAGGCTCGGATTACAAATACATAGGCTCGGACACATATTCATTGAAAAGTCTCGGGGAAGACTTCAAAAGCCTCAGAGAAGACTTCAAAAGTCTCAGATACATATTCATTGAAAAGTCTCGAACAGCAAGTGAAAAGGCTCTGGGATTATTTGAAAAGGCTCGAATAATACTTGAAAAGGCTCAGACACAAATTCATTGAAAAGTCTCGGGGAAGACTTGAAAAGTCTCGGAGACATATTCATTGAAAAGTCTTGGAGAAGACTTGAAAAGGCTCGGATAGAAGTTTAAAAAGCTCGGACAGAGCTTTAAAAGGCTCGGAGATCCAAAATTCTCACAATGGCTTAAGGTTTACAAAACACTTAGAGAACAAATGAAAATGTGAACAAATTAAGCGAGGTTTTTGCAAGAAATATTATCTTGTTGTACTGAAGAACTTCCACTTCTTTCTAAGTTGAAGAAGATAGGGGAGGCAACCTTGAACTTTTATTTGTAGAGAGAGAGTTACTGAGTTAACACTACTGTCGTTTTTGTTGAAAGTGTGGAGAGGAAAGTACAAACAGAATAACATACACTACTACAAAAAATGCAAAAGAAATCGGTTATTTTACATGGAAGAAATCGGTTTTTAAAATTTTTAAAACCGATGTCTATTTGAGTGATTTAGAAAAAAGCGAGCTAAAGACATCGGTTTTTAACCGATGTAAAAGCATGAGAAAACACATCGGTTATATATAAAACCGATTTAAAAACCCTGACGTAAAATTAATGAATTATAAAAATTAATCTCGCCGTCCGACCGCTCCATCGTCCGGTCGTCACTGCCGGCCTACCCCACCGTCCGGCTGCCGCCGCCGCCGGCCACCATTGTCGGCCAACCCCACCTCTAATAATAATCACAATTAATCATCAATATGAGGAATCGAACTTGCAACCTCAGAGTCAAAATGGTAAAGCCTTTACCGCTTGACGACAAGATTGAAAGTGTTAACTATTGCACAATATTTATATATAACCTATATGAGTTGTTAGAAATAGAAATAAAAAATAAAAACTTGTTTGATAAATTTAAATTTACTCAACTAATCAAAATTCTAATTTCTACTACAAACATCTATTAAAAAAATTTATTGGTGGGTTTATTTTTCATTTCATTTTTTGTGTGGTTTTGCATGTGTTTTGCTAGAGATATTTTTGTGCAAACTTTTTTCTTAAAACTGTATCTTTTGGTAATGAAATAAATTTTTTCGTCCATGCTGGGTTCTTCAATTTTTCAATACGAATCCAACGGTATAAAGAACATAAAATTTTGGACGGTATTTTGAAAGTTATGAACAATTATTCAGTCAAAGGTCAGAAGTGATTGGAGATATTTTTGTGCAAACTATTTCCTTAAAACTGTATCTTTTGGCAAGGAAATAAATTTTTTTGTCTATGTTGAGTTCTTTAATTTTTCGATATGAATCCAACGGTATAAAGAACGTAAAATTTTGGCCATTATTTTGAAAGTTATGATAGATTATTCAGTCAAAGGTCAGAAGCCACTACTACAAAAATGTAAAAAGACATCGGTTGTTTACATCGGTTTTTTGATAACCGATTTAAAAAAACTTTTAGAAATCGGTTTTTATAAAAACCGATTTCTTAAATATTGTGGTTTAAAAAGACAACGGTTTTTAGGAAAACCGATATGGATTTATTTTCCAATAAGAAATCGGTTTTCCTTAAAACCGATGTCTTAAATATTACCATTTGAAAAGACAACGGTTTTTGGAAAAACCGATATGGTTTTCTTTTCCAATAAGAAGTCGGTTTCCATTAAAACTGATGTCTTAAATATTACGGTTTGAAAAGACAACGGTTTTTGGGAAAACCGATATAGATTTAAAAGCAAAATTCCGCTGAAATTCAAATCTGACCTATGTCCACATTCAAGTGCACATCTCTAAAACTACTTAACTTTATTTTCTCAAATTTTGATACAAGAAAGTAGACATGCAAAAAAACACTTTTTGTTTAGAAAATATTCCAAAAATCGATTTGGAAAAGTGTGAAAATGAGCGATGAAAACATCTCACTCGCGGATTCGCGTCACTTCTGACCTTTGACTGAATAATTGATCATAACTTTCAAAATACCACCCGGAATTTTACGTTCTTTATACCGTTGGATTCGTATCGAAAAATTGAAGAACATAGATTGGACAAAAAAATTTATTTCTTTACCAAAAGATACAGTTTTAAGGAAAACGTTTGCACAAAAATTGATCATCTCCAATCGCTTCTGACCTTTGACTGAATAATTGATTATAACTTTCAAAATACCGGACAAAATTTTACATTCTTTATACCGTTGGATTCGTATCGAAAAATTGAAGAACCTAAAATAGACAAAAAAAATTATTTCTTTGCCAAAAGATACAGTTTTAAGGAAAACATTTGCACAAAAATTGATCATCTCCAATCGCTTCTGACCTTTGACTGAATAATTGATCATAACTTTCAAAATACCGGCCAAAATTTTACGTTCTTTATACCATTGGATTCGTGTTGAAAAATTGAAGAACCCAACATGGACCAAAAAATTTATTTCCTTGCCAAAAGGTACAGTTTTAAGGAAATATTTTGCACAAAAATATCTCCAATCACTTCTGACCTTTGACTAAATAATTGTTCATAACTTTCAAAATACCACTCAAAATTTTATGTTCTTTATACCGTTGGATTCGTATTGAAAAATCGAAGAACCCAACATAGACAAAAAAATTTATTTCATTGCCAAAAGATACAGTTTTAAGAAAAAAAATTGCGCAAAAATATCTCCAGCAAAACACATGCAAAACCACACAAAAAATGAAATGAAAAATAAAGCCACTAATAATTTTTTTTTTAATAGATGTTTGTAGTAGAAATTAGAATTTTGATTAGTTGAGTAAATTTAAATTTATCAAACAAGTTTTTTATTTTTATTTTATTTCTTACAACTCATATAGGTTATATATAAATATTGTGCAATTGTTAACACATTCAATCTTGTAGTCAGGTGGTAAAGGCTTACCATTTCTCCTTTGAGGTTGCAAGTTCGATTCCTCATATTGACGATTAATTCTAATTATTATTAGAGGTGGGGCTGGCCGGCGGCGGCAGCCGGAAGACGGTGGCCGGACGGTGGAGCGGTCGGACGGCGAGATTAATTTTTATAATTCATCAATTTTATGTCGCGGTTTTTAAATCGGTTTTATATAAAACCGATGTGTTTTCGCATGCTTTTACATCGGTTAAAAACCGATGTCTTTAGCTAGCTTTTTTCTAAATCACTCAAATAGACATCGGTTTTAAAAATTTTAAAAACCGATTTCTTCCATGTAAAATAACCGATTTCTTTTGCGTTTTTTGTAGTAGTGAGCGATTGGAGATGATCAATTTTTGTGCAAACTTTTACCTTAAAACTGTATCTTTTGGTAAATAAATAAATTTTTTCGTCCACATAATGTTCTTCAATTTTTTGATACGAATCCAACGGTATAAAGAACGTAAAATGTTGGCCAGTATTTTGAAAGTTATGATCGATTATTCAGTCAAAGGTCAGAAGCAATTGGAGATGATCAATTTTTGTGCAAACTTTTACCTTAAAACTGTATCTTTTGGTAAATAAATAAATTTTTTCGTCTATGTAATGTTCTTCAATTTTTCGATACGAATCCAACGGTATAAAGAACGTAAAATTTTGGCCAGTATTTTGAAAGTTATGATTGATTATTCAGTCAAAGGTCAGAAGCGACGCGAATCAGCGAGTGAGATGTTTTCATCGCTCATTTTCACACTTTTACAAATCGATTTTTGGAATATTTTCTGAACGAAAAATGTTTGTTTGCATGTCTACTTTCTTTTATCAAAATTTGAGAAAATAAAGTTGAGTATTTTTAGAGATGTGCACTTGAATGTGGACATAGGTCAGATTTGAATTTCAGCAGAATTTTGCTTTTGAATCCATATCGGTTTTCCCAAAAACCGTTGTCTTTTCAAACCGTAATATTTAAGATATCAGTTTTAATGGAAACCGATTTCTTATTGGAAAATAAAAAACATATCGGTTTTTCCAAAAACCGTTGTCTTTTCAAATGGTAATATTTAAGACATCGGTTTTAAGGAAAACCGATTTCTTATTGGAAAATAAATCCATATCGGTTTTCCCTAAAACCGTTGTCTTTTTAAACTACAATATTTAAGAAATCGGTTTTTATAAAAACCGATTTCTAAAAGTTTTTTTAAATCGGTTATCAAAAAACCAATTTAAACAACCGATGTCTTTTTACATTTTTGTAGTAGTGATAAATGATTATCTAAGGGCAATTTTGGTAGTTCACTATAATATGTGTATTTTAAACTTAACTTATTAAAGCACTCACTTTGCCACCAATTCAGTTCAAAAAGGTGACTTTTTCACCAATTCCACCGAAATTAATTGGCTTTTGAAAACGTAAGGACCAAGCTAGTAAAAAATGGCCAAACAGTTAAAAAATAAATAATTCAAAACTACATATATATATATATAGTGACCCAAATGATAATCCCCTTTGAAACAAACCTCTATTGGGTGCCAAATGCCAACAGTGCAACATATATAGAATTAATAGTATCATATTAAAACACGAAAGTGGCATTTGAACCGACATGTTCATAAATCATAATGTTTCTTAAAGGACAAGAGGAAAGATGTTAGCAAATTATTATTAGAAAACACTAACTATAACATGAAATAAAATAGAAAACACAACACAAAAGGGTAACGACATTGATCGATCACTTAGTTAACAGTGGTTGGACATCTATGGATTTAGAAAAAATCTGGTGAACTTGTTGAAGTAGAAACGACTTCCCAAGGCTCGATTAACTCGGTTCTCACATACTCAACCATTTCATAGTTTTGCTGGACATTACTGTCTTTTTGTGATGCTTGAATTCCCTCCAACACCATTGCAACTTCCTTCATTGTTGGCCTTTTCTTCCCATTCAGGTTTAAGCATCTTTTTGCCAGGTTAGCAACTGTCACGATCTCTTCTTTCTTACGTACTTTTATTACCTCAGGATCAAGAATATCAAACAAATAATTTTCCACCATAGAAACAATGAAATATGTTGCCAAACTTCTATTGTCTTCTGACCTTATTGAAGATATTGCTTTTTCCCCAGTTAAAAGCTCAACAAGAACTACTCCAAAGCTATAGACATCACTTTTATCAGTAAATTGACTTGATTGGAAATACTCTGGGTCCAGATATCCAAAGGTCCCTTGTACTTTAGTGGTGACATGAGTTTGATCAATGGAAATTGATTTTGATGTCCCGAAATCTGCCACTTTAGCTCGGTACTTTTCATCTAAAAGTATATTTGCAGATTTAATATCTCGATGATATATGGGTAAAGAAGCTGCTGAGTGCAAGTACCAAAGAGCTCCTGCAACTTCTGTAGCAATCTGTATGCGCTTTTCCCAGGTGAGTGGAAACTCTTTTGTTTGATCATGAAGATATTGGAAAAGGGTTCCATTAGGGACAAACTCATAGACTAATAAGGGAACCTCAGTCTCCAAACAACACCCCAACAATTTAACCACATTCCTATGGTTAATTTGTGAAAGAATGGCAACCTCATTAATGAATTCTTCAATCTTCCCCTCATCAATTAATTTGGATTTTTTCACCGCAATAATTTTTCCATCTGTCAACATTCCTTTGTAAACAGTACCTTGTCCTCCCTGCCCAAGTATTCTATCCACATTAAAATGATCAGTAGCCTTATCTAACTCTTTTGAATTGAACAGTTTGCTTCTATCGACATTGCCATCTAATGAAGTTAACTGTTGTTGTAAAAGTAAACCACCATTTCGTTTGAAGTACTTGTCTTTAAGCTTGATATCTTTTCTTCTCTTTATTATGATATGCAACCGCCATGCTCCGATCAGTAGGAGCAAACAAAAAAACGCTGAGCCAACACCTGGGTAATTCAATTTTAATTAGAAGCGGTTTTTGGGTATTGAGAAAACCTTGAACTTATAGGGACCTGCCCATAGCACACAAGGCACAAGCAGGGCGGGGCCAACAAATCTTATTTGGGAGAATAATGTAGTAAATTATAATATAATTGGGGGGCAAAGTAAAATTTCACAAAATTATATATTAAATTGCTTAGGGCCCTTTGCATGATTGCAAAATACTTATGGTAGGACTCGAACCCCCGACCACCAATGTAGGAATGAGGTGGCATACCTCTCGTTAGTAAAAATTGATATATAATCAATCGATACATATAGCTTGTGGATGTGGAGTGTGGAGCATGGAAGAAGTAGTGAACATATCTTTCACGTTTACAAGTAAATTGTTTCAAATTTGAAAAAAATAATGAAAATTGAGTAACTTATAACTCTTTTATGGATTTTTATTCACATTCCATTGTGAGTATTTGAGTTATATTTTATGTGTAGTATTGACTATTGAGATTAATCATAATAATTTCTAGATACCGAACTAGATTTACTAAAACCCCACTTTCCTTTTTAATAATAATAATAATAATAATAATAATAATAATAATAAACCCTATGTTCACTGTTCACTGGTAATTTATTTTCTTGATTTTTTTTTTCTTAGAGAATTTCTCCTTACAATCCAATATTTTTCTTTTTACACTTCATTTTTAAAGGCATTCTATTCTAAAATTTTAAATTTAGAAGAATTCAAAAGACACTTCTTTTCTTTTTTCCAAAATTATCTCTTTTATCTTTTCACACTCCTATTCTAAAGACACCCCATTTAAAAAAAAATTAAATTTCTAAAGATACTCCATTTTAATTTAATATTACCTCTTTTGAATACTTCTCTTTAGAAAATTTGAAACGTAAAATGGAAAAGAGATGTGAAGTAATCAAATAAAAAAAACAGAGAATAAAACTAAACAAAAGTGAGGAGATTAAAACAATAAGAAAACTGCTTTGGAGATCAATCTGTGAAAATAGGAAAACAATATTTGTTTTTCTCTTTTGGATTTTAAATTGAGTCCTTTAAATTTCTAGCACTCTTTCCAAAGTCATTTGTGGAAAAGTCACCCACTTAATAAGTTTTGTAGAAATAGCACCAATTAAGGTGATCTACCAAAATTGCCCCTAATCTCTCTTTATCCCTCTCTTTCTTCCTTTCTCTCTTTCTTCCTCTCTCCCTTTTTTTTTCAAAAACCTCCATTGATCCATCAATGGAGGTCAGACAGACCTCAAATGGAGGTCGAATGGAGGGCGAAAGACCTCCATTGAAGTCGAAATGACCTCGACCTCCATTGGTGGTCGATGAAGAAGAAGATTAAAAAAAAAAAAATTCTGGAAATAAGTCTCGGGTATTTTGAAATATGTCTCGGGTAATCAAAATAAGTCTCGGGTAGCTGAAAATAGCTTGAAATAAGTCTCGGGTGACCTACCCGAGACTTATTTCCAAATACCCGAGACTTATTTTCAAATATCCGAGACTTATTTCCAGATTTTTTTTTTTTAATCTTCTTCTTCATCGAACACCAATGGAGGTCGGGGTCATTTCGACTCCAATGGAGGTCTTTCGCCCTCCATTCGACCTCCATTTGAGGTCTGTCCAACCTCCATTGATGGATCAATGGAGTTCTTTGAAAAAAAAACAAAGGAGAGAGGAAGAAAGAGAGAGAGGAAGAAAGAATAAGTGAGGGGCAATTTGGGTAGATCACATACTTTGGTGCTATTTCTACAAAACTTATTAAGTTGGTGATATTACCACAAAACCAATCCAATTTGGTGCTATTTCTCTCTATTTCCTCTTTTAAATTTATAGAGAATAATGATTCTTCAAGTATGTGTTAGAGTAGGATTTGTATGAGTCTTCCAATCAGAGAAAGAGCTGGATTGAATATCAATATCCATAATACGCCGCCATAAGATGGTGGGCATTTCAAAGACACCAATCTTGGACCGTAAGAGTGCAAACCTTGTCCTGGATAGCGGTTTGGTGAGCGAGTCGACCAGTTGATCAGACGAGACAACATGAGATACGCGAAGCTTGCCACTTTGAACCTTCTCCCAAACAAAATAAAAATCAATAGCAATATGCTTCATCTCGGAGTGGAACACAGGATTGGAACAAAGATATGTGGCACCAATGTTATTACAGTAAATTGTTGGTGGGGTAGAGGGCGAAATGAGAAGCTTGCGCAGTAAAGAAGATATCCAAATGAACTATGCGGCAGTGTGTGCAACAGCCCTGTATTCGGCCTCAATTGATGACCTGGCAACATTACATTGCTTGCGAGAGCACCACGAGACAGCATTTGAACCAAGAAAGATGACGTACACACAAGTAGAGGTGTGGTCATCCTTGTTTCCAGCCTAGTCAATGTCAGAATAAGCATGTAGTGATATAGGAGAATCACGATGCAGTAGCAAGCCATGATTAATTGTACCACGTAGATATCGCATGAGATGTTTAGCAAGGGACCAGTGACCATTCGTCGAACGATGCATGAATTGGGCAAGTTTATTTACTGCGAAAGCGATGTTAGGACGAGTAAATGACAAGTATTGTAAGGCCTCAATTACCTGATGAAACTTAATGGCATCAGTGAGTGCGGTGCCATCAAGAAGCTTGAGATCATGATCAGTGGGCAGGGGTGTAGAGATCGGCTTAGCATTAAGCATCTTGGAGCAAGATAGAAGATCAAGTACATATTTTTGCTTAGAGAGATATAAGCCAGCCGAACAGGGGAGGACTTCAACTCTAAGGAAGTAAGACAAGTTGCCAAGGTCTTTGATTGAGAACCTCCGAGCTAGGGTCTTCACGAACTTGTCAACTAGGTCACCATTACTCCTAGTGACAATAATGTCATCAACATATACCAACAACAAAATAATACAACAATTAGTATTAAATATAAACAGAGAGGTATCGGAGTGTGAGTTGACAAACTCATTCTGGAGAAGAAATTGGTGAAGCTCATTAAACCACGCCTGAGGCGTCTGCTCGAGACCATAGATCGCCTTCTTCAGACAAGAAACATGTGACGGATGTGCAGGATCCGCAAACCCTAGAGGTTGTGCCATAAAGACGGTTTCAAATAAGTGGCCTTGTAAGAACGCATTATTCACATCAAGTTGGCGTAGGGACCACCCACGTGACACTACTATACTCAATATGACAAGAACCATAGTGGTTTTAATAACTGGACTAAAAGTGTTAGTGTAATCAAGGCTCGGTAGCTGATGAAATCCCTTGGCGACTAAGCGAGCTTTGTATCTTGAGATTGACCCATCCGGAGCTCGTTTGATGCGAAATACCCACTTACATCCCACAACATTATTCGAAATAATCGAGGAGACCAAATCCCACGTTCCATTGCACACAAGAGCATCAAACTCCTCAGACATTGCACGTCTCCATTCTAAAATTTTTAGAGCCTGAGAGACGTAAGTGGGCTGAACATGGGTAGGAGATAGCACACTGGTTAGGAACATTTTGGAAAAGGTTTTATGTATGTTGTTTTTGGATTGGGTTATCATGGGATGGCCATTGTTGGGAGCTATTTCGGTTGGAGCTGGTGTAGTGGTTTGGGTTACATTTTATATGGGATTTTGGGTGGATACTGGTGAGAGTAACTAGGTGGTTTGGGTGGCATGTTGTGTAGTATTTGGGGAGACAGCTGATGCGATCAAGTGGGTATAGTTTGGTGCAATAATTTGGTCAATGGATGAGTTAGGTTGTGTAGCTGTGTGTGTTGCATGTGGCGAGGATATGTGCATGGGAGGGCTAGCCGTATGTGATGTTGAAGGAGGCGGAGCCGTAGCCCTCGCTTGGGAATCAAGGAGCGTGATCTGTCGAGGGATCTCATGCACAGCCGGAGGTGACTGAGAGTGGGTTTGGAGACCATAATTGTGACAGATGGGGACTCGTGGGACAGCCAAGTGGAACACGTTTGGTTACTAGACCTAGGAAGATTAACGTTTAGTGTTTTGTGTGGGAATACTGACTCAACGAAGTTGACATGTGTGGAAACAAATATACGATCGGTTTCCAGATCTAAACAGTGATAAGTATTTTGTGACTGGGAGTACCCTATGAAGATGCATGCTTTAGATCGAGGCTCGAGTTTGTGACTATTGTATGGCCTAACCCATAGGTAGCAAAAACACCCAAATACACACAACTTGGCATATGATGGACTGACACCGAAATTTTTCTCAAAAGGAGATGACATGTCTAGGACAGGTGTAGGCATCCTACTAATCAAGTATAAAGTAGTCTGAATAGCATATGACTAGAATGTGAGTGGATAGAAGAGACAAACTCGTCTCGACAATGTGGCGATGCCGACGCTCAAAGACACCATTGTGTTCTGATGTGTGAGGTGGTGTAGTATAGTGTGAGATGCCATAAGTTGCTAGTGTTTTTCTTAGAGCTATGTATTCACCACCATTGTCACTGTAGAGTAAGATGATGGAGTTTTTGAAAGAAAAAAAAATCACTAGGGTTTTGAAGCGACTGAATATTGCATGGGCATCAGATTTGAGTTTTAAGGGATACAGCCACATATATTTCGTGAAGTGGTCAACAAATAATACGTAGTACTTGTAACCATCCTTAGAAAAAACTGGAGAGCTCCAAACATTAGAATAAATAATTTCAAGTGGTTTAGAACTGACAACAGTGGAAACTGAAAACGGTAACTTATGGGTTTTATTAATTTGACACGCACTACACTGATTGTTAGAATTACTAGATGAAAGAACAGACATTGCTTTTGAAGACACTAACTTCGACAATATTTTTGGTGATAGGTGACCTAGATGATGATGCCAGTCAGGGAGAAAGGCCTTGATACTCAAAAAGACAAGGATGGGCGGTTTGTCAGGCTGAGCATGAGATGGCCACTCGTAGACTCTATTCCTAGTCCGTCCTCGCATGAACTACGCCCCTGTACAAAGATCATTCACAATAAAAGAAAATTGCAAAAATTCAATGGCAACTTGATTAGAAACACAAAATTTGGAGATCGAAATCAGATTTTGCTTCATATTGGGCATACACAAAACATTAGATAATAAAAAAGATGAATTCTTGGTAGAGAGATGAAGAGAACCAGAGTGTGTGATAGGTAAACCCCAGCAGTCACCAATCATTATATCATCGGAGCTATCATAGGGAGAGTGCAGTGGTAAGTTATTCAAGTCGGAAGTGACATGATGTGAGGTACCAGAGTCCAGAAGCCATTCCAGTGTGTTTGTAGAATTCGGTACAGCATAGTTCGCGCGAGGTTGCCATTGCGCACATGACTAGTTCGTCTGAGAACAACCGTGGATAGGAGAAACGGTGAACATGGTGCACCTTTTGGTCGTGTGTCCCTATTCACTGCATAGCTGGCAAAAACCACGGTTGGTTCTAGGGGCTGACCTGTTTGCCGAACTTGAGGAGGAGAAGCTCCCGGAGTTCTGAAAATTAAAGGTGGGTGCAGCCGACTTGTTGAGACCGGTTGGTGTGCCAATTGGGTTGGTGATTTCCAGAAGTCGGTTTGGCAGTAAAATTTGTGGTGATAGGTAACCTGGGGGTTTTCACGTTTTCTTGTTTTAGAAGGGCTTCAGAGTTGAGAAGTTTCTCATGCAATTCTTCAAAGGAGATTGCAGTGTCACGGGCATGGACAGCAGATGATATGTCCTTAAACTCATCACCAAGACCATTTGGAATTTTTGACTGTTAGATTTTCAAGATTTTCTAGAGCGTCAAGCATGGCTAGTTCATCGGCGACACTTTTCGCGTGTTGCATATATTCAAAGATGGATTATGTATCTTTGGTGATGTTGGTGAGTACGCCTTTGAGGTGCATGATGTGTCCTTTGGAAGGCTTAGCATAAGTGTTGGCTAAGGCAACCCATGCATCACGAGCAGTTTGAGCGGAAGCGATAAAAGGTATTATTGATGGGGTTATGGATCTAAGAATTGCATTAAGAAGCAACTGGTCTTGCCTGCTCCAGATGTGATAGGCCGGATTAAGTGTGGTTGTACCGTCGGTTGTTATGGTGGCTGGAGGACATGAAGATGTGCCATCAATGAACCTCATGAGATCAAAACCGATAAGTAGGGTATGAAATTGAAGTTTCTAAGAGTGGTAGTTAGTTGCGGTGAGTTTTAGGGGTGCTTGGGCGGCAATGTTGATGGAGATGATTATATTTAGGGAGGAGGTCACACCATGAGATGAAGAAGTAAAGGAGATGACTGTCATGACAGTTGAAGAAGAAGAAGCACTGGTGGCCATTGTTGGATTGTTGACTCGTTTGAGTTATTGAGGCTCTAATACCATATAGAGAATAATGATTCTTCAAGTATGTGTTGGAGTAGGATTTGTATAAGTCTTCCAATCAGAGAAAAAGTTAGATTGAATATCAATATCGTTAATAAAGTTGAGTAAAAAAAAAAAATCTATTGAGTGAAAAAAAAAATTAAAATTTTTCTAGAAAAATAATTTTTTATATATTTTTTTTTCTAATGATGGTGATGATTAAACGAGGGTGGTACTTGAGAAAAAAAAAAAAAAAAAAAAAAAACTGATTTCACATTTGGTTGAACTGGAAAACAGGAATATATATATATATATATATATGGGTGATGATAATGATGGAGGGTTTAATGATGTATGAGAAAAAAAAAAAATTAAGAGAAGAGAAGATATTTTAGGGTTTGTAAAACAAGAAAAAAAAAACACAAAAGTGAAAATAAATAAATAAATAAATAAATAATAAAAAAAATAAAAAAATAAACTAAAGATGGAAAAAACTTGTTTTCTAAAAAAATGGTTTAGAGTGTCTTTAGATCTTTCTTGTTTTGTTTAGTAATTTTAATTCAGGTTAAAATTGTATTAATAATAAATAAATAAATAATGGAGTGTAAATATATAATTAATGGATTGTCAATAGCATTTCTCATTTTCTTAACTCTTAAACCCTGAAATTTGCTTTTATGGGAGAGTTTGAGAATGATAAAACAAATCTGGAAGAATTTTGTGAAAAAAAATCAAGCATCTAGAAGAATTGTCTGAGAATGATATCAACCATGAAAACAACACCACACACACACATCAACAACAACCAAAACAATGAAATTGCACCAAGAATCGGAACCAAGAAAACCAAATCTTTGACGAAACGAAACCACACCAAAATCCTAACTCAATCACTTAAAAAAAAAAATAAATAAATAAAACCATCAGAGACGATCAATACCACACTTTTAATTTATCACCAACGATTAATTTTTTTTAATTGATTTTGTTGGTTGATTTTGGTGATAGGGATGAGCTATTGATTTGTTGGAACTTGGAAATGGGGATGGAGTTGTACGTTTATGGTGTATGATATGGGATGAAGATGGCGTTGGTCCATTGGAGATGAAAATGGGATGGAGAAGGAGTTAGTTATTATTATTATTAATATATATTTTTTTAGCTATGGGATGAAAATGGGATGGAGATGGAGTTAGTCATTAAATTTTCTTTTTATTGTATTTGTTTAAAAAAAATTAAAATATTAATTATTTATGATAAATGTATTTAAATCATTTCACTAGTAAGTATGAGTAAAACCTTTAACTTTAATGAAGTTGTAGGATAAAAAGCTTCAAAAAAAAAAAATACATGGTCTAGATAAGTGAATAGATAGATAAATAGATAGATAAATTGGTTTTTGTTTTTAATGTATTTATGACAAATATCAGGCTAGGGTAATGCTACTTTACCCAAATCTTATGCCTAAATGAGGTGGCATAACTCTCTAGTCCACTCATTTAATTTAAATTGTATTATATTTGCATATTTAAATAAATAGATTAGAGTGTTGTCACATCATTTAAGCTCCAAATTCAATTTTTCTCTCATGAGCACATACTGTAAGCATATCTTGAGCATACTAATATACATCACCACACTTTTGTATGCCAGCAACTAAACTTCAATTATAATAATACATATGGCAAAAAAGTGATGATATGTATTAGTATACTCAAGATAAGCTCACAATGTAAGCTCATGAGAGAAAAACTAGCACCAGATTTGGACACCAAATTGGACAAAGTAGCATTAATCTATTTTAATTTATCTTTAGAGAGAAAATCAAAAGTAACCTCCCAAAAAATTAAACTTTTGTTTTTAATCACATACAAAAGTTTAACTATTAACCGATAACTCTCATTTCTACACTTGGTGTAGCCTCCATATCCTATCGATTGTGTTAGTTTTTCGAGTAAAAATCAAGTATTTAATGGTTTAATAAGCTTGTGCATGCTTCCTAGTAATCCAGGGGTAAAATGCAAAGTGAAGGAAATTTGAGGGCTAAACTGAAGAATCAAATAATTGAAGAACTGAAGAAGAAAAGAATAGGAGTATGCGATGTACGAACAACGCACCACCTGCGCACATTTTCTAGAGATCCGGCACAGTGCATATGTCCTTTGTCCAGCGCACCTCCAGCGTAAACTTTCTAGAGATCCGACATAGTACATGCGCCCTTCGTACTGCGCACATACAGCACATAGGTACTCCATTTCAGCTTTTTATGGGGTTTTGTGTTCTAAATCCACATTTTAGGACCTCTTGCACGACCCTTTAACTCCAAAACTCCAAGAACACATCTTTACCTTAAGAAATCACAACATCACTACATCCAACCTTAAATCAATCATCCGAACTTCAAATCCACTTCACCAAACACCAAATATCCAACTTTCCCACAATTATCCATCATCAAAACTCAACCTTGGAGCATAAAGGGGAGTATCAAGAGAGGAAGCATGCCAAACACAACAAGTCACCAAAAGAGGAGGAGTTTTTCATTATAGTTTTTTCTACACTCTTGTCTCACTAATTAATCACTTGTATTTGATATGGTTTGCATGATAATCATATCTTTTGTAGCCATGCCTTGTAATATGAACTAAACCCATCTTGGCTCAGGCCAAGATGAAACCTTTTCCATGAATCATCAATAAAGGCCATCACTTTATCACTATTGTTTGTGTTGTGTACATTATTTCATGCTCTTAATTATTATTGATTGTGTAGCTAGTATTTGGTAATTTTTGGTTGTTATGTGATGGACCGAGAGGAGAAGCACACGATGTGCTCAATGAAATAAATGATAGAAGCTGGTAAGATAGAAATATGCGATGCTAGCCTCTAGGATTCAATTGTGTGCCATAAATCTTAATAAATTTGTATGTAGTTCGGATAACTATTGAAAAATAGGTTGTTGGTGCATATGAATGTTGTCTTTATCACTTGAGAAAGGTTAGAGACTAATGGAGGGTATCACGAATCTACATACACACTTGCATATTTTATTTTAATGATGTGCCTAAAATCGATGAAAATTGGATAGATGAATTCAAATGTTTTAGCCTTATTCACATATATACACAACCAAGTGCTTGAGTTTGTTACTTATTTGTTTAGTTTCATTAATTGCATTATAATTGTAGCTTAGTTTTGTTTAAATTGGAATAGTGTAATCGAATCACCAAATTTTTGCTTGTCTAAATAGTAGTTTGATCAATCAATTGTGGTAATCAATACAATCAATCTCCATGGAACGAATCTTATTTATCATTGTACTATACCCACGTCTTAGTACTATTGCGGGCACCCATTTTGGAGTGGTCATTAATTATGGTTAGCCCTAAGATTTTCGTGCTCAATACAAACTATAGAAAATGGGGCCGTCAAACTTTTTAAGAGAGTTTTGAAGAACCCTAATTTGATTTTCAATTTTTTTTTTTTAGAGATATAAAAGAGGATTATTTGACAAATACGAGTGTTGCTAGGATTGAACCCACCGCCACCCTTGATCCATTGTTGTAAAAATGATATTTGGGTTTCCATTGGTGGGCCTTATTTAATATATATAAATGTGTGTGTGTGTGTGTGTGTGTGTGTGTGTGTGTGTGTGTGTGTGTGTGTGTGTGTGTGATCGGGCTTCCCCTAGAGTCAGGCCTGCTGTTAATAACCATATTTTGGAGAAATTACTTAAATACTCTCATATAAAAACCATCCTCAAAGTCTCTCTCTCTCTCTCTCCCTATCCCGTAAAACCCTTCGTCAGACATCTTTGTCTGAGCATGCACCACCTGGTGATGTGCTGCCTAGTCTACGCGAGCTAGACGAAGTTGCCTGACTTTGCAAACAAGCAAATTCACATGAGCTTCGTGAACTAGGAGAACTAGCCTAACATCATGCACCCAAGTGACGCCATGCCTAGGGCAGCGCACGCCCGAGCGACGCCGCGCTTGGGTAGCGAATGCCAAGGCACGACAATGCCACTATGTCTTTCCCTTGCCGATGGTGCTATTCAATGAAGAAAATGAAAGTGATGAAGGGTAAATTACTAAAATCTCTCTCTAGAAGGGTTGTGTCAATAATTTTACCATATAAAAGTTAAAAACAAGATTTTAAAGGGATTGTTTCAGTAATTTTACCTTTGAATAAAATGTTTACATTTTAAGTTTTTATTTTCAACATTTTAAGTTTTTATTTTTTTTCAATATTGTAAGTTTTGTTTGCAACATTTCAAGTGCTTTTGTTTTTCAAAGATTTCATGATTTTTTTTTATATCAAATTTCACTTTGTTTTATTCAACAATTCATTTATTTATTTATTTATTTTATTTTTTTTGCAACATTTCAAGTTTTTTTCTCCATATTTCAAGTTTTTCGTAATGATTTAACAACAACAACAACAACAACAACAACAAAAAAAAAAAAAAAAAAAAAAAAAAAAAAAAAAAAACCTAATTTGTAGGTATATTTTTATAATTTTGGATATGCACTAATTTTTTAAAACATATGGATATTAACAGTTAAATTTTCGTATTCGGTCAAAAATGAAATTTATATGTTGTATGTGGTCATTTTTGGCAACTTCCAATTATCCTAAATATTTTTGTGAGAATTGGAATTGGGGTTGGTAATCATGCCCTCACACCGAGTCCTCCCCCTCCCAAAAACCCAAATTTATGTTTTCTTTTTTTTATTTAAAAAAAAAAAAATGCATGGTCCTAGGCCCACCCTATGAATATCCTTAGGGGCTGTTTGATATAGCGTAGTCTTTGCATGAGAATGAGAATATGATAACATTCCATTGTTTGTTAGCGGTTTTGATATATATATATATATATATTATAATCACTTTACCCTCTATGGTGGTAATGTGAAACCTACTCCAATAAGTGAGATTCACATTACCCTCTATCTGATTCTCGCTGTCGGACCCACACCCAATTTAAAAAAAAAAATGTTTACTGTTTAAAATGGAAAATCGCACTATTAAAAAAAGGTTTAAAAAACCAAAAAACAATAATTTATTAATTTATATAAAATGATTAAAAAAAAAATCAAAAATCAAAAAAGAAAGGAAAAATATACGTTAATAAAAAGATGGAGATCTGAACAGATTTCCATAGCGCAATGGAGATCCCTTATTGATCTCCATTTTTCACACTGGGGGAATTCTATCTGGAACAAGAATCTCCTCATGACAATCTCATCCATTTTTTTTTTATCAATAATTTTAACATCCAACAATAACACAAACGAAATTCGAATCCAGCCAAAATAACCAAACTTGGGCAGTCAACAATTCAAGATCTTTACTTATAATGGAAGAGATAGATCATAAACCATTTTTTTTTCCTTAAATTAAGCCGTTAAACCAGTTTTCTAGTAGTCGGCCGCCAAGGCCGATTAATCGATACAAAAAGGTTAGGCGGCTGAAAACTGAAGCAAAACAGGCAAAATCGAAGCAATTAGGCGGTTTTCGAGTAATCAGGGTAGTCGCAGACTAATTGGCTAGGCAGCTGGGCGGAGTCAAAGTCGTTGACTCCGCCTAGCCAGTTAAAAATAAAAAAAAAATGAAAACGACAACGTTTTTTCACATTTTTCACATATGTTCAGTTCACTGCTTTCCCTCTTCTTCGATCAAACAACATACTAACCTAAATCAGAATACCAAATCGCCAAACGAAGCTTCTTGCTGCCTACCTTCAGTCATCGAAAGCTATAGTCTTCCATCCCCGCCGTCGCCAGTTCGCAGCCGTCTCCAGCTCGTCAGTTAGCGGTCTATCAGTCTAGTTGAGAGCACTAAAATCTGAATGAGTGAAAAAGAAGACCCTAATAATTTGATTCATGATCATACCCACTTCTCTCTGTTGTTAGAGGTGGCGGATTGAGAGCAGTGGGAATGATTATAGGCGGCGGATTGAGGAGGAGGAAGAATAAGGGAGGGAGACGGCCGGTGATGCGATGGCGATAGAGGGAGAAAGACGGTCTCTGGACTCTGGAGAGAGATCGATGGATTGTGAGTTTGTGACTCACAGAAAGGATAAGATTGTGACTCACAATTTCAGAGAGATGATAAGATTTTTTTTAATATTTATTTATTATTTAATTCATTTTTTATTATTTATTTTAATTAGTTATATATATATTATTTTTAAATTTAATTGGTTTTTATTTATTTTTTCATTTTTTATTTAATTAAATTTGTCCAAATTGATTTTAATTAGTTTTATGAGGGAATTGAGGAAATTAATTAGTTTTAATTTATGGTTTATGATTGGATTTGGAAAGAATTTGTTGGAAATAATTTTCTTTAGAGTTCTAATTGGAATTTGTTTGTAATTGTGTTTTTCGATTAATCCCCGATTAATCGCCGACTAATCAGCCTAGACGCTAGGTGCTGGGTCTCCGCCCGACTAACGCCTAGCGCTTACTACAACACTGGCTAAAACACACACCTATTCTCTAACATAAAATCCACAGAAGATTTATAAGTAAATCTAAGATTGTTGGGGTTGGTTTTTGGGTTTCTATTGAGAGAGAGAGAGGGAGAGGGAGGTGTTGGAGTTGAATAAGAGATGAAGATAAAAATTTCTTATCTAATAATATATCCTATTTTTTTATTATTTAGACTTTATTATTTAATTTTTTTTTTTAGCTTAATTATTGGTCAGATATAAATATTATAATTATGGTTTTATTTTATTTTTTTATGTAATTATAAAAAAAAAAATGATTATTAACAATTAAAAATTCATTCCAAAAAAAATAAAATCTAATGTGCAACCAAACACAGTTATGTGACATTCTCACCAATTTGACACGATATTTTCATACATAACAAAACACATGTTTAACTTTTATGAGAATTAGAAAATTTTGATTATAAAATGTTTTTATGTTTTTGTATTTGTTTTTAATTTATATTATTAATTTAATTTAGGGATCAAGAGTAATTTAGTTTTTTAAAGGTAATAGTTAAGTTTGACCTAACGACAGAGGGTTAGAGTGTCAATTAATGATAAAGTTATTTTTGAGTGCAAGAGGCCAAACCTGAGAGAGGTTGAGTGCAATTTGCTCTAGAAAATTTTGATTACTTTGTACCAAATGGCCCCATAGGGAATAATAGAAAGAGTATGTACCTAATAAGAGAACAAAACTTGTCCGTCTTGTCCGTCTTGAGTAGCACTCGTAGCTTCCGTCGATGTTTTGGCAATTCTTATTAGTCCCACAAACGGTCTGATCCTTGCATTCATCAATATCTGTATAGGCATAGAAGATTGATAGTCATAGAATCAATCCCAATACGGTGAAGAACCGTTAAGTAGTTCCATGAAAATAATATAAAAGTTAAAATTGGAGATTGAAGAAGTTTACCTTGACATCCTCCGGTGAGATAAGGATTTCCTTCAAAGCCCAATGGGCACATACATTGAAGAACTGGAATCCCGATACTTGAATTACATATAGTATCATTTGTAAAGCTATCATTGGACAAAACTTTACAAGAACCCATAGTGAAGATCTTGGTGTTTATGCCCCAATCCAATACCACAGGAACTATGTCTAAATTATTAAAACTACCATTTTGAGCTGTGAGCCATATTTCTTGTACCAAAAAGGCTGTCTTGCAGGTCTTTTTGCTAGCTTTCTGATCATCATCATTTATGGATCCGACAGATACATTAAATGCCTGGAGAGTATAAGGGATTCTGGTCTGGCAACATTTGATTCCATAGCAACCTACGGTTTCTCCCATTTGATCAGTATCACCATTTTTGCGACAGCTAGAATAGCATCCAGCAACGAACGAATCGTTGTAGAATATATAGGCAAAATTGTCGCAACCAAGGCCGAAGAATACGTTTTCAGTTTGAGAGAAGAAAAAAGGGCTGTTTTGCAATATATATTCTTCTTTAGAATCTAGCCCATCTCCTTCATTAGAATCGTTACAACTGCGCAAGGTTGGATGGTTTACAAGCATTGTGCCTTCCTCTATCGAAATATTAAGCACTTGCAGGTTGATGCTTATAAGGAATAGCTTATCGGAGCTGCAATTTACTTTGTACCAATTATTAAGGTAACAATCGACTTCAATTCCAAATGGAAATGGAATGGGTACCTCTCCACAGCGTGCCAGACAGCCAGGCTTTGATATTGTTGGTAATTCAGCCGGTACATTTAGCGGCGATGATAGCAAGATCATCATCTGAAACAGCAACAGTGGAATCATTCTTCAATATATATTTGTCTCTACTAGCTCTGTTTGAATTCTTTTGTTTTCTGTTTACTGAGAGTACTGAGTTTAATGAATGTTATATACTTATATTATCTCAACAATTAAACTAGAGTGAATTTCACTAGTTCCAAGACCACAAATACAAAGTGGAAACATTTTAAAACAAATACAAAGGGGAGAAAAACAACAACAACAACCAGCGACGGAGCCACCTGTGTCCGAAAGGGGGCCACTGCTTCACTGAAGTTAAACAATTTTATAAATTCACCCTTAAACTTTCAAATGTTTATGTTTTAATTCTTGTTTCATAACCCCTCAAGTTTTATAGTTTTATAAATTTGTCCCCTATATGTTCATATTTTTATATTCTTACCCTTACTTCATATTTGGATTTTCTAATTGTTTTATAAATTATACCGTTAATAATTTCATCTTAATAACGTAGAGAATATAATTGATTCTAAATATTTTTTTCTTTTTATCTCAAATATAAATCAAATCGCAACATATATGTTCTGTTATGTCAGTTGTAACTTTTCTTATCAAAATTACACTTATTCAATTCTTTCGTAACTAATTTAATTATATTCTTAAAATATTCTCTCTCTCTCTCTCTCTCTCTCTCTCTCTCTCTCTCTCTCTCTCTCTCTCTCTCTCTCTCTCCCTCTCCAAATATTACTTATCTCACTCTAATATTGTAATATCATGTCATATTTTTGATAGGTTATTTATTTATTATTATTATTTTGTAATTTTTTAAAAATACGTTAATTTATATAATTAAAACATGTCAAGTAAACATAGTAATATATTATGCTTAATTATTAAGAAATTTTATCAAACAATTTTTTATAATTTTTTATAGTTTTATGGGGGAGAGAAGAGAGACTCGAACCCACAACCCCATGATGTGGGTGTGAGGGGTTTTACCATTAGGTCAATCTCATCTTGTCTCAAACCGATACATATTAGTTATGATTTATTTCATTCGTCATATTTATATGGATTAAATTGTCTAAATTACAAATTGAGATATGATTTGGAATATATATCATTGTTCTTATTTTTATTATGTTTAATTTCATCACTATTCAATTATCATCTTAAATTTTTTTCATAAATACACAACTTAAGATAATTTATCTCAGTAAAATTTTTTATTCATTTTAAATAATTAATGAAAAATAATAATGTTTTAAACTATAAACAACATTTTTAATAATTAATGTTTTTTTTACAGCGCCCCCTTTGAAACATAATCCGGACTCCATCCCTGACGACGACGACGACGACGACAAAAACAACAATAATAACAATAATAATAATAATAAAATTTTATTTTTATTAAATTTTAAAAGAAATTAAATAAATAATAATCTTGGCTCTCTACACAGCGTGCCGGACAGCCAGGATTTGATATTGTTGGTTATTCAGCCGGTACATTTAGCGGCGATGATATCAAGATCATCATCTAAAACAGCAACAATGGAATCATTCTTCAATATATATTTGTCTCTACTAGCTCTAGTTGAATTCTTTTGTTTTGTGTTTACGGAGAGTACCGAGTTTAATGAATGTTATATTATCTCAATAATTAAACTAGAGTGAATTTCACTAGTTCCAAGACGACATGAGGATAACTATTAAGGCTGGTTTGGTTTGTTATGCATTCATCAATCATCACTGCATTATATTAACTAATATATTTTAATTTGTATAAACAGTGGATATTATATTACCTAGTACAAAGGAGAGAGATTATATTAGCTAATATTTTAAATTTCTGGACTTGAGGAAAATCGGCAAAGCTAGTTATTTTTATAATATTACACCTAGATGTTAATGGAATCATTGAGGGTGTGTTCAGTAACGTTTTTTTTTTTTATATATATTTTCTGTTTTCGTAATTTCCAATATT
Organism: Acer campestre; assembly: GCA_954870605.1. Classification (NCBI taxonomy): domain Eukaryota; kingdom Viridiplantae; phylum Streptophyta; class Magnoliopsida; order Sapindales; family Sapindaceae; genus Acer; species Acer campestre. Next base: position 29,788,732 of record OX940802.1, read on the forward strand.
TTCCAAAATTTTAAGATCTGCAAACTTGTATGTGGTCTCCTGGCATTACTAAAAACACAAACAGTAAAAACTGTCTACTTGACAATATTAAGGTGAAATATTGATTCATAAAAAATTCGTGTGGTTTTACTGATTCATACTACAGTAGAACTCCTCTAAATTAATATTCTTGGGACCCAACCTTGAGTATTAATTTAGAGGGGTTATCAATTTGAAGGGTTTTGCCTTATTAAATGTTATTTTATCTTTAAAAACGTGTAGAAGTCGATTTTTTTTTTTTTTTTTTTTAGGGAAGGTTCCTTTTCGGGTTTCATTGCTTAGTCGTTTTTATTCTTTAGGGAAAGTTCCTTTTCTTGTTCAAGATTCCTTTTTAAGGAAAATTTTGTTAAGAAAATTTCATGTTGAAATGTTAAATTTAGTTGAAACCTTTTTGCTACAACAAGAAGGTTATTATAATAACTTTTTTAGGAAAATTCAAAAGATGAAGGATGAAGTCAAAAATATTAAACAAGGTAGCATTGTGCAAACTAGCATCTTGAGGCACTTTTCTAGTTATTGAATATTATGTTATATACTTTATAATTTTATGAAATTATTAATTTATGCGACAGCCGGGACCGAAATTTTACACTAGATTTTAAAAAGAAATTATTAATTATTACGATAGAGAGGTTTATTAATTTTTTACACTGGCCCGAATCGGGACCGGGATTTTTTATTAATAGAGAGAGTTTATTAATTTATAGGAGATTAATTTACAGGGGTTCTACTGTAATTCTAATTGGTTGAAATCAATGAAATCGTACGAAAAATTCGTACGGGATCCCGTATTAGAAATTTACAAATGATCCCTCTGGCATTACGACCTTTACCACAACGATACTATTCATAGATCAAATTATTTCGTGGATTGGATTTCACTTGACTGTCGACGTCTCCATTACATGTGCTCGGGGTAGAAATCTTGTATAAATATATCGTCATGCTCTTAAGTATTTTGATTTAAGTTCATTTCTTTCTAAGAGGTGGAATATATAAAAAACCATTTTAAATTTTTAATTGTAAAAAAAAAAAAAAAAAAAAGTATTATTTTAATTTTACATTATTTGGTTTCTTATCATGAAAACAATACTTTAAGAAAAATTGAATGTGTGTGTGTGTGTGTGTGTCTCTCAGGAGGGATCCCTTATTTTAATTTTGGTAAAATTAAACACTAAATTAAGAAAAATTGAATGTGTGTGTGTGTGTGTGTGTGTGTGTGTGTGTCTCTCAGGAGGGATCCCTTATTTTAATTTTGGTAAGGGTCATGATGAAAACACATCGATTTTAATGAATTTTAATCTGAATTTTTTTGAGGATGATGAGTTCATTGAAATCTATCTATGAACAAAATTTGAGAATTTTCCAAACACTAAAACTATTTATCCAAATTTTGTTAAATATGAAAGCATCGGAAAATAGGCGAAATATAGGAAAATTCAAGAAAAATAGTTCTAATATTTGAAAAATTCTCAAAAAAATTTCATAGGTAGATTTCAATGAACTCATCATCCAAAAAAAAAAAAAATCAGATTAAAATTCATTAAAATTGATGTGTTTTCATCATGATCCTTACCAAAATTAAAATAAGGGATCCCTCATGAGAAACTCACTATATATATATAAATTATTAACGGAAAATTTTCATTGGGGTGTATTTCCAATTAACAACTTGTGTGACTGTGATCAAGGTACACCACAGTCGAAGAGATACCACGTAGTTCGATACCTGTGCATTCTTAATAAGAACAAATTAATACAACGATGATGAATCAAAATATATTACCAATAAAGATCAAATAGAACTCATTTTATTGATAACACGTAATATGTGTACAATGGAGGTTTTATGTCGGTCTAGTAGGAGGATTTTGACCCAGTTGACGATGGCGATTTCATGCGAGTAGATAAGTGGAAAACTATAGGGTTTTTGGATTCAAGTAAAAGGTTCAAGATCCAGTCCCCTTTTCTATCCAGTATTGTGTTCTTTATATAGGTCCCATTTCTTGCTACGCACTCCCCTAAGTTCAGTCTAGTGGCTTAACAATTTACGGAACGTTCAGTGGTGATAGGCAAGAAGATCATGGGATTGATTTCTGGAATCAAGTGATCCCTTTTTTGGCAGAATTTGACAGAGTTAACTTCGCTTTCAAGTAGAACTCTTGAGTGACAGGAATGAGTCAATTTCCTTGTTCATTAAACGTCGTTGTATTCTATCTCTCTTTGTAGCTTGATCTAGGCATACTTGGTCTTACCTTGATATTTTATTAATCTGATGTTCTTGCTGCTTGGTAGGCTAGTTCTAGGAGGGGTCGGGGTATCCAAGTATCCCACCTACTGGACCACATCATCAGTAAGTCAGGGTACCAGGGTACTAGTTTAGCATAGTAGCGGGGTACTAAGATAATGATGTAGCGGGGTACCGGGATGCTTTCCTATGATGTCTTTCTACTTCAAATCAGGATGGAAAATTCTTCTTTGGACCATTGCCATTTTTGGCGGTTAACATATATATATCATATGTGGGCTATTATGCTATTATTGATTATATCATTATATATATCATTGTACCTGTTAACCGAAAATTGTCACTTGAAGTGATTTTCCAATTAACAACTCTAGTGATTGAATTCGGGGAAGATATCAAGTAGTTCGATACCTATAGATTCTCAACAAAACAAGTTAAAAACGATGATAATGATGAATCAAAAATAATGTAGCAATAAGATCATATATAACTCTTTTTATTGATCGTCCCCATATAATAAGGATACAATGGAGATTTTATATGGCTATGGTGATAAGGTTAAAACTCAGTTTGTGGTAGCGATGGAACTCTCGTGTATGTCGATAAGTGGAAAAACGTAAAGTAGGGTTCAGGACTCAAAATTACGGTCCCCCTTTTGCACGATAGCATGTTGTATATATAGTCCCAGTGTTTGCTGAGCACTCCTCTAAATTCGGTCTAATGACCTAGAGATTTTCGGGACGTTTCATGGCGATTGGCGAGAAGATAATTGCCTTCCTTCTAGGAATCAAGCGATCCTTTATTTGGTGGAATTTGATAGAGTTGACTTAGCTTTTGAATAGAAATCTTGAGTGGCGGGAATAAGTCGATTTCCTTATTATCAAAACGTCGACGTTTCACTGTCTTTCTTTGTAGCTTGATCTTGGCATGCCTGCTTTTACCTCGATATTTGGTAGTCCGCTAATCTACTACTTACTGCTTGGTCGGCCGGCTCTAGAAGGAATCGGAGTATATAGGCCTCTTGCTTCCTACTTGATTATTATACTCAGCATAAATGTATCGGGATATTGGGATACTGGGATGCCAGATGGTAGCGGGGTACTAGAATCCTGCAGTAGTGGAGTCCCTAGAACTTGGCTTCTTTGTTTCCTGGTACCTTTGAGTTTAGGAACCTTTAATCCTAATCTGGACTGGTAGGAGGTCGTACCCAATCAATTTTAAAGGCGGGAAACCGGGATGCTCTTCTATGGTATCTTTCTATCTCGGTTATTCCCCAATATTGATGGAAAATTCTTCTTTGAACCCCTGCCATTTTTGGCGGTTAACAGAAGTCCCCCCTGACTTGAACACCGGTACCTTACTAGGGTTGAAGTCAAGATACCAGGATACCAGGATACTGATTGCTTCATTTATACACTAAGTGTAGCCCCATTTCCATATCATTTTGAGTTCGTTTCTAGGGTAAAACCGGGTATTTAATATGATAAAATAAGTGTTTCAGGTATTTTTTGGAGTTTAGGGGCATTGGTGTCTTTTTGAAGAAATAGGGGTCAAAGTGAAAATATGAAGAATAGTTTGAAGATTCTGTGATTAAAGAATAGTTGAGGGGTCCCTTTTGTAATTTTCCAGCAACGCACAGCAGCTCGCCACGTCATAAGTGAAACGGTGCGTTTCACTGTCGGGTCGCGCCCGACCCGGCCCAAGATCCGACAGGCCCAAAACCGGACATGCCCAGCTGCTGAATGCACCCCAGATCCCTGCTAAGTACACCCCTCTGCATCAGCGCATGCCACGTCATAAATGAAACGGTGCGTTTTGGTTTGATGCTGCTGACATCAGCATGACGTCACGATGACGTCATCATCTTCAACCTCTGCTCGCCCGATTGCAGACCCGCGCGGGTCGACCCGACCCGACCCGGTCGTGACCCGAATTCTGACCCGGTCCCGTCCAACCATTTTTCGGCCTGTTTTCCGGCGGTTCTCCGCCCAGATCGACGGCCGGTGCTCCCCCGGTCCGTTTGGCACCATTTTTATGCCTCCATGTGCACTTTTTCTCTCACAACCAATTCTTTCAAGCCTCCATTGTTGCCACCTCCGTTTTCTCCACCGCGGCATGCAAGCGGCACTCTCGCGACAGTAATTCACCGCGGCTGAAGTGCCGCGGTCGTCCAACCGCGGCACCCTCGCGACAGAAACCTCCCAAACTTGCCGCGGTTCCGTTGTCGCTTCCGCCAACCGCGAAAATGCCCAGACCGCGGCAGTCCGTCTCTTGGTCGTTTTGGACGAATTCTTGGTCGTTTTGGACGAGTTTCTTGCCCTATTTTGGACCCATATATATACATCTCTTCATCTTTTGAGAGAGGAGGGGAGGAGCCACACAAAAAGAAACAAAACACTCTCCAAAGAGAGAAAACTCTCCCACTCCTCCAAGACTCCATCTTTCCTAAATTCCTACACAATCCAAGAGACACTTGACACCAATCTATGATCTTTTCTTGTTCTTGAGAGAAAGAAAGTTGAAGGAGCTTGAAAAAGGAGAGGAGCAAAAGGAAGAAGAGGAAGCTCTCCATTATAGTTTTCTCTAACTTTTTCTCTTTTATCCTTTGTTATAGCCATGTATTTATTTGAGATTATTTGTTGTATGACTATTAGTTGTAATATGAGCTAAACTTTTATTGTTAGGATTTGATGAACCCCACCCATGAATATTTATATGTATTGATTCTTGTTTATCCCTTATGTGCAAGATTGTTGTTTGTATGGGTATCTTTATGTCCTTAATGCTTTTCAATTGTTTGATCTCCTTTTGAATGAATATTTTGTGGTGTGTTATGTACTGACCGGAGACGCACGCCACGTGCTCGATAAAATGCCCTCTATGCATGTCTAGAAAAGTAGACCTACTTAGGCTAGCGTATAGGATTCCCTAGTGTGCCAAGGTTCTTAATGAACTCATTCATATATTCCGAGTAATCGAGAGATAGGCTTGGGTATGATTTTGGGTGCGATCTATTCTACTCGACCGAGATTGTGGGTTAACATTTGGGTGCATGAATCTATGAAATACATGAGTATGTTTTGGGTGAATAATTGAGTCTAGAACGGAAATCGACATAGGGTGGGGTGTAGTCAAATCCTAGCATACTTCTCTCTATTATTACACTTGTGTTTATTTTCGTGTTATTTCTTTTTAGTTTAGTTTAGTTTAATTTACTTAATTGGAAAACCAACCTTTTTGTTTGTTTGAATAGCAAATAGACTAATCAATTTCGGTAATCGGTCACTCGATCCCTGTGGGAACGAACTTTACTTACTATTGTGCTACTCTCCGACCTCGTCCTATTTCGAGTGTCACTTGAGTGATAGCCAGATACCAGGCTACATGAAGGATTTTTCCTTATCTTATCCAGCTAGTTTCCATTGTCTTGGAGGAAGTCCTCCTTCAGTACACATATCCTCCTTCAGCATGCTCATAATAAATTAGCAGTCCACGTGTCAAGCTCTGAATGGTCTGCTTGTTTGAATGGGCCATTTTTGGTGTGATTTTCTCAAAACCGCCTCTTGCCCGTCTCTGATAATTAATTACTGTTTCCTTTCTTATTCTGATAACTTCCTTCCTTCCTCTATAAATGACCCATCCTTCTTCCTTCTTCTCACACTGATTTCAAATCTCAAACACAAAACCCTAGCTTTCTCTCTTTGAACTTTCTTTTCTTTCCAGTAACTTCCCAAATTTCCTATTTCTTCTTCCATCTTCTGCTATGGCGACCCCACCGAATCTTCCTCCCGCTTCACAAGATCCTCATCCGACTTCACCAAACCTCATCCAACTTCTTTAAACCCCTCCAACAGCCTCGATACCCTCTTGGATATGGAGAAAGCCGATTCAGGGGAGAGCTACCAATCGACGAAGGGATAAAGAGGAGCCGAGAAGAAGGTGATATCACTGAAAGCTCCATCCCGGTTGAATATTATCGTTCTATTAGAAAACCCAGAATCGGATCGAGGTTCCATAACAAAATCGATAACCTAATCGAGCTTGTTGACGAGGATGCAGACAAGGACGATGTTGTTGACCAGGGAAGTGTCCAGAATAGGGACATCCTGATTGTTTTAACTAGGCCCCTTTCTTCTTTTCATGACTCTCAGATTATTCCCAATTCAGTCTGCTCCGTTGACACAATAACGCGCTTGAGGAGGGACTATCAGATTCCTGAGGACATCACTCTTACCCTTCCACACCGAGGTTACAAACTGTACTCCCTTCCTAAAGGTCATTGCCCAATTCATATGGCTACCTTCGAATGCAAGGTCAGGCTACCCCTCCACCACATTTTTCGTAGGATATTATACGCCCTCAAGCTAGCTTTGTTACAGATTTTATCGGGTTTTTGGAAAAATCTCACCGGGTTTCTGATGCTCTGGAAAGAGTAGTATGATTGAGACAACGTGATGAGGGAACTGGGTTTTGATGAGATCTGATATATCTTTCAGGTGGCCAACTTAATTCCGGGCCCTAAGGGTCAGTTCTATTTGAGGGCGAAGAACCCTCTGAAGCTCATCATACCCAGAGCTGCCATCAAGTATCTCAAACCTTGGAAGGATGAATGGGTTGAGGTAAGAGGAGATTGGGGGAGCTCGGTGCATATAGGTGGTATTGAATACCCGATGCCCACTGATTTTACCAAGAATAATAAATGGAACAAGGGGAGTCCTTCTAAGGAATCAATGGGTGTTCTGGAAGGAATCGTAGCCCACAATTTTGCTAACCTGGAGTATCCCGATTGCGATCCTTTTGAGGGTGCTAAGGTAAATTGGTACCTCAAGATCTCTTTGGCTTATCCGTGTAATTAGTTTCTTGCTTCTTGCTTCTTTTTTTTTTTACTTTGATTGGTTTATCTTGCTTGGTTTACTGATTTGAACTGATAGTTTTAGTAGTTACTCTTCCTACAGCACTTTCAACTGCACTTCCTATTCCTTCTCCTCCTTCTTCTTCTTCTGTTGCCAATACTTGTATCCTACCTGGATCCAGTCAGGCTATAGCTGCCCCTCCTCCGTCTCCAGTGAGGTAACAACAGAGTCCTCCTCTTGCCATTCTTCTTAGTCCTCCTACGGCGCACTTCCCTTTAAGTGAGATAGCTACGATGGCTGTTAGGATTCTTAATTATTCAAGGGAAACTCAAAAACAGCCGATAGTTACTCCTCTTGCGAGACCTGCCACGGCTAAACAGGCTTAAAAGCAAATGGCTTCTCTTCTCTTGCCTTCTACCGGATCTACCCAGCACTAACCAATGGTTGATAAGGAGAAGGATGTTGGCATTATGGCTGCTTCTTCTGCCCCTTCAAGTTCTCAAACCCGGGATAAAAACCTGGAGGAAGTGGTAGCTCGACTCTTGAAGGTGTGCCCTGGTGGCAGTATGTAGGCTGAATCCTCCATGCCATGGGATATCATGGCCTCAAAAGGAGCTTCCTTTCTTGCCAAGGTATAGTTCTCTCTATTTTCTTTTCTTCCTAGTAGGATTCTTAGAAAGAAATTCACTTTTTCTTTCTTTGTAGGCGTTTAAGTTCAATATAGCAATGGAAAAGCATGTGAATGTTTTTCGGGAAGTTACCATTTCTGCCAAGGCAGAGTTGGATGATGCTAAGTAGGAGCTAGCCTGATCTAAGATGAGCATAACATTTTTGAACAAGGCTCTAACCGAGGCTGAAAATAGGAGGGATGCTATCTTGGTGGAATCAGACGGTTGGCGCGAGCTTTAGATACAAAAACCCTTAGGTCACTTCGTCGCCGTGTTGAAAGGGAAAGCCTGAGAGAGGATAGAGCCTTGCTCCGAGATGAGAACAGACTCCTGTGGGGTACAATGAGAAGTTTGGAGGCCATATTAAACGGTGGCTTTGCTGAGGGATATTTCTCCGCCGCCTACCAGGTTGCTAAAGCCCTCCCTCCTCCTTATGATTTGAAGGCTGCTTTCGGGTGGATCGGAAGTAGATTGAAGATTAGGCTACCAAACTCTCCTCAATTGCTTCAAAATAGACTGGTCCTTCTACCTCTACTGCGGTCCCAAGTCCTTTATCTCGAAAGCCCAATCTTTATACCTCTGGCCAAGTAGAGCCAATTGTTGAGGTGCTCCCTGATTCTTCTATCGCTCAAGATGATTGGGTGAAGGATGCAGCGGATCTCACTAAACCCGTAAAGGAGTCTGTGAAGGAGGTAGAGACCCCTGTTGAATCTGGGGTAGCAAGAGGTGGAGAGGAGCAAGTTGATACAGGAGACAAAGTGGCTGAAGAGGTGGATGCAGCTGGCCAAGAGAAGGAGGCAGGAGAGAAGCAGCAAGATGAATGACTTTATTTTCTTTGATATATTTTTTCTTTACATTCATACCCTTTTTGTAGCCCAAAAATAGGGGTTGGGCACCCTGATTGATTAAATAGAAAGTCTCTCTTTTTCACAACTATACTGCTTTACTTGCTTAAAATGCACCCTGGTAAAATATAAAACATGCATGCTCATTAATAACCTAAATAAAACTTACTTGAGAAGTTGCCAGTACTTAGTGTCTTCATATTTGTTCATCTAGCCATAAAGGAACCCAAACTTGAACTATCTTTAGAGGCAGTTTTTGACAGTACCTTTATAGGATTCAATAGGAATTTTGCAAGAAATTTTGATCAAGTAATTTTGACCAAGTATGGAGCGATCTTGGTTAGAGCAAGTCGATCCCAGTAGGAGACCAAGGTTGCTTTGATACTCTAATCGGGACACTGTAAGTCCAAATACTTGATCATCCCTACATAAGGAATCATGATGCTAAACCAACCCTGATTGGCAACCCATCTCACTTTTGTCATGAGAATTTTTCACATGTACGCATGGTTGGGTAAGGTATTAGTTATCCCGATAAGGTATCCTGATCCTTCGACGATTTGTCCTGGGAAGCAACTAGGGCCACTTTAGCACCGGATCTTCATGTGTAGATATGGTGAAGTAAGGTATCAGGTATCCTGACAAGGTATCCTGATCCTTTTGGCGATCTATCCTGGTAGACAACTAAGGCCACTTTAGCACCAAGTCTTAATATGTAGATATAGCGAAGTAAGGTATCAAGCATCCTAACAAGGTATCCTGATCCTTTTGGCGATCTGTCCTGGTAGGTAACTAAAACCATTTTAACACCAGGCCTTCTTGTGTAGATATGGCGAAGTAAGGTATCAAGTATCCTGACAAAGTATCATGATCCTGTTGGCGATCTGTCCTGATAGGCAACTAAGATCACTTTAGCACCAGGTTTCCTAGAGAGGGGTACTCCCCGTCTGAGGCTTCAAGAGGTCTATATAAGTTATCCTGGTCTTGAGGATGTAGTGGGCAGCTAGGGCCACAAATATGGATCCTTAGTCTGGTAGGCAACTATACCACTTATGCATTTATACACCAGATCCTTCCTAGATGAGGGTATACCTCGACCAAGGCAACAGGAATGTCATGTGGCATTTCCTGGTTTTAAGGTGATCAGTAATGGCGAAATTTGTAAGACAAACTTAGGAGAATCATGTAGGAGAACAAAACTTACTTTATTAAATTTCTTAAGAACCGATACAAAACAAATTTGGGGTACACATTTAGAAATATACCAACCGAGATAAATCTTTCTTCAAACTCTAAGGGTAGAACATTTTGAAGTGATTGGCATTCCATGTGTGGTCTACCAGGAAACCATCCATATCTTCCAGCTTGTAGGCCCCCCATCGAACCACCATCTTTATCAGGTAGGGACCTTCCCAGTTGGGAGCTAGTACCCTGTCAGACCTCTTCCGAGTATTCTGGGTTACCTTCCTGAGGACCAAGTCCCCTTCTTTAAAGTTTTGAGTCTTCACATGTCTATTGAAACATCTGGCTATCTTACTCTAGTAGGCTGCTACCCATTCTGTAGCCATATCCTGCTTCTCCTCGAGAAGGTCTAGACTGGCTCTTAACTTCATTTCATTATCTTCTAATTCAAAGTTTTGGACCCTGAAAGATGTTAGTCTATACTCGATAAGCGAGACTGCTTCTGTCCCAAAAGTCAGTGAGTAGGGAGTTTCCCCAGTAGCAGTACTCTTGGTAGTCCGATATGCCCATAATACATTTAGGAGTTCTTCAACCCACTTCTCTTTCTTCTGTTGAAGCTTCTTTTTTAGGAGTTTCTTGATGATCTTGTTGGTAGCTTCCACCAACCCATTAGTCTGAGGGTGGGCTACCGATGTAAAACGAAGGTTAATACCCCGCTCTTAATAGAAAAACCTGAAGTTGATATTGTCAAACTGTTTACTCAAATCAGTTATTATGGCCATCAGGGTACCTAATCAGCAGACAATGTTTTCCTTGACAAAGCTCGTGGTGTTTGCTTCAGTTATCTAGGTAAGGGACTTTGTTTCCACCCATCGGGTAAAGTAGTCTATGGCCATTACAGCATGCTTGGTAGGAAGTGGCCCGATCAAGTCCAGCCCCCAAATAGCAAATGGGTAAGGAGCGCTGATTGAAGCGAGTCTTTCCGGAGGCAGGTGATGAAGTTTTGCTGTCTTCTGACAAGATTCATAGGATTATGCAAATTGCTTGGCATCCTGATGTAGAGTAGGCCAAAAGTAGCCTATTCTAAGAATTTGGTAAGCCATAGTCTCACATGATACATGGTTGTCGCAGTCCCATGCGTGTACCTCGTTTAGCGCCCATTGAGCACATTCGGATGTATACATCTTAGCAATGGAAGGGATTTTCCTTTGCGGTAGAGGTATCCTTCTACCAGGTAGTATTGGGTAGCGGTTCTTTTGAGCTTATGTGCTTGATCAGGATCTTCTCGAAGAGTGTCATTTTGGAGATAATCAACTATAGGATCCATCCAACAAGGAAGTCGTTCTACCGGGTTAACCTCTGCTCCTTTGGCTATGCCGGGTCAGGGTATCAATTGGAGTGGTACCCCTCTAGGTAATGCTTGTGAATGGGACATCCAACTATGGGATTTGGTACTCTTTTAACACTAATGCTAGTTTAGTTGGCTTTAGTAATATGGATTTGGTAAAAAATTACGATGATAGGAAGAGCACATCTGGCGGTTGCTTCTTCCTAGAGAACAACTTGGTGTCTTGGTTTTGCAAGAAGCAAAATTCAATTTCCTTGTCTACGGTCGAAGTTGAGTACATAGCCACGGGCAGTGGATACACACAACTTCTTTGGATGAAGCAAATGCTAGTCAACTACAGATTCAATCAAGGTACTCTAACCCTCTTTTGTGATAATATGAGTGCCATTAATATTTCCAAGAATCTGATACAATACTTTAGGACTAATCATATTGACATCCGTCATCATTTCATAAGAGAACTAGGTGAGAACAAATGCATTGTACTTGAACATGTAGACACAAATGATCAACTGGCAAACTTATTTACTAAACCCTTAGATGTAACTAGGTTTAAAAAACTTAGTAGATCTATTAGGATATGTCTCGTGGATTGATGTGACTGTTGATTGACCCCATATGGGGAACTCAAGCAAAGAGAGCAATTGTATACTAGTTGCATGCATAAATTTGAAAAATTTTATGCTTCTTTATTAATTGCTTGAGTATCTTGGTTGCACATAAGTTTATATGTTTTTATTTTCTTCAATAAGTGTAAACCATGCTTTGATTGCAATCCATGTCATATTTATGTTCAAACATGCATTTTTGGACTAAGAGATTCACTTAGGAAGTACTCTTTGAATGACCTATAATGATCTCCATGACATGATGATTCTTAAATGAAATGGTTAAAATGTGAAAAACATGAAATTCGAAATGACATGCTCAAATGAAAATGCATGAATTGATTATTGCAATTCTTAAATGCAAAACAATGTGTGAAAAGCTTATGAGACTCAAATGAATAAAGGATCTTATATCCGTTCTAAGGATTTTATAATCAAATGTCTCTTTCTTTATTTGTTGAACATGGTTACTATCATACGGGTTTTATACCCAAAAAAATCAAATAGGGTGCAAAGTCGCTCATGCCATGTTTCGCTTATAAAGTTGGATATAGTTGCTCTAAAATTGAATTCAATAAATTTTCTATATCCTTGCCTTGATTCATGACAAATGATGAAATTGGTTTGAATTTCTAAAGGAAACCTTTGTCATTTGCTTTGCCAAATACCATTGATTTTTTGGACTTGAATGCAATATGTCTTGCATGCAAAGCATTTTATTTCACACATTTTCAATAAAATAAATCTCCTTGTATCTCTCTTTTTAATTGAGTTGCATAAAATGTCTTATATGATTATGCAAATGACTTGTACGCTACCATCTCTATTTGCTACAAGTGACCGTATGTGGGATACTCCTTTGCCTATCTCATGACAAAAAAGGGGAGTAGTAATGGTAAGGGAGAATGCTAATTAGAGTAGCAAATTTGCATGTTAGGGAGATTGCATATTGAGGGGGAGTAACCCTTTGAGGGGGAGCATTGCATTGCATAGTCATTGCACGATGTTGCATGTTTTCTTTATTGCAAATGGTTGTTTTAACTTCACATGATCACCTCACAATACACTTGCTTTGGAAAGTGTAATTTTTTTTTAAAGGATTGATAGTTCTATAAGAGATTGAAGACTTGAAGTTTTATTTTTTGCTTATCTCTTTGTAATGTAGAATATCTTTGTTGTCCTTTGGCTTCAATTTTATGTGAGGATCTATGTAAGTGGTGGTTTTGCCACGAAATAGCCAAAGGGGGAGATTGTAAGTTCCTCAAGTTTGATTGACTTATTTCGATGACAAACCACATTTGGGTTTGATGTAAGGGTAGCTCTAGGCGTATAATTGTTGGTGTTTTGCATAACAAAGGCCCGCTCAAGACCTCAAAAGAAGAAGCACATCAAAGGTAAAGTTAATTGTGCTTACTTGCAATGAAGAGACTTAGTGGCACACACACAATGCATACATATCTATACTTCTTTGTATGTTGTGTATTTTATATGTGTGCATTCATGATTCTTGACATCTCTTCATGCATGTTTAATTGATTGCATTTTGTTTGATAAATGCCATGACATTTTAGCATTGGGATGCATTCTCCACTGTGCACATTGTGCACAAAGTGGAAAACAAGGCATTGTTGCCCTTTATTGATGTCGCCTTGAGCTTATGGCGACAGAAGGCTTGAAGCTCTGAAGAACACAAGTCAATGTGTTGCCACGGTTTTGTGACAGTTTTATCACTGTGGCGACAGAGAGATTTTATGGTGTCGTCAGGTGTCACCATGAGTTCACCATGAAGTGTCGCCCTGAGAAATGGCGACAGAAAAGGGCAACAACTATTTTTTACACACAACACGGTAGTTTCATTTTGACACCCTATATATATGCCTCTATGTCTTTAGGTCATTTGATAGAGTTCAAAAAATCATATTTTTCCCTTAGAACATTTTTCAAGAGAAAAAATTCACAAAAACTCACCTTTAAACACTCAAAGTCATTTCTTTGTGCATCAAAGTTCATCAAGCATCATCTATGATCATATAGGATGCATCCATGCATGGTTTTGCAACATCATGTCTTGCTTGGTAAGGTTTTCACTAACTTCATCTAATTTTAGTGTCTTTCTTAACAAGTCATCTCTTTAATTACTTGTATGCTCTTATAATATAATTATAGATACAAGATAGAGATTGTATGTGGTGTATTGTCTGAATGTTGTATTGTGATAGCTATCTAGGTTTGCTTAATCTATGTTTAGCTAAGCTTTATGACATGTCATTTAACATTTGATATCTATGATTGATTTAATTGTCATCTTATCATCCTAGATAAGCATTTAGGATTCCCTAGCTCTTTTTGCATTTTGGATATAATTCATATTCACATAGGCTATTTTATCTCTTCATTGAGAAGTAAGACTTATGGCTAAGATTGCTTAGGCCTCAAGCAAATTGGACTATGTCCGCTTTTATAGGCTTACGCGTAATGGTGGTGGGTTATAGATCGGGATTAGGTTGTAAACACCATTGCAATTAGTGGATTCAAGGTTCGTGTGTGGCGCACATAATAGCCCATGGTTTTTCCCGGTTTGGGTTTCCACGTAAAAATCTAGTGTTTTTTAAATTCTGCAACTTACACTTGATTTATTGCTTTAACTAGTGTTGTGTATTTTTGTAATATTGATTAAACGAGAAAATTGGTAATAATAGTTTAAAATCTATTCATCCCCACCCCCCCCCCCCCCCCCCCCCCCAAATAGTTTTATACACACCATGCATTATTAGTTTCACTATATCTTGCTTGTTTATAATAAAAGGGTATTTAATGTTTGCTTTGCCAAATACCATTGCTTGATATTTAATGTTATATGTCTTGCATGCAAAGCAACAATGTCACACATTTTTCTTTAAATAAAACTCCTTAAATCTCTCTCAATTACTTGAGTTACATAAAGTTCATTTATATGATTATACAAATGCCTTTTATGCTAATAGCTCTCTTTGTTAAGCATAACCTGATAAGGGAAGCTCCTTTACCTATCTCATGACAAAAGGGGGAGAAGTCTTGAGAGATATATTGGGAGCATTGTGTATGCTTTGGGGGAGAAGTTTTGAGAGAGAGTAACCTTTTAGGGGGAGCATTGCACATGCATTAATTTATATTGATTTATTGAGTGCAAATGCTTTTTATGTTTGATCATCTCACATGCACTTGTTCTTGGAAGGTGCTTTCTTGTTATTGTGTATAGGTATGATGATCTACGAAGAGATTGAAGACATTATTTCTTAGGTATCTCTTATTGTAACGTAGAATGATATTATTGGACGATAGCTTTCTTTTTGTTTTGTGAGGAATTTTGTGAGTGGTGATTTTGTTATGAAATAGCTAAAGAGGGAGATTGTAAGAACCTTTATTTTGTGATTGGCTTATTTCATGACAAACTACATAGGGGATGATTTTGTAATGGGTAGCCTAAGTGTTCATTGGCAAGCTTCCAAGCATCTCTGTGACTTCAAGGGTAAGAGCGTAAGGTAAAACACTTGACTTTATTCTTGAAGAGACTAGGGTACACACACACACTTCATGCATTTGTAATTGACATGCATTTGTACCTCATTGTTTATGTGCGCATACCTCTCACAACCACACTTGCACTACATGTTAGTCTTAAGTGTGGTGTATTTCATTTTCCAGTTGTGTGATCGAAAATGTCCACACTTGCACGATGGTGTGCTTGTATTTTACGCGATGGTTGACAACTTGAGAAGGTCTCTTTCTTCTCTTAGATAAGTGTTAGATTTGGTTTGGTTATTTGGAGTAAAGTGTCTAGTTTCAAAAGATTGGATTTCAATTTTAAAATGTTTTCAAAACTAACCTTTGCATAGTCTTATGACCATAATGTTTTGTAAAAAGTTTCAAAATGAGTTTTGAAAACTTCTGGATAAACTAGACACTCATACCTTTCCAAAAGTAGATTATTCATAATATTTCATGACCTTTGGATTGGTTTTGATATCTCCAAAGTGACAACTAAAATAGGACATCTCTGCTATTTTCCAAATCTGACATTTGGTCACCCTAATGACCATAACTTTTTCCATAGACATCAAACCTCATTCTATAACATGGAGTAGAAATTAGACATCCAGACCTTTCCAACAGTAAATTATAAGATATCTTTGATGTCGTTTGGTCATGTTTCGAGGCGCTTGAAACTAGAGCTGATACGTTGTTGTATGCCATTCCACCCCAAACCGTTGTACACTCACCCTATGTACAGTGGGTGAATAGCGATTTTGGTCCAGAATGTCTTCTTTTGTAACTCGCCCAAAAACCGTTGTTTGTACAACCATTTTCTAGAATTTTGTTTTCCAACTTTTCCAAAACGACGTAGCTTTGGTTTGGCCTATATTTAAACACCATCTTCTCCCATCTTTGAACCAAGAACCCTAGACCATGAAATTGCTCTTCCAAGAGAGAGAGAGAGAGAGAGAGAGAGAGAGAGAGAGAGACAAGGTTTCTAGAGAGAGAAAGCTCCAAGCTTCCATTGATTCACTCTCCATCACCTTCCATATGCATATAATGTCTTTCTCGTACATATATAAGTCTTCATCTTTAAGTCACTTGGCAAGTAGAACAAACATCATATCTTCATTTATTGTTCTATTTCATCAAGACATGTCTTTGATTGCTTAGTTTAGCAAATCTTCACTCTTATTGAATATTTTGTGAAGTTATGACATGATTGGGTTTGTATTATGATAGCTAGCATTTAGGATCATTCTGCCCTCTAGCTAAGTCTCTATGCTTTGTATTTAGACATTGTTGATTATGACTCATTGATTGCATTTCTTGATTGCATTTATTGTCCTAGCCATGTTTAATGACAACTTATGTTGAATGGCTTTTGTTTGATGACTAGATTTTAGATTCACATATCTATATCTAGTTAGGTCTTTATGAACATTCATATATATAGACATTTTGATATCTATGATTGATTTTATTACCTTCATTTAATCTCTAGATAAGCATTTAGTGTTGCCTAGCATTAATTGCATTTAGAATATTTTCACATATTCACATAGGTTGTTTAATCTCTTCATTAAGAATCAAATCTTGTGACTACGGTGGTGTAGTGCACAAGCATTGGTCTAAAATCACTATACAAGGCCTGCATGGTAGTAGTGGTGGGTTAGTGACCGAGAATAGTGTGACTAGAGGTCAACCTAGATTGTAAACATCATTACATATAGTGGATTTGATGACCGTGTGTGGCTAGAAGGATAGCCCGTGAGTTTTTCCCAGTTGTGGGTTTCCCATGTAAATCAATCAACATGTTATTTATTGCTTTCCGCACTTTAATTACGTTGGTTGTAATTGTTTGTTTTGGGTTATTTTTTTAATATTGACTAATCAAGAAAAATTAGTAATTAACTTGATTAAAACCTATTCACCCCCTACCCCTTTGGTTGTCTTAGACACGCCTTAATAGTTTCAATGACATCAAGCTGATGTCTGGCTGATGTGTCGGGGTGTGCTTAGCAGGCTAGACAAGGGTGTGCTTGGCAGGCTGGGCCTAATCTACTGGTTGGCCGAATCTAGGTGGGGTTAGGTTAAAGGCCCAAACTGAAACATACTGTTTCATTAAATGATGTGGCAGCCTTCTGTGATTTGTCTAGGAAATTACAATCTGCTCCCCTCAGCCTTCCCTAATCACAGAATCTCCAATAGTTTCTCTAGGTTTTCACTTTAACCTCTGATTCTCCATAATGACATAATTGCCCCTGGATTTCCCTATTTCCTTCAATTTAGGTACAAACACCTTCTTTGAGGGATATTTACCTACACATGGCTAAAACACACATTAAATATACAAAAGTGTTCGGAAACGAACACAAAAGATAGGAAAATGGAGTGCAAAATGTGAATATTTATAGCGCGGTAAGTCTGTAGTGTCATTTGCTGTCGAACAATTTAATGGTGACAACTATACGTGAAATAGTAAGTTAAATGTACATAAAAATGGGAGCAGAGAAATTAAATAGAGCTTAGAAATATAAGATTAAAAAAAAAAAAGCCATTTCATTAAATAGCAAAAAAATGGAACCATAAACAATTTGTTCAATAATAAGTAAACGTGCAAATAAACCAATAACATAATGCAATAATGGAAAATGAACGTGCAACTAAACCACTAACATAATGCAATAATGGAAAATAAACATGCAACTAAACCACTAACATAGCGCAGTAATATAAAGTAAACATTCAACTAACCCATTGTTACTTTAGAAGTTTACTCTACAAAAATTGTATATAAAACCCACATATCACTTTAGCTGTTTCAACGTTCAAAGCGCAAATCTCCTCATGGTTTAGCTCATGATATAGCTTCTTTTGCAAGTCTAAATATTATAGGGTTTTTCACTTGTTATAACAGATATCACACACTCGGTAGTTGACATATTGACTTCTTCAAAATATAGAAAGTGGAAGAAGAGAAATTTAATAGAGCTTAGAAATATAAGATTAAAAAAAAGTCATTTCATGATTAAATAGCTAAAAATGGAACCATAAATAATTTGTCCTGTAACAAATAAACGAGCAACTACACCAATAATATAATGTAATAATGGAACTAAACGTGCAACTAAACCACTAACATAATGCAATAATGGAAAGTAAACATGTAACTAAAAGCATCTTCAATGCAAAAGTGACTTATGAAAAAAAGAAATATCACATAGGATAAATAAACAGTCTACTAAAACATGTATCTCCAATGAAGCTGTACATATTCAACCTCACGTTGATATGGTAAAAAAAAATATTAGATATTGTCAACATGACCATCTACTTTCAGACGGCCTATTGCATAGCTAATTTTTTGGTTGATCCAATGCAAAAGTGGTTTGCTTACCAATAATCGTTGATATGGCAACAATGTCAAGAGACTTGCTTCCAATGTGGCATAAAAGTAGAATTTATAGACAATCAATTTAAAATTTGGTCTTCAATGCTTCTATCTAAAACACAATTTTTTTTTTTAATGACGTGTACATTTTTTTTTCCTGTTTTATTTTTTATTTTATTTCCTTAAATATATGAAAAATTAATGTCAGTTTTAAATGTTTGCTGAATCAACCTAAAAAATAGTTGTGTAACAAACCGTTTGTAAGTAGACGATCATGTTGACAATGTCTAATATTTTTTTGCCACGTCAGCTTGAGGTTGAATGTGCACAACTGCATTGGAGACATAATTATAAACAGAACATCTATTTATCCTACGTGGCATCTTTTTTTTTTTTCACAAGACACACTTATGTTAGAGATGCTCTAAGTATTTAAAATTGACATTAATTTTTCATCTATTTTTGGTAAGGAAATAAAATAAAGAGGACAAAAAGGACAAAATAAAAAATTGAACACGTCATTAAAAATAAATGTGTTTAAACAAAAACATTGGAAATCAAATTTTGACTTGATTATCTATCAAGTCTATCTTTATGTCGTATAGGAAGCAAGTCCCGACATTGTTGTCATGTCAATGATTTTTAGTATGCAAGTCACTTTTGTATCAGAGATGCTCTAAACCATTATCACTATCACTATCACTTTAGCAGTTTACTTTCCAAAAGCTGTATATAAAACCCACCTATCACTTTGGCTGCTTCAGCG